>JAJHSJ010000009.1:72110130-72322841 GCA_021015155.1 Magnolia officinalis | reverse complement strand
ACTGAACTAACTCTACTCACATACAACTCTAGCCGGAAGCCTGGTAGGATCTAACATCAGTGAGAAATCCACTTCATCCATCGGTTCCTCCGGATCATGTGGGCCAAAGAGTGGGGTTGGAAACGCCCATGATCCTAACCTTCATGGAGCTTGCTGTGATGTTTGTACCTAATCGGTTCATAAGTTTATTTCCACCCAAATTAAACTAAAAAGATAAATATTAGTGTAATCTATAACTTCTGCAACCGTATGGGAGTTCAATCGTGGTTTTTTTCATCTCTTACTTTTTTTTCTACTTTTTCTTTGCTGTGGCTTACTAGAATTTTAGATCGATCTCATTTTTCAAATCGTCTTGCTATAAATACAAATGAACAAAGTATATATCAGGGGGGATGTTAGGGTGGCCCCCATAGGTCCAAGATCCAATCCATCCATCAGAACGAGCACCACTATTGGTGCCCTAGCGCAACAATAGGACAATCCACTGGTCAAGTGGGCCCCAGTTAGCAAAAAATGTATGGCTCTGAATTGAAGTTTTGGGTGCGGCTTCAGTGTATCACCCGGATCCACTGAGGTGGGTGAGACCCCTGACTGTGGGGGCCAACCGTGATATATGTGACTACATAATTCATTCATATTGAAAGCTCATTTCAAGGTGTGATTTAAAAAAAAAAAAAAAAAACAAGGAAAAAAAAAGCTTATCCAAATATCTAGCCCTTGTATATTGAAAACTCGTTATTGATGTTGAAAGCTCATTTAAGGATATGATATAAAAATGAAGTAGATCCAAGTCTAAGTCTAAGATATAAGCCATGATCCAGGAACTGAGTGGGGATACCTCGTTTTATATTGAAAATGGGTAGACGGTGTGGATTTAAGTTACATACATCACTGTGAGCTACAAAGTCAGGGTCCCACCCACCTCGGGGGAGCCGCGCCCTGAAGTTTTCTACCCCATCCTATTCCCCTCCCGATGGGTCCTTGCTTTTGCCCGGGTGGTAGACCCTTAGGAGTTTCAACTCCCGGTCATGGGTTCGAGTACCCGTAGGTGGTGAAATTCCACAGCGTGAGTGTGTGGGTGTGTGTGCGTGTGTTAATATTTAAAAATAAAAAATAAAAAAAATAAATTCCTCTCCCGATAAAATCATCACCGTATATGGCACATTTTATCCAGTGTCTTTTATGAACAGTGAAAAATTACCTTTCCAACTTAGACTTTGTATGTACGGACAGAGCATTTGAGGACGAAAATACCCCTGTCCGTACGTGCAATGTAATGTGAAAAGTAGGGGTATTTTCGTCCTAAAATGCTGTCCCGTATGTGAAAGAGCCAAGTTGGGAAGGTAAGTTTTAGACTCTTCATAAAAGACGCCGGATAAAAGGTAGCATTTACAATGGTAATTTTCTCATTCCTCTTGTTTGCAATGCTAGGCCCACATGTTGAGCGGATCAAATGTATTTTTGAGAAAGGCATGTATAAGGTAGGACCAACCTGATGGATGGATTGCATCCCTCACTTATGTGCTATAACCCATCTCATCCCGATCTACAATTTGGATACAGTTACACGCGTGCCACGTGTACATATGCTTGAGCATGAGTATGGATTTCCACATTCCGCCAGAGCATGAAATCTTTCTATACATAAAGTATATAAAAGGACAGTGATAACAGGATAAGGTATTTGCCACTCAAAATCCTCTCTCTGGAAATGGCTGCCTCTTCAGCCACAGCTCCCTTTTGTAGCTCTCTCACTCAATCCTCGATCTTTCCTTCTTTCAGATTACACCAATTTCACTATTCGATCCCCAGATGCCGGTCCCACAATCACCTCAGGATTCAATTGCTTCGGCCGCGGGCAGCTGCAGCAGCGCCGACCATCGAATCCACGAATGGCGCTGTTGTCGTTGCCGATCCAAAGAAGACGGACAGTGATTCATATGGTCGGCAGTACTTCCCATTGGCTGCTGTTGTCGGACAGGTTGAGAATTTTAGCATTTTTTTCTCTTTCCATGATTCTTTGTTAAAGATGCGTCGTGATGGGTTTTGGTGGTTTTGTTTACTGTTTTTGGATTCGTTTTCTGAAGTTTCAGTCTTCTGGAGTCTTTTTCTTGGTCTTGATTAGGAATGTGTTTTCTTTTTAATGAATCGTTTGTTTCTTTTTTAATTTTTAGTGTTGGGTGAGTTTGAATCTGCAGTTTTTAAAGCCGCTATTTTTATGGTTTTTGATGTGTGTGTGTGTGTGTATTCAGCTTTGGATAGACATGTGTTCTTTTTCTTTCTTTCTTTCTTCTTCCTCTTTTTTTTTTTTTTTTTTTTTTTTTTTTTTTTTTTTTTTTTTTTTTCCGGGTATTTGTGTTTTTTTCCCTCATGTTGGTAAGTTTGCGTTTGGAGTTTTTAATGCCAGAATTTTGATGGGTTTTAGTGGTTTTGATTTTTAGTGTTAGAATTTTGATGGTTTTGGCAGGCTTTTTATTTATTTAGGAAATGAGGATTTCTCTTAATGAATTGCTTTTTTATGGTGTTGGAAAGTTGGATATTTTATGGATTTTCAAAATGCCACACAGGTATTATCGTAAGCTCTAACATAAGAAAATGTTTCCATTACCAATTAAGCATCATGCTTGTTGGCTAACCGATACAAGCCGCGATTATATTTGTGTTATCAGTTTATTCTAATTTTATTGAGGTCGTCATTTAACATGTTATAGATACTGATTTATTACAGGATGCAATCAAAACAGCGTTATTACTCGGGGCCATTGATCGTGAAGTCGGGGGGATTGCCATCTCTGGTAAGCGGGGAACAGCCAAGACTGTGATGGCACGTGGTTTACATGCTATACTCCCTCCAATTGAAGTAGTTCCGGGTTCAATGGCAAATGCTGATCCAATGTGCCCTGAAGAGTAAGGTCCCCAAATGCTTTCTAGTAACTTTCAAATATAAATTTGTAATTTTTTTTGTCTCTAGTTTTAAAATTGCCAGAAATTTGTGATATTGGTATTATTGGGTCTTGATGCATGAAGCCACGAATATCATTCTTATGCATCCAAGCCATGCAAGTGGACCCAATGGGAATCCAAACCACTGATATGATGGTCCCACTGTCGACAGGATGCTCAAAAACTCTCCAACGATGGAAGGTCATAGTCTTACCTTATAGGATGATTGTAAGCTTTTGCCTGCTCAATGAAATTTATTTGTCACCAATAAAAAATATCTTGGTCCTATGTAGCACTTTCAGTGCATATTTTTATGCTTCACCTTTAAAGATGTATTGTGATTTATATGTAACCCTTGCAGTGCATTTCTTATTGCAGATCTTTTGGTGGTTTATCTCAGTCTGAATCAAATTCATAGGGATATCTTTTTTTCTTTTTCTTTTTTTTCTTATTTATTTATTATCTTTTAGTATACTGTATCTGTAAGAAACTTGCTAACATATGATCTGAAAACAATTGTTCAGCATGTAGGCTCTTATTTTTTCTTTTTGTGTATGCCAAATTTCTTTGATGGATAAACAAACTTTTCTTTTCAACAGACCTCAAAGAAAAAAATAAAAAAGAAAAAGAAAAGAAAGTAGAAGATGAAGGAGAAAAAAGAAAAAAAAAAAAAGGACAAAAAAAGTGGACACCTTAACAAATCTGTTCTTCGATTGTTGATTTGTTACTCTTAGGGCCCCTATTGGATGGGTGGTGAATACCAACTTCTTTTGGATCCTTTATCCAAAAGGTTTTAAACCTGAAAAAAGTTTGGTATTTGGTTTCTCCAAAACATCAAGGCTGGGAGTGGAGATGACATCAGAAGATTTCCCTTTAAAATTCATCTGTATTCGTCTTCCATCCAAAACAAAATGGATACAGCTAGCCAATTCAATTGGAGTTACCCCACATCCAGAGTCCAAACAGGCCCTTAGCTTTTTAGAACATGGAGGATTTTAATTATTGAGACAAAATAGTTGGTCTGAACTACTATTGTCATCGACTAATGTAACAACTGCAGAAGCTTTATTGCCTTACATGTTTTAAGTTTTCATTTCCAATTCTTACAGGTGGGAAGATGGCCTAGCTGATCGAGTGCAGTATGATGCTGCTGGTAACCTCAAGACTGAGATTGTCAGATCTCCTTTTGTTCAGGTAATGATCAATAAGGTGACCATCATTGAGAAGATAGCTTACAAGTCACAATTTCTGTTGTTTTATTTATAAGTAAAGATACATATTTGACTGTGCAATTTTCACAGTCCAACAACTGTTTGGCGTATTGGGGATCCAAAGTGTTCATATGGTGGGTGCTATCATGTATAGGTGATGCCACAAAAATTGCCGCCATCAGATTCCTGACTGTGTAGGTGCATCTTTTACCTGATGTTTGGTGGCTATTGTCCATTTGCAACCTACAAATAGATGGTTAGGATCACCTGATGGGGAAGTTATTGAGGCATGGTCCAACCCATGATGGATGGTGGATGCCTGATGAACAATTCAATTCACCTGTAAAGTTGCTGGAAGGAACAAAGAATGTAAAATTTTCTTTTTTCAGTCAAGCCCCACTTGGTACCTCTGTCTTTAATGTTGTAATTACAAAAAATCTGCAGATTCCACTTGGTGTGACAGAAGATAGGCTCATAGGATCTGTTGATGTTGAGGAATCTGTGAAGACAGGAACAACTGTATTCCAACCCGGACTTCTTGCAGAAGCTCATAGAGGTGTCCTATATGTTGATGAGATAAACCTCTTAGATGAGAGTATTAGCAATTTGCTATTGAATGTCCTGACAGATGGAGTTAATATTGTTGAAAGAGAGGGGATCAGCTTCCGTCATCCATGCAAGCCGCTTCTCATTGCTACTTACAACCCAGAGGAAGGTTCCGTTCGCGAACATTTATTGGATCGTATTGCAATCAATTTAAGGTAGTTAAAACCTCCACATATCTTTTATGGTGCTTTCTGAGTTTTTCAACACAAGCTTATGGCCTTGGTTGCTTTCCCTTCTGTGAAAGTGTATTCAAATAGGAATACGTAGGGAATTGTGCACATGAGATGCGGGGATTCCACAAAGCATGCTTGGCAATTGCAATATCCAGGGATCAATTCCCCTGACATGTAGTTCATTTTCTCTTTAACAAAAATTTCATTAGCTTGAACAAAAGTAAAACCGTACAAGATCCTCTTCATCAGGCGGGACCACTGTAAATATTCCCTGACCCAAATATCTCGCTGGTCCACTAAACATGTATGTTGAAAATAGACTATTTCTTTCCTTTTACCACCCACTTTTCTCATTTGTGTGTGAGTGCCTGATGAGTGACAAGCCTAACTCTGTCCAGGGCATGGTCAGTGTACCCACCTGAAGAGTGGCCTGGATCTTGCATGTGCATTCCACGTTGACAGGTTTGGCATGAAGAACCGTTCCATCTCTCATGCAAGTCTTGTTAGTGGGCTCATATTCAGATGTCATCTCTCAATACCATTATTCCCATTGCTGAATACAACTGTGAAGATTCAAGAAAGAGGTTTCAATTGTAGATACAGAAATTTGTCATGGATGCTTGTCTTGTCTTACTCTTACAGCTAAGGAAACTATCTCTGCAGTGCAGATCTTCCAATGAGTTTTGATGACCGTGTTGCAGCAGTTGGCATTGCAACACAGTTTCAGGAATGTAGCAAGGAAGTTTTTAAAATGGTCGAGGAAGATACAGAATTCGCAAAGACTCAGGTATTTCTCTTGAGCTATATTTATAGTGAAATGATATGAATTCTCAGGACGTGCATTCTATCCTCAGATTTTCAGTTTGTACAAGATGAGCCCATGTTTCCGTGATCCAGATTGTTGATCTGATAGTAAACTCTGGAGTGACCATGCGCAAAATGTTCCTCAATTGAAAGATGAAGATCCTAGCGGTCCAATCTTTGGCCTTGTTTTCAGTTGAATGTGGATCATTTCTGTATTTCTTTTCTTAACTATCATTTGCATGCCACCAATGGAAGGATTGGTCTCCCATCAAGGAGATGCTTGGACTAGGTCTAACCAAATGAGGCCAAAAAAATCAAACCAAGGATCCAAGGATTCTATGCATGTCCTTGGGCCAATAATCATACATTTCCTCATATTTGGTGTGTTTGCAACCTCTATTAGATGTAGGATCAGTATTACTCTGTTTTACTGAAAAAATAAACATTCCTCCATGTTGGATTTACATATTACCTTGAAACATTTTTTAGATCATCATATTGGGCCCGGACTTCAATGTTCCAACCATACAAAGCTTAAAACCATTCTCAGTAATATCCTTTAAATCATATGCAGCTATTGAATATACACTGTTCTGATGAAGCTATTGCCAAATTTAAAAAGCAATTTTTTTTTTTCTCTGCCAGAATCTTAAGTTCTTTTTGGATGTACCCAAATGAATGGGGGTGGCAATGTGTACGGTTCTAATCAGATTGGGGTCAGCCTGAACCCAACCCATTTGCTAATGGATGAAGAACATTACCTTGTGGCCCGACCCACTAAAAATTCATCAAGCCCTAGCCTGACCCGACCCAACCCATTTACTTGCAATCATGTTGGGCTCAACTGAACTGACCAGCCCACTGGTATCCAACTCAGTTTTGTGAATGGAATATAGGGCTAAATGCATTCCCACCCTGGGATCCAACTCAGTTTTGCGAATGGTATATAGGGCTAAATGTATTCCCACCCTGGCCTAATTAGTGGTTATCTATGTGGATACATACATCATATGTATGCATCGATACTTTTCTTCTGTTATTCTGTTTTGGGTTTTGGGTCGTGTCAGTTCAAATCATATGGCACAGCCAATATATACATCATATGTATGCATATATGTTATCTTCTATTATTTTGTTTTGGGCTTTGGGTCATGTTTGGTCAAATCATCTAGCACAGCCTTTGTTAACCTAAATGGGCAGGTCTGGTTGGGGATTCCACCCAAGCCCGACCCGTTTACTTGAATGAGCTGCCACTTTTCTACCGTGGCCCTGACCCACTAGTCCACTGCACATTTAGCTTGGCCCGAACTCATCTCAGAAGTGGGTCAGACCAGTTGACCCACAGGCCAAGAATGAGCATTGGCCCATGTGCGTTATGTGGGAGAAGACTCACTTCAAGCATCTTGCAAACGCGAACAGGAGGTTGTGCCAAATTCTCCTATCTACATTTGACTGACATTTCAAGCAGGCCCTTAAATTGGTGTTTTTTTTTTTTTTTTTTTTTTTTTTTTGCACCTGAAACTGAAATTTGTTTCTTATCATATGCAGAATATTTTCATGTAGTCATCTCTTTTTTAAGTGTTCTCCTATTTAGGATAAGGATAAGCTTCACATTCTTCTATGCATAATATGTATACATTATGCATATCACTATATTGTATATGGCATCTTTGTGTAACCATTGATGTACGTTGTATGATGTGGCCCTTAGGTTGGTATGTCTGGCCTTGGTTCTCTCAAGACTTGAAAAGATGAGGCGTGACTTCTTGTGGAAAGGCGTGGAAGAGAAAAATAAGATTCATTTAAAAAAAAAAAAAAAAAACAGAGAAAAAGAAGATTCACCTAGTGAGTTGGGATGAAGTTTGCAAAACATACGAGGGTGGTGTAGGGATTAAAGATCTCAAGGCCATGAACATAGCATTGCTTGGTAAGTGGCTTTGGAGGTTTGAGGATGAAGAGGGGGCTCTTTGGAGGAGGGTGGTTAAAAGAAAATAAGGCTCCTCTAGTAGGGATTGGTGGACTAGAGAGCCATCTATATATAGGACCTTGGCTCTTTGGAAAGGGGTTTAATCTGCTAAGTCGGCTTTCTTGGACTGGAGGGTGTGGGCTTCTTGGTTGGTAATGGTGAAACAATTAGATTTTGGGAAGATATTTGGGCAGATTCTTCCTACTTGAAAGACTATTTTCCTGTTATCTATCGGTTGGCCCCGGATCGTGATGTCAAGGTAGCAGACTGCTTCTCTACAATAGGGGGAGTGGTCGTTTGTGAATCTCCTTGTAAATGCTTACTGCGAGATGATGAAGTGAGCGAGTTTGCAGCCCTTCTTGAGCGCATTCATTTCTATGCCTCGATTTCTTCCAAATCGGATTAGATGGTGTGGGCGGCCAATAAATCGGGCATCTTCTCGGATAAATCTTTTTATGCCCTCGCCAAAGGAGCAAGGCATCACAACGAGGCAGAGAGCATGAGGCTTGTTTGGTGCTTTAATGTTTCTCCAAAAATAGTGGCTTTTGGGTGGTTGGTAGGGAGAAAGAAAGTTCTAACTATTGACAACCTTCTGAAGAGAGCTATGATGATCCCAAATATTGGCATTATGTGCGTGAGGGATGAGGAAATTGTGGACCATCTTTTTGTGCATTGTCCTTTCTTAAGGGTGATTTGGGCTGATATGCTGAGTCGCTTCCAGGTGACGAGGGTTGCCCCTGATTTGGTAGGCTGTCTTTTAGCCTCTTGGATTGGGGTAGGCCTAGGGAAAGTTAGGTGTGGGCTTTGGAGAATGGCAATCCTGGCTATGTGGTGGGCGATTTGAGAAGAAAGGAACGCTAGGTGTTTCAACAGTTTGAGCAAGCCGGTAGAAAGCATTTCCTTGAGGGCTAGGAAGATGGTTATTGAATGAGCTTCTTGTGTTCCACATTTGAAGGATTGTTATATGGCTTTCCTTGGGTAGTTTTGGGCCGCCTTCTCGGCGACGTCCTTTGTAATTGTATCTTTTCCCCTCATTTATTTAATAAAATTTCGTCATCTTTCAAAAAAAAATAAATGATGTGGACCTTAGGTGTACCATATGAAGAGCCTCCATAAAAGGAGAAGATTATCTTCAACTATGCAAAAAAAAAAGAAGTAAATGATGTCAAATGTTCTTTGAGTTAGTAAATTAAAATAGAATTTAATAACTCTAGAACTGAAAGGCATCAATGTCCAACTAACATGCAGCATGATGGCGTTGTTAAATGTGATTTGTTCATGCGGCTGAGAACAAACGATTCTGTTTCCTATATTTCCTGTCCAAAAATAGAAGGAGGACAATAAAGACTTGATGTGAGAATGCCCTTCTTCAAGATTTGGCTTGGGTAGCACAACTTTCTCGGGGATGCAGTCTGTTGTATGCTTTGGTGTCCACTGAGCCTTTTTTTAAAAAAAACTATTTTTTTTTTCTACACCTTCACATGGTGAATTTTAGTACATACATATTAACATCGAAATCAGTCCATTGTAAAAAAAAAAAAAAAAAAAAAAAAAAAAAAAAAAAAAAAAAAAAAAAAACCATGGAAATCAGTCCCTATGGGCAGTGATGCTATTTTCTCCTTCAACAGGGTGTTGAAACTGCCATTGGGATTCTATGAAGTACATATTCACATTGACGTCTCTGTGTTCATAATCCTTCATGAATGATTTTGAGCATTCATTAAGATGAAGAACATCCTTTAGCTTGGATAATGGCCGCATATACGTAATCCCAAAGACAGACTGCGACTAAACCTCTTAGATGCAATATATTTGGAATTTTAGAAGGGCCCAACTTCAGTATGCATAGTGAAAACTGGGAAGCCGTGTCCATCTATCTGCCACCATGTAAAGCTGTAGGCGAGAAGCTAGCAAGCTTTCAGGATATGAAATTTCAAAAGCCTGTTTGAAATGCATGTTAAGATTGGTGTCTTCCTGTTACGATGGTGCTTAGTTGCACAACTCAGGTGTTGTTCCCACTTTTAATCACGCCTTGTGCCCCCTCTTGCTCCCACTTTCAAGATGTTTACTTGCTAACATTTAAAAAACTGAGGCTTTTCTACTTCTATTCCTAAATTGTTTTCCACTTCGCTTCATGCTTTATGCTTCATCCTCCGCACCTTGTGCCCTAGGTCCGTGCTGGCATGTTTGGACAGACTTGGAAGAAACTTTTTATGGCAAGGAGGCAAGGCCACTAGGAACTGTTGAATTGGGATGAAGTTTGCAAGCCCTATGAGGAAGGGGGGGATGGGGATCAAGCGCCTGGATGTGGTCAATCAGGGCTTGTTGGGGAAATGGGTGTGGAGGAGGGTTATCGCAGCCAAATACGGTACTTCTCTCTTGGGCTAGTGGGTGGAGTCCTTATATAGGACATCTTTCCTTTGGAAATCTGTGGCTGAGATTGCTCTGCTTATGGCTAGGGGTTTCAGTTTTGTCCTTGGGGAAGGCACTGGGGTAAGATTTTGGCTGGGATTGCTCTGCTTATGGCTAGGGGTTTCAGTTTTGTCCTTGGGGAAGGCACCAGGGTAAGATTTTGGCTGGGATTGCTCTCTTCGGGAGTCTCTCTGTTCCATTGCTTCCCTTTGTCCGATGGCAAATATTTTTGTTGCCAGTTACTGCTACTTCTAGGGTTCTGGGGGAGTGTGGTTGCCTCCCTGCCGTAGGGAGCTTGATGATTCGGAATTCAACGACTTAGTGGCCCTTCTTTCTCGTTTGGAGGATATTTCACTGACTCCGGGGGAGAAGGATTCATTGATTTGGCATCAATGTCATAGAAAGTTGGGGACTTTCTCAATCACGTTGTTGTATTTGGAGCTGTCTCGTCTTGATCTTAGTTGCTCTGTCGGCCACATTGCTTTTCTGTGGTCTTATGGAGCTCCTTCAAAAGTCTCTGCCTTTGCTTGGCTGGCCGGGAGGAATAGGATCCTTACTATCGATAACCAGTGCAAGAGATCTCTCATTCTACCCAATGCTTGCCTTTTGTGCTTAAATGCAGAAGAGTTGGTCAATCACCTGTTTATTCATTGCCCCTTCTCCCGCATAGTTTGGTCCAGCATTTTCAGAATCGCAAAGATTAGCTGGGTGATGCTGTGCCGTATCGAAGGTCTTTTCCATTGTTGGCATCTCGAAGAGAGTGGAGCCCTTGGCTTGAACAGAATGAGGATAGCTTTGTTAGCCCTTATTTGGTGCATCTAGCTGGAAAGAAATGGGCTCTGCTACTGCAATAGTAATAGCTCTGTCTCCGGGCTGTTTAGTCGGGTCAGTTTGTGTATAAGGGACTAGGGGTCCTTGAGGGTGTTTTCGCCTATCTTTTAGGTTGTGCGGGGTATAGTATTTTTTTAAGGTTTCTTTGGTGTTTTCTGCTTTCTTTGTTCTTTTCTGTTCTTTTTCTCTTTTGTTGCTTTTGCCCTTTGTCCTTAATAAAATTCATCATCTTTCTAAAAAAAAAAAAACTATAGGATGGTGGGAGATACATGCGTTCCGACTCTCAGTTCTACCTGTGAGAACACAATCTTTTCCCCTTTCAAAATGGGTGCTGAACCCATGCAACATTTTTCACGCTTTATGGGATTACTCATGTTGTACACTTTCACACCCATGCAAAGATTGCATGCTTATTGAAAGAAATCGTATCTGTATATAACTGTATTGGAAATAGCACAAGAACTTGTGCATGAATCCATTTTCGTTTTGTGCACCATCTTATATAGGCTCACAAACTAGATCACTATTTGCAACTATGAATGCTTTTGGATCTTCAGAGCTAAGTCTCCAACATTGACATAATGGAATGGTGTAGGTGTTACTTATCAGGTTAGTGAAACACATCTAGGGTGTGTTACCCCTTCCATTGTACATGCAACTTGCATGTTAATTTCGGACCTTCCGACTTGTGGGTCCCATTGTGGATGGCGAGGTAATCTTCTCCGGTTTAGGTGTTAGTGGAATTTGGACCCCACCTTGTAGGCTTAATCTTTCTGATGCTGAGATTGCAGATCTGCTTCGGCTTTCTTGGTTGTCTTTAAGGGTTTGTCTGTCTGACTCTCCGGGGATACCTGATTTGCTGGTTTGGTTGATGGATAAGTTGGGCAGATTATCTGTGAAATCTTTTTTTTTTTTTTTTAAAGCTTGACTATCCAGGGCGTTGGCCAAGGTGCAGTGCTGCCATACTGGCCCTATTTGGTCCAATGGAGCGCTGCTTAAGTTTGCGGCTTTCCTTGGCTTGTTGAGAGTAAAAGAGTTCTCACCATTGATAATTTAAGAAAGCGTGCTATGGTGCTTCCTAATGTGTGTCTCTTATATATGAAAGATGTGGAATCTATGGATCACCTTTTCATCCTTTGTTCCTTTGCTCGGGGTGTGTGAGAGGGCATTCTGGATGTTTTTAAAATCCCTTTGTTAATGCCGGGCTCCATTGAAGTGTTGCTCCCAGCTTGGCCAAAAGGCATCCCTGTTAGAAAAGTTAAGCCGAGATGGCAGTTGGCTTTGCTTGCTGGTCTCTGGACTCTTTGTGCTGAGAGGAACAATCACTGGTTTAGAAATTGTAGTGGGTCCCTTCTGGATGCCCTCCTTAGGACCCTAATGTATCTCAGGGAGTGGGCACCCTGATTGTAGGGGGTGGTCCTTGGATCACACTGGTGGCGTCTCTTTTTTTCTGCCTTCACGCTTTCTTAATAAAATTCTTTATTACCTCTCAAAAAAAATCTTTTTAACATTCCATTTAGTGGTCACCGAGTGGATGGTAAGGAACATTGATCAGTATGTTTCTCGTGTATGCTCCGTCCACAATGGAACCCACAGTTTTGGTTGTCCAGATTGCCTCACAGGCATGCCATGCCATATGTACAGTGGGTGCAGTTTAGGATGCTAGTGAGGTCTGACTGGCTGACCTCAACTTTTCCCTTCAATGCAATTGCAAAGAGTTTCCTATTTTAGTTGTAACATGCAAGGTATGATCTTTCATGACCCTTCTATCATGTTCTTCATAATCATAAACGGCCAAGATCACAAGTTAGTCCAGTGATTGGATATTTAATTCAACCTGTTGATTGAATTTTTAGTGTTCGGTTATTTACATGGATTCCATTGCCGCAGATCATTTTGGCGAGGGAGTACGTGAAGGATGTCAGTATCAGCAGGGAGCAATTGAAATACCTGGTTATGGAAGCGCTACGAGGTGGTTGTCAGGTTCATATTATGGAACTCTTTGATTAAATTGTACTGTTTCAAATTCAATCAGTCTAAGAGTATTTCATTTGATGGATATAATTATTCTCCTAAACTTTAGAAAACAAATCTGGCGTTCAGTGTCTTATCTGTTAGGTATGAAGAGGCCAATTTCTGTATGTGTGGCACATGCATGAAATCTGGACCATCAATCTGTTTGGAACTGCCATGGATTAGGGATACCCTAGATATCACACCGATCGGACGATTGTAGCCACTGAGTGGACAATTTTTTTAGGATTACAATTTGTCTATTGCGAAGTGACCAACTAATTGTCAGCATTCAACTGCAACAGTTTTCCAATCAGTGGCTAGGATCATCTGACCTGTGAATTTTCTTTTCTTTTCTTACTCTTTCTTTTCCAATTGGCTATTTCATTGGCCTCTCTCCGAATACTAGGAAAAAAGCAATATACCTATTGGTCAATAAGGACCTAATTTCTGATATACAAAAGCATATTTCCAAGGGCCAGCTGCCCAGAGGAAGTCCACTTCATGTCATTCGATAGTGACCCTTGATGACAAGGTCCCCAAAATGGGAGGCTACCTTATATAACCCACTTCCTGACCACCTTGGTCTCCAAGTCATTTGACTCCACATCACCTTGAAGCGCTGAATACATGTAAAATATCACCATTATGGTTTGCTGGGTTTAAGGGATTCAATAACAATAATGGCCTTTACGACCCCGCAGGTGCAAATCATTCGTCCCCCCCCCCCCCCCCCCCCCCCCCCTCTCTCTCTCTCTCTCTCTCAGGAAGAAAGTTTATTTGACCATTACAGAGCCATAACGGACATAACTCTCTCTCTCTCTCTCTCTCTCTCTCTCTCTCTCTCTCTCTTAGGAAGAAAGTTTATTGGACCATTACAGAGCCATTACGGACATAACTCTCTCTCTCTCTCTCTCTCTCTCTCTCTCTCTCTCTCTCAGGAAGAAAGTTTATTGGACCATTACAGAGCCATAACGGACATAACTCTCTCTCTCTCTCTCTGGAAGAAAGTTTATTGGACCATTACAGAGCCATAATGGCCGTTATGTCCGTTATCGGCCATTTTTTTAGAACAGGTGTTACAGCACCGTATTGCATAACAACTTCCAGTGTCACCGTTAACGGCCATTACGTCACGTAACTGTTTTTCAATAACATGGTTGGGATCCCTCCCACACCAGGATCTAGGTCACTGATAGAGCATTCGTTGAAATTGAGCTTCAAAAACCCCGAGAAGGTGATTTCTTTCTATCACACTCTCTTCTCACACTCCATATAAGCTGCCTTCAAATTTAAATGAAGATCATTTTTGGATATTCCCCATAACTGAGGCCTTGCCATACCCCACTCAGTGAATAGCTTGACTATTTCCTTTCAAGGATGTCAATCGATAGCATCTTATTGTTGACAATTCTACCATTTCTTTCATTCCACAGGCCCTACAAGATAATAAGTGGCACCATCTTCCACAAAGTGTTACTCCCCAGAGAGAATGGCTCTGCAGCCCAACTTCTAACAATATCACCCACTTCAACGTTTAGGGCCACGAGATCCAAAGAGATTGAAAAATGGCCCCAAACAGCCCTAGCGGCCTCAGCGGTCTCTCTCTCTCTCTCTCTCCTCTCTCTCTCTCTCTCTCTCTCTCTCCAAAAAAAGGGGGGCCATCTGTCTCTCCATTCTCCCAACAGAAGAAGCTAGGATTGGCATCATTAATATTTTGTTCTCTGTCACTGTTCAAGCAAAGCCTTCAACTCTTTAAGGAACGTGACTCTCCCACACCCTAGCACAAGGAGGGCTCTTTTACTCATTTGCACATTGTCATATCCACAACAGCTTGATGCCCAAAGTCCAATACGACACATTTTGGCCTATTTCTTGTCCAAGTGGCGGGCCATCAAACGGTCACAATCGCTATACATGTTTGCAACATGTACATTGAGGATGGAACTGCACAGAACACAATGGCACTCACTGTATAATGGCATTTGTCTTGAGAAAAGCCAGATGTTCAAGAATGTTTCAGTCCAAGTTTCTCAGTTAAATTACATTCATAAAAGGCTTTATACATATTTAATTTCAAATGATCATCGTTGTGGCCCTTTGGTGCCAGCTGTTTGGCATCGTCTTTGCAAATTTCATATGATATATAAGAATATGAATGATAGTAGAGATTGAGTAGAACTCACTTGAGATTTATCTTCAATTACAGGGGCATAGAGCTGAGCTATATGCTGCCCGAGTCGCGAAATGCTTAGCTGCTCTAGACGGACGTGAAAAAGTCAACATCGATGACCTCAAGAAAGCTGTTAAGTATTTTCTACCGCATGACGCTCACTGAAGTAAATGCTTTGGCTGTGAGATTCATCCAGGAAACACACTCATATCCCATTTTCTGTTACAACCATGAATACTCTGTAGATGAAACTGCTTAAAAGTATTATGGTTTTGTCCATAAAATTTACGGTCATCCTACTATTGCATGATATTGTTATGATGTTTAGAAAGAGTAGCAGACTTGGAGTAGTTTCTTTGCTTTGCTTATGAGATATTGAAAAGAATCAGTGAACCCTGTTACAACCATGAATACTCCAGTTCTATTGTATATTTAGTTTACATCTATAGCCGTTTTAATCTTTGAAATGAACAATATCTATAACCATATTTTGCATCATGCTATCAATCAGTATTAATATGAGCTTGTTCACAGAAGTTATGCTTGATTAGTAGGGGCAGTGTAGTCATTTTGTTTATTTTACCTGGCTGAGGTAACTTCATTTCAAGTCATTTCTTCATCCTCATACCTAGTTTATTTCACAGTTCTTTTGCTACATTCATAAAAAGGAGGGAAACATGATATTTGAAATATATGTACATGCTTAAGGAAACTTGAAATTTTTGTTTGTTTATTCTGTCTTGCTACTCTGACCATATTGCGCGCATTTGCCTGCAATGGCACTTCAGCCGTACTTTATTATTGGTTCTTGAGTTTACTGAGTTGGCTCAATCTTGAAAGCAAGTCAGAAGTCCAAGTTGGTCATGCTGCTCATCAATCAGTGCAAGACTTCCAACTCTTAGGGAGTAACAGTCCAATGTCGTGAAAGATATAGGATAACACCCTTTCTGTCAGTAGTCTGCTAGTTAGGATGGTGAGTAGGACATAGGCACCCTTTGGTTTCTATTCAAATGGACAGCTTTCATATCAACAATCGCTATTGCCTGCTTGAACAGGTCTATCAGGAAAAGGTCTACATGAGTTTTGCAATTCTCAACAATCTTGCATCCATATTTTCTGGTTGCCATCTCTCTCCGGCCATGTTCTCCTTCTTGTTTCTATATTTCTTTTGATAGACAAAGATTCTGTTCTTTTGTTCTTAGGCATTTCGGTATGCCTTTACTGATAGTATCCTGGAGATGATTTTGTGCCTCCTTTGCATCCACTAAGAACTACCCTATAGAAGTTATATCTATCTTGAAGGGGTACACTCCCATGTCAGTTTTGCACCATTAAAAATGGTGGTGACTCATCATCCTCAGATGTGGCATTGATTTCCGACAACCGAGCCCATGTAAATTGTGAGTCCTATTGTGTATGGACTATGGAGAATGTCCAAAACCACAATGATCAAGCAATTTGAACTATCCATCTAATGTCCATAAAATATATGGTTAAAAGAAATGTAGTGAGTGGTCGAAATTTTTATACCAAAAGAAATATAGTGAGTGGTCCGAAATTGAGTATGACAATTAGATAGTAAATATTCTATTCTCAATGCAAATTTTCAGTTATGCTCCATCCACAGTTGGGTCAGCAATTTGAATGGTCTGGATTGCCGTACAATTATTCCATGTGTATATGTGAAGAGTCTCCACCATTTTTTTTTAGATGGTGCAAAACTAACATAGTTGTCTAGCCCATATGAAATAAAGCAATGCAATCTGTGCCTTCCACTCCATTACAAGTGCATTCAGCAATCCATGTCAAATTCCCAACAATTTTCTTAGGTGAAAGTTGACATCTTTATCTTAGGCTCCAATCCATGGGTTTGTTCTATTGTTGGTTGTTTTGAAAAACTAATATTGCGAGTTTCTATTACACATCTTTTACTGTTGTTTTACCTTACCATTTTTTTTTTTTTTGTTCATGCAGAGATCTTTGTGTCTGTGCATCTGACTGAAACATTGCCACTTGATTTCTGCCCAAATCTATAGTTAGATAGCACTGTAGATCAGAGAAAAGAATCAAGGCATCAGAGCATGCAGAAGCCATTTGTTTAACATATTGGGCTTCCGAAAAACGATGCCAATCCATTTCATGCATCATAGCCACTTCATCAATAATTCTGCATATATAAAAAATGGTAAACATTCCCATTCTAAGATTTTGTTCAATGCAGGTAGAGCTTGTTATCCTTCCTCGATCAACTGTCAATGAGAACCCACAAGAACAGCAAAACCAGCCACCTCCACCTCCACCACCCCCTCCACAAAATCAAGATTCTGCAGAAGACCAAAGTGAAGAAGAAGATCAAGAGGTACATAGATATCCATTAAAACTTTAATCTCCTTTAACATTTTACTTTTTTATTTACACTAATCCAGGTAAAGTTGGTGGGCCCTTGCCATGGTCCTTAGTTGACATTTTTTTAGCCGAATTCAATGTGCCATAGTCTGAAATGTGAAGGTTTTGTTTGTCAACAGGAAGACAATGACCAAGAGAATGAGCAACAGGAGGAACAAATACCCGAAGAGTTTATCTTTGATGCTGAAGGTGGCATAGTAGATGAAAAGCTACTCTTCTTTGCACAACAAGCACAGAGACGGCGAGGGAAAGCTGGGAGAGCCAAGAATGTTATATTTTCTGAAGATAGGGGGCGATATATAAAGCCTATGCTTCCAAAGGTTTTTCTTTTCCTATGATGGATCTCTTTCAATTTACGGAGTTTATAACTTCACTCGGAGGTTCAAACTGATGGCCTTTGGTTTGAGGACATCTGCACATATCAACTCGGCCCCAACTTGTAGATGTCCTGGCCCTTTCATGTGGGTGTCACATGTTATTTCAATGCGGACTGTTGGTTATAACTTCAGATCTGTCCATTATTTTTGAACTTGTGTCATCCACTGGATATGTTCACTGGCCCAATTTTCGAGCAAGGTCATGCACATGGTGAGGCCCACCTATGCATGGGTTGGATGTCTAACACATGCTAGGTTAGCATGTTCTGCCACATGTGTTATGAATACTTACATTTTTTGGCTTTGCGAAAATCAAAAGTTAATGAAAATAGAAGCTTATGTTTGTATTTCACCGAAAACTTTATTTTGTTTTCTCCATATTATATTGCCTTTGTTATTGTATCGGTTGCCAATACGATCATAAGCAGGGTCCTGTGAAGAGACTAGCTGTCGATGCGACCCTCAGAGCAGCTGCGCCATATCAGAAGTTACGTAGGGAGAAGGACATTCAAAAAACTAAGAGAGTGTTCGTGGAAAAGACAGATATGAGAGCGAAAAGAATGGCTCGAAAAGCCGGAGCACTGGTAATGTTTATCCAAGGTTCATCTGCTCTGCTTTTTTCTTTAGGGATTTTATTTTAGGAGAAAGGATCCAGTACTATCAATCATGTTGTAGTAGCTATCAAGCAATGTATCTCCATACACATGGCATGCACGCAGTGTTCGAAATATTGGTATTGCGTTACGTATTGCAAACTTGGGATACAGATACATGTCGGTTATCACACGGGATATATCATTTGTATCAGGTAATTTATTGCACTTTTTGGGAAACATGGGGAAACATTGGGAAAATGGTTGAATTTTTCAATGAAACTTCAGGGATTGTTAAAAAGACCTTAGTACATACTTTTAAATCATAACATCTTAAAAAAGAAGCGCAAATAATAGGTTTTCTTTGTATAGGGTCCTAAGCTATGCTCCGTTTAACTGAACTAATGCAACTATATTCAAATTGAATGCATAACATTTACAGTGTATATGATAATCATTTCATCAAACACTCCTAAATACTTCGAAATTAGTCTCAATTGATAGCTGGTTGAAAGTTTTTTTTTTTTTTTTTTTTTTTAAAAAAAAACATGGAGAACATGAAGAACCAATGGATATCAAAATCAAAGCTCCAACTCCATGATTTTTCATGCAAAACATGAAAAACCGATGGATTTGTAATCATTTGACACTGATTTAACATAATTTCAAAAAAAAAAAAAAAAAAAAGGATTGGAAATTGAAAATGCTCATCGGATCAAACATGTGGGATGTATCGGCACTACTTGTGTGTTTTGTAATGTACAGCTAGGATACAAGATATGTCGTAGGATATATCGGCTAATATCATCAATATTTAAAACATTGCTTGCATGTATGAGATCTGGATTATTCATCTATTAGATATAGGTCCTTCCAGGAGGCAGTATACCCCGAAACTCAACCTTCAACCTGCCATGTGATCCGAGCCGCTGATTGGATGACTTTCAATGTTACAAATGGTTGGGGGAAAAAAATCCCAATGGCCGACACTCAATGGTTCAAATTCTCCAATAGGATCGTTGGGCCGATGTGATTCCTGGGATGTGGTTTATCCATGGCAAGTCTCATGATGAACAGTCTAGATTCTTGTATGTGTACCACACTTAGGAATAGTGCTTGCTGACTTAGATATATGAAATCCCATGCAATCTTGAGCAATCTGTGGTTTGTATTTAGTTCTTGTGTCCAACTCTAATATGGAATCGTGGCAGGTAATATTTGTGGTTGATGCTAGTGGGAGCATGGCATTGAACCGCATGCAGAATGCAAAAGGCGCAGCACTGCAGTTACTTGCTGAGAGTTATACGAGTAGAGATCAGGTGAAATTAAAATCCCAAGAACACCTGAAGTACGTACATAATTATCTATTGATGCCTATAGGTTTGTCAATGAACAGGATGGCCATCATGCTTCCAGGCCTGGGCTGTCATTAGCTGGGCCTGTGTTTCATTTCTATGCCTGTGCAGTAGGTCTAAGTCCGAGTTTCAGGTCTGAGATATAAAGGCTGAGACGAAAATGATCTGTGTGATAAATCTATGATGGTTTGGGCTTAAATCTCATTTCCAGGCCTGCAAACCAGACCTAGGTCTGATTTTTATGCCTGAAAATTAGAAAGATCTAACTTTTTTAAAGTTGGAATTTATACATCCAGTCAACCACAGATAGGAGGGAGAAGGCTATGATGATGATGATCTGTGCTATCGAACTGGAACCTCTGCTCTCTCCCTGCCCTTTTGAAGATGGTTTGTCTTGGATATTCATATATGAAACTTAGTTCTGAGATCTTGAGAGACTGGGGTTTTTAATGCGAATCAGTGTTTTAAATAGCTTTGCTATGTAGCATGTAGCTTATGCTACGTAGTAGTGTGTGTAGCTTATGCTACGTAGTGCAGATTAACCTTAACACCACATAGCTCATGAAAATAGCTTAAAGTCATGTGTAACATATGCTACATGCTAATTTTGCATCTGCTACATGCTGCATAGCCTATGGTACACACTACATAGCTTACGCTACAAGTAATTTTTCACTAAAACATTAAAATTGATTCATGTTTTCAATGATTTCTTGTATTTTTCATTTTGTTAATAAAAATTAGTTAATGATTTTAGTAAAATATTACAAGTAATAGTATTAAATCAATTAGGTAGCTCTTTCCTATTATTTTAGGTTGTGTTTGATTGCACCAAATGTCATTAAATTTCATTATTAATCAGACTAATTTGGTGCAAAATATCATAAAATTTCATGATATTTGGTGCAACCGAGTGCAATCTTAATTGGGAATCTAGAAGTAGTGTCTAGCTTATGCTACACACTATGTGGCTTAAGCTTCACATTTTAGATGGGTGAGGGATACACTACATGCTATTTAAAACACTGATGCAAATGAGTATGCAGCCTGCTTATTTGGGTCACTTTTTTTCTCCCAAATATCGATTTGAAAATTGTAGAACCAACACAAATGAAGAAACTGAGACAGGTCGGAAGGATTCCCAACCGTCTACCTGTCAACAGCAGTGATCGTTCACCCCCTCTCTGACCAAGCATTTTGTGTAATAATTCAAGATATTATCTACAACCTCCCTGCATACATCATATATGGATTGTATCTTATCTTATCCATCAGTATGCATTGCGAAGGAAGTTGTACTTCTACCAGATTTCCATACCATTCCTTCTCTCTCAAAAGATGATGATGCATCAGAGTTGTTCATGTTAATAGTTTCCTAATGCAGTGTGAACATCAAGCAGGTCTCAATCATTCCTTTTCGTGGAGATTCTGCAGAAGTTCTTCTACCTCCATCAAGATCCATTGCGATGGCGAGAAAACGTCTAGAGAGACTTCCATGTGGTGGAGGTTCTCCTTTAGCTCATGGCCTTAGCATGGTATAAGATCAAGACCATTCATTGCGTGTTCTAGAACTGCACTCATTATACTCATTCTTCCTTATTTAATTTCCTTTTTTCTTCACATTTTAGGCTGTTAGAGTTGGGCTAAATGCCGAGAAGAGCGGTGACGTTGGACGTATTATGATTGTCGCAATAACAGATGGAAGGGCCAACATATCATTGAAAAGATCTACAGATCCTGAAGCTAATGCTACACCTGATGCTCCTAAACCTTCTGCACAAGAATTAAAGGTAATCACATCACTTTGGGCTAAATTTAAACACTGAAAGTATGAGATGAACATTGGTTGAGATTTTAAATATTGTAGGATTTTATGAACAATGCACAGCATCCTTTTCAAAGAAGCACCAAAGTAATCCTCTTTTTTTATACATGATTAAGAAATTCCAGTACGTTTTCAAATAGTTTGGGGATTTTTTGTGAATTCTTAAATTCCCAATGGACATTGCTTAGGCACCCAATTGGCAATGGGACTGATTTCTCGGTACAACAAGCATAATGGCAATTTTGTGCCAGTTTGATGCTAAAACCTATTGGACCTGCTACCAATATGCTGTCAGATTTCACCAAATGGCTTAAGAAACGAAACAGCATAGAGTGTTTTTGATATTGGGAGCCAAAGCAAGCTAACATATAGTTGCACGTCGGGTTGAGGGTCAACCCGAGCCAACCTAAAGAGTACCCAACCTGCAACTTGACCCTACCCGAATTCCAACCTGTGATTCCTAACCCGAATTCCGCCACACTCAACCCAACCCGAATACATGTGATTATTCTCAAGCCCAATCCAACCCAACCAAACTTGCTCAACTTGAACCCAGCCCAATTTCAGATTGGGATGGCGTTTTGCAACCGGAACCCAAGCCAAGGACCTTGACAACCCAACCCAACCCAACCCAACCCGACATGCATTTGGGTTAGGTCATCAGGTTCAGGTTGATTTGAACCCAAGTTGCAGCCCTAGTTGCACAAAGCATGAAGGGAAGCAGCAGCAAATTTGGGTTTGGTGCGAGGAAGCATTTATTTCAAAATGTTAGCAAGTAGAAATATCGAGGAAGGGGTAGCAGGAGTCTGAAGTGATTCGAAGCAGAAGTGGCACTTGGTAGAAGGTCTATGCAACTAAAGATGACCACTTCTCGTAATGCTGCCTTAAATACAAGTATACAACTGCAAAATGTGAATATATTTCCCATGATATGATGACCCTTTCACAACACTGAGAAGCAAAACCAATGTAATGATACATTTCCATATTATGTAATATAACAATGAAAAAGCAAAACAAGTGTTTACATAAATGTATTATAATAATAACTATCGAAAAAACAAAACAAGTATTTACATAAATGTATTAAATAATAATAACTATATTGAAGAAGATAATTTAGGCTAGTAAATATGTTCAAAACTATATAGTGATGTATACTAGCCACTTATCAACAATTCAACAGTATGGGACATGTTTAAACTTCACAGTATTGCATGTTTAATGGATGAATATAGATGGGAATGGAATGGCCACTAAATATCTTATATTTTTAATATTTCTACGATATTTCATAATTTTATTTTTTATTTTTTATTTTCTGAAGATTCGGATCAAATCTTACAATTTACGATTAGATTTGATTTGACCCATAGAGCATTTATGATGTACTTCACATGGGCTGTCATAATTCTCTGTGGTATGCTTTCAAACTTCAATTGACATTGACTTATGTAAAGAAAAAATGGCCTGTTTGAAATGCGCTGTTCGTTCATGATCTGTTATTGTTCTAGAAGCAGGTCAACTTTGAAAAACAATGAACTTCCTGCTCTGTTGTCGACATCCCCATTTACAAGATACTATGTGATGCCTGACTTAAACATATCTATCTTATGCTTGGGTTTCAGTTTGTACAAGTGAGGCCCATGTTTTGGTGATCCAAATCATTTATTTTATGGGCCATGCAGTGAATTCCCCTTGCAAATATCCTAGCATTGGAATTTTTTACAGGCCTCATCGTTGTATTTTCTTTTCCAGCCATCTTTTTTCTGGTGACCAATTGAAGGATTAGGATTCCCCTAACTGGGAGATTTTATTATATTTTTGTTCTTTTTTCACGGGGCATCCGGGGTGGGTCCCTTATCAATGTTCTGTAGATAATCTTGGTTGAATATTGTCATATACCTCCCTTTTTTTTATTATTGGTCATACATCTCCCTATTTATTTCCTCATGAGGCAGTACACTAATCTTCTTATCTGGTAAGCTCATTTGATTATTATTATTATTATTATTTTTGGGCTCTCAAGGATGAGATTCTAGATGTTGCTGGGAAAATATACAAAGCAGGGATGTCTCTTCTAGTAATCGACACTGAAAACAAGTTTGTATCAACTGGATTTGCCAAGGAAATTGCTAGAGTTGCCCAAGGTAAAGTCATTTAGCCACCGATATCCCTGGCTAGAATTTGCTATACCATATGCATGTATTTCACAGCCTCTGCATACCCCTCCACACTTGCTGACATAACACATGTGGGACACTGAGCAGTCTATAGGCATTCAGCTCATGAACGGGTGAAGCCTTTGAAACAAATGGACAGCTAAAAATGACAGTTTAACTGTCTGGTTTTGTTTCCTACAATGGCCCACCTGATGGCTGAACCAGCATGATTTTTTGTTGGGCCAGGGCATCTACATGATGGGTACCCACATTTGCAGGGGTTTGAATGTACACACAAGCTGATATGAAGTTTCCTAAGAACTCAAAAATTTTTGTATCACAGGGAAATATTACTACTTGCCGAATGCTTCGGATGCTGTTATATCTGCCACCACAAAGGAAGCCCTCTCAGTTTTAAAAAGCTCATGATTTTGAATAAGCAAAGGCCAGCTCTGGTATGGCCTTGGAAGCTTCTTGCCCGAAGTGATTTAGTTATTCTTAACTATGTATTTGTAGGTGCTTTAGGAAATTTTTTGGATATTATTTCTGAATTAATTTGAAATTACGTGGTGCAAGTGAGAGTTCGAACAGTTGAGCAAATAGAGTCCGAATATTTGGTGCAATATCTGGGGTGGAAACAGCATAGTCCTGATGCCTTTGTGCCAGTTTGAATTGGAAACCTCCCCGTATTAGGGTTGGCAATGAGTCAGGTTGACTGAGGGCGGATCAACCCAACCTGCTTAAACGACAGGCTCAGTTTGAACTTTTTTCTGGTTTTGGGTTGGGCTCAGGTTAGAAAACATTGCCCAGTTAAGTAACGGGTCTGGCTTAGGTTGACCTTGGGGCCTAATGATAATTTACTTAAAATTAATGCAATAGCTTATTGAAAACCTTTTTGAAAAAGGTGTACTGGAATGTAAATTTTATAATAGGTAGGCAGTTTTTTTTCTTTCTTTCTTTCTTTTTACACTCCAAACCAGGCATTGTGTGTGCTCAGCCACTAATTGATCCCTAACCAAGTTTCCTATGACCATACTATCTTAAATATCTAATAAATGCTTCTTTTCCACATTTAATGCTAGTTGTTGCTTATTTTTATCTTTTAGTGTGCATTTGTCTGCATAAAATACAAAGGCTAGAATCATCCAAAAATTGCATCTTTTGGCCATGCATTGTCCATTGTCCCAAATATGTACTCAGTTGTTTTGTTCCATCAGTGTGGGCCATGTGTTCATAGTGAGATGGAGGCACTAATTCCAAATGGATGAAACTGAAAGCCAATGCCTATGAGTAAATGGATGAACTTTTACATGATAATAAATATGCTTGATATTCAGGCTTATTCTTCAGGTTATTCACTTGTAAATAGCTCACATCTGTATATAAATTTGTTCTTCTGCCTTTTCCATACTTGTACACTATTGCCTATGTGGGGCCACCGTATTGCATATATGCAACTAAATTTAGGTTGCTTCCCACATGATGGTTAAATCAGCTTGATTTTTAGGGCATTCGACTTTCATCGTAGGGAAAATCCTGTTGAACAGGTTGGATGTCATACACACAACGCAGTAGGCTCCACCACGCAACTTTCGTAGAATGAGCTAATTCAACAAAATAATCTTCATTGTTCTAGTTATTCACATGCTTGTAAACACTTATTCACCATGTGTAAATTTGGTTAATCTTTTTTTTTTTCACCATCTTATTCACCTACTTAATATTGCCTATGTGGGGCCCATTGTGTTGTATGTATGCCATTGAACTGATGCATTAAGCGGACCCCATCAAGATGGTGGGATGCCCCAAAAACCGGTCTGTCCACATTAATTATGTGGGTCACACTGTAGAAAGCGACGAACCACCAGCCAAAATTCACATAGTGGCCCACATTAATAGTTGTTGGATTAGCCTGATTTTGGGGCATTCATCCTTCTTCGTGGGAAACCATGCTGGATAGCTTGGATGCAGCAAACACACTCAAGTGAACACGACACACAACACGAGCTTATTCTTCAGGGACTGTAGAGGAGCCTGCCTCTCACCAAACTAACCTCTTGCTAGTTGCTATACATGTTTGACATGGGCATGTAAGTTGCTGGTCTTTTCAAAAAATATTTCCTTTATATAAGTTCATGCCATGGGGCACACATTTGTGTGATCCAAGCCACCCATCAGATTAGGCCCACTGTTTAGATGCTTTTGGGATTTTTTTTTTTTATTATTTTTATTATATTTATTTATTTATTTATTTATTTATTTTTAAATTCTTGTTGAAGATGAGCTATAGTGTATAAAAAGAAATGCATGCATGAAAGACATTTTAAGCTTGATTTATGAGCAACACCTTATGCAGGGCTTGGATCTGAAGCACATATGCCATGTTGTCACATGAGTTGCTCCCATACAGTGTGTTAGTTTCTAGGATGTTAATGATAAAGAATCATTTTCCAAGTGTAGAGTCCTTTCTAATTCTAACATTCCACGTTCATTGATGTTCTTAATTTACAAGCCTTATGGGCTTTGCATATGAAAATTAGTGTTGAAAGGCTGTCCATTTATTATGCATGCCACAATTTATAGAACAAAGCAAAGCTATGCAAAAGTTTTTAGGATATCCACAACATGTGTGGCCCATGTAAAAAAAAAATGTATTCCAACGCAAAGACAGGCTGATCAATTCATCGAGTTGGCCACACCATCAAAATCAACGACTGAAAGCACATGGAATGAAAACTGAAATATTATTGGATTCTAATTGAAGGAATCGGGGAAAAAGATTGAGAGATTCTAATTGAAGATATTTCAGTTACCTCCCATTTAAGGGGAGGCCCATCAAACAAATGCCTCAGATCATTGAAAGGTAACCCCAAATCCATAAAAGATTAAGTTTGGAAAAAATAAGCACAAAAATATTTTATCATAACTCCCTAGAAAGAATTAATAAGCAAGTCCACTCATTAGGTGGGACCTCCTTACAATTTAAGTACTTTCGAAGTCTTGTTACATGGAAAAGGCAAGAAAATCATCGGCTGCGATCTTTGAATCCAAAAGATGAAGATTTTTTGGGGCACATCAGGACTGTTAATGCTTCGAGGAAGCCCTGATTGTCTGCCATGACACTCAAGAGTGGCACCATAAGCTTTAGTAGTAAAAAGAAAAAATTACATAAGATTGGAGGGGGGCAAAGAACCTGACCTCCAAAAACAAGGAATTAGATTATGTGAAACAAACTAGTCTTCATGAATTCATGGACCATTAAGAAAAAGAAAAAGAAAAATGTAAAAAGAAAATGACTTTGAAAGTAGAACAATTACATACAACAATAGCACAATTTCCTCAAACAAAAGCAAAAGAAAAGTTGTGGTTGATTTCCTCTTCAAATCATTCAACTAATATTGATATTGGGGATGTGGGCGATCTTGTTCCAATCTTCTCGCCTTTCTAAGACTGGACAGTACCAGATCTTTAATTCTTGAAGCATGGTGAGGTGTTTCAACTCCTCTGGTAGAGACTCCAACCTTGGACAATCGAAGATTTCCAGAGTTCGGAGGGCTTTGAGTTGTCCCAACCAACCACTGGGCAGTGATGTTAGCTCATGAATCATGTCAATCCTCAACTGGTTAAGGTTGGGAAGGACAGGTAAGGGCCGTCCAGATGACATCACTTCCAGGAGCGGTGGAAGGTTGCTGGGCTTCGCCTTTAGCTTTGGGCATTTTTCTATTTGTAAATGGAGGAGAGATGGCATAACCTCTCCAACTCCACCTCTCAATTCCCACTCCTCCCAACATTACAGAAGCATAAAGGTGGGCCCCACCCAATAATGTATAAAAAGAAATGCATGCAAGAAAGACATTTTAGGGTAATATTGTGGTCAGTTAATGTGGCGAATGGCTTCATTTTCGCTGTGTATTACACGGTGAGCAACATCTATGTACAGCTTGCATCTCAAGCACATATGCCACTTTCCACAAGTTGTGTATTGTAGTGGAATTGGTTTGACCCGCTTGTGTGTCAACCGTCAAAACACTGCCGGAGAATCAAAATCTCTCTCGTGTAATACATTAAAGCCGCTCACTAGGTAGCCCCTGCATGTGCACATGTCTGGAATGAAATTGTCGCACGTGTGACCGACTATCCAATGTACATGTGTGCGTGTGTGAAGGTGGACGGGACCATCATAAGCTTTATTAATTAAAAAAAAAAATAAAAAAAAATACATAAGATAGAGGGGAGGGGGGCATAGAACCTGACCTCCAAAACAGAGAACAAGGTCACACGTTCAACCAACTAAAATACAATCAACATCTGATAAACAGCTTAAATTTAAAAAAACAAACAAAAAAGAAAATGAATAAAAAAGAAGAGGAGTTACAGGGAGAAGCAATACAATTCCTATAAACAAAAGCAAAAGAAAATCCTATGCGCCTTTTACTAAAATATTGATACATTGGAGATGTGAGCAATCTTGTCCCGATCTTCTCCTCCACCTCCCTAGCGCTCTTCTAAGAGTGGACAACTGTGATCTGCAATTCTTGAAGCGGTGGAAGGTTGCTGGGCAACTCCTTCAGCTTTGGGCAATCAAATATTTCTAATTGGAGAAGAGATGGCATATCCTCTCCATCTCCACCTCTCAATTCCACTCCTCCCAATTATCATGTCCCAGAAGATGAGGGTCTCCAACTTGGGGAATGAGACAACACCACCACTTCCCTCATTGTTATCAACCCCACTAAACTCAACACCCACCTTTCTCACCTTTCTCGTACCCCCAATTTGAAGGTATTTAAGGGACGGCAGTTTCCCAAGACCTGGCAATTGTTTACACTCCTCACAAAACAAGAGTGTGATGCTGACTAGATTGGAGAACACTGGATCCTCTATCCACTTGGGAAGCTTCGAACCTCTGTAAAACAGTATTGCCAACTCTTTCAAGTTAGTGTGGGGCTGGAGAAATTCAAGAACGTCCTCCATTCTCTTCAACTCTTCATACAACAGATTACGATATTCAATCTTGTAGTTGAAGGATAGAGTATGAAGGTGCTGCTTCTTATTCAGTTCTGCCTCTCTAGCTTCGTCCCTGCTGCTGTTTTTGTCCAAGCCAGTAATCTGAAGACCTCCTTGAAGATGATTGAGGTGTTTCAGTTCTCCACATTTACATCCTTCGTTGCCACCCCCAACAATGAACTTTGAAACCGTTCGAAGGCTAGTTAGTCTCCCTATACCCTG
Source organism: Magnolia officinalis (assembly GCA_021015155.1). NCBI lineage: Eukaryota > Viridiplantae > Streptophyta > Magnoliopsida > Magnoliales > Magnoliaceae > Magnolia > Magnolia officinalis. Next base: position 72,293,762 of record JAJHSJ010000009.1, on the reverse strand, counting down.
CGGTAAGTACCTCAGATCATACGAATTTTCCAATTCTAGATGTCTCAGGCTGATCAGTTTCCTCAGCCCTCTAGGCAGTTTTCGTAGATTATAACAGCCATTGACTCTCAAGGTCTGTAAATTTCTGCAATTAGTCACCTCCTCTGGCAACTCTTCTATGCATGTGCGAGACAAATCAAGAAATCTCAAGTGTTTCAACTGTCCCACCGTTGGAGACAATTTCGTAATGCTGGTGTTACTCAAGTCCAATGCCCTAAGGCATCTCCAATGATTAAATAAAATTTGTGGCACCACAGAGATTCTTGTGTGAAGTAGCAACGTTCGCAACTTAGAGGCCTTGTACAAGGTGTCGGACATGAAAGCCACTGCATCAGCTTCAACACTGACAGTTACTGTAGAATGGCGCACATTGTTTAGTTTCAACATTGCATCAGCTTCACTCAACTCCAGTGCTTGCTTTCTGTTCTCCACCACTGAACACTCACTTCCTGCAACAGAATGTGCAAGATCATGAACTAAATCATGCATCTTGCAACTGACTATGTTCTTGGCATGGTCGAGTTCTGCATCTTGGAGCAACGAGCGTCTTAGTAAATCATCAAAATATAGCCCACCAATTTCCTCCATGTCTTGACTTCCCTTGGAGCAGATGAAACCTTGTGCCACCCATAGCGTGACTATCCTATCCTTCTCTATCCTCCAATCTTTTGGGAAAATAGAGCAATACGCAAAGCACTGCTTCAGAGCTGGAGGTAAATCATGGTAGCTTAGTAACAAAGCCGGTAAAATACCTCCCAAGATATCACCCGAGTTCCATATCTCGCTTTCCAACACAAGCTCCCACTCCCTTCTCGTCCTTCTCCACCACATGGCACACCCTATTGTCTTTGCGGAGATAGGCAACCCTCCACACTTGTTTACAATTTCCCTTCCAATCTCTTCCAACTCTGAACGCTCTTCTGCATTCCGATGTTCGAACGCTCCACGGCTGAACAATAACCAGCATTTGTCTTCGGATAAGGCCGCCAGTTTGTATATGTGAGTGCTTCGCATCACCCCTGCAACCTTTTCACTGCGAGTGGTAATGACAATTCGACTCCCTAATGCACCAGCTTGAAAGGGAGGTCTCAGTTTGTCCCACTTCTCTCTATCGTCACTCCAAATGTCATCAAGCATAAGCAAGAATCGCTTTGCTTGCAACTTTTCGCTGAGAGGAATTTGCAACAGGTCCAGGTCTAGATCCTCACAACCATACCCATCTGCAGATTCTAGGATTGATTTTGTAACCCGTTTCACATCAAAATCGTCTGAAACACACACCCACATTCTCCTGTGGAAATGCCCCTTGACTTTCTCATCATTGTAGGTGAGCTGAGCAAGGGTGGTTTTGCCCATGCCCCCCATCCCAACGATAGAAATGACAAAGGGCACCTCATTTACCTCCTGCAGCAGCAAGTCTATGACTTCATTTTTTTCACGTTCTCTACCTATAATTGACTTTGGGTCGAGGAGAGAGCCTATCTCTCGCTCTCTGATCCCACCCTGCCTCACTTCAGTATACACCCTCTCACTCACTCCACTATTTATCATAATAAAACGAAATTGGCTCATCTCTTTGGCGATATCATCTAATCTACCCCTCACCTCCTTTATCCTACTCCCAATTTTGTGGCGTAACACGACACGATTGAAGCAAGTAACAGGCGAGAGGAAGCTCCTTACCTTCTTCTTGCTGAAACAGGATCCATCACCTTCATCGGCTGCTTTTGATATGAGAGCTTCCGTCATCCATTCATCCAGTATATCCTCCACGTCGTAGGCTACATCTTTCACCTTCTCTAACCATGCCTTCACTGCTCTGTCCTTCACACACCGAGACTCAGCATCTTCAAGCACAGCTTGAATGGAGGTGAATGTACTGGAAAGCTTTTCGATCTCGTTGGTGACACCCACCAAAAAAGGCACCTCACCCTGGAGGATGGTGTTCAACTTCTCCACAGCAATCGAGACTAGCGAATCAACCATGTTTGAAGATACGGAATTGAGAGAGAGAGAGAGAGAGAGAGAGAGAGGAGAGAGAGAGAGAGAGAGAGAGAGAGAGAGGAGAGAGAGAGAGAGAGAGAGAGAGAGAGAGAGAGAGAGAGAGAGAGGAGAGATGCAAATGTTGTTATGCAGTTATTGGTAAAAAATGAATGCACATTTTATAGCAAATGTTTGATTTTAAAAAAAAAAAAGAAAAGAAGAGTGTTGTTTGGTCTACTCTTGATTCCAAGATTGATACAAAACCTTCCCTCCACTTCCAACTCTAATTACTTCTTCCAATTAAGGAATGGAATAATATTATCTCTACGCAACCATATGATATTCTTAGCTTTCACAAGTGTGGCCCAGGGCTTGAACAATCCGGACTGTTGATCTCATGTCTTCCATAATGGATAAACCATGCCCACAAGAAAATCCACCATCAGATTTTCTGAACCTTTTTTTGGATTCCAAGGGATGGACGGTTAAGAAAAGGACAGTGAAAATGGTCCCCATCCAACTCAAGTGTTGGTAATCTAGGTAGGGGCATGGCCAATCATCCTCAATGAAAACCCATTTGATCAATGGCTGGTGTAATGACCCATGGGCCCCACTTGAACCAACTGATGCTTTGGAAAGAGGTTTTCACAGCATCCGTTGGTTGAGGTTCTTCTTCCAAAGTAGAACACGTCACTGAGAATAACATGTGATCAAGGTAAGACAAGATGCTGCAAGGAAGGAATTCCTTTTAACCAGTGCACCAAAGATCCATTCCTCCATCAATAAGAAAAGGTTTATTATACTTGGGTCGGAATCCCAACATATATTTCAAAATAGATTTTTGAAAATTTAAAACTTGATATGCTATTGGATTCCCGCCAATTAACCTTCCATTGATCATTGGGAAGGTTTAAAGTATCGACCAAAATGCCATTGGGCTCCTATCAAGCTTTATGTGATTGGTTTCTCTCACAAAATGAAAATTCTAATTTCAATCAGCATGCCCACGCACCCGAAAAGGTGGGCCCCATTACCGAGGGTAAGGGACATTGCAGGATAAAAGTGCAAGCACTTTATAACTTGAAATGCTGAAAATATCTTGCTTGCGATGCACAAACTTTCAGAAGTCATCTCAATGGGCTGGATTTAAACCCACATCCCGACACTGAAGGCCCAAGGCCTGAGCCTGGAAATTTCTGTTGGGCACCTAACAATTTGATAAATTTCTCACTCGAATGTTCCTTTTTCATCCGTTGATCAAGTGGCCACACATGTATGTCTATTGTCAAGATGCATGTGTTCCTACCCAGTATTGGAGTGATATATTCGTGGTATATACACATGTACATAGGAAGTCAGGTCGGGTCAGGACTAGCTAAAATGGCTAGCTCTAGCACAAACCCAACTTGAAAATTGATCGGGCCATGCATGCAAGGTCCAAGTCCGGTTCAAAGCCAGGGTGCCTAACCCGTTCCTACCCCTAGTTAGAATGGCTACAATGACTAGGTTGAGGTTTGCCCAAGCCCAACCCACTTGCTAATTGGGATTACAAGTCAGGTACTAGAGTAGGTTAGCTATCAGGCCCCACCCATTAAAGTCATAAGCAGGCATATTCTGGGCCTTGTGGATGAACTTAGTCGATAAAACCGACAACATAAAATTTTTAATGTCCCACTGCTGATGGAACTCAATCTACCCCTACAAGCTTGTGGACCACATGGCTTCCAACCTCTATTTTATCTACCCCTATAAAGCTTCTGGACCATATGGCTTCCAAGCTCTATTCTTATAGAGAATTGGGAAAGCCTTCTTTCGACGTCTGGATACCCAGCATCGGCCTACCAGAGCAGGTCGAAACCCAACCTAAAAAGATTTGGTTGAGCCCCTTTCAGGCCAAACAGGTTCATTTGCGTGTTCACCTACTTTTACATTATTACCTATGTGTGTCCTGTGCTGCGCGTATGCTAACCAATCTGCGTAAATTCCATAGAGATGATGGGATGCCTAAAAGATGGGTATACGAAAATTATGTAGGCCCACCACATGAAAAACTAGCAAAGGCTGCCAAAATATTTCCAAATTCACATTGCTGCCCATATCATGGTTAGTTGAATTTGTGGAATTGGATCCACCATATCTTGATCGGGCTTCAATTCGGCGGTTTCTATTCGTTCATATGTTAATTCGATTTTAAAAAATTTATAATCTTCATAATCATTGTGAGAGTTCCGAATGTTTTTGGAATATCTTTCATTTTATAAGGATTATGAGAGATGGCTTTATTGAACATATCTGCATCTGATAGAAATCGTACCTCAGTGAGTGTTTTATAGACATGATTGATACATTGCCTCAGTCTTGTGCCATACGTATTAGGGCTATATGTCATTCGACATTTTGTTCTTCTAAAAGCATATATACAACTCTATGCCATCATATTAATAATAGAAAGTGTTTTGCCCCAAGGAAAATTGACAAAATATATATTTACTTTATATACGTTGTCATGCCATTCCTACAACATGAGCTTTTAGAGAAATTGGTTCTTTGGCATAGTATTAGAGCAGACATGTATAAAATCTACGATCAATATGTTATGAAAAAGCTTGTTAATCTTAAATAGTTACTAGCTGGGTCACTGATGAGCGTAAATTGTATGTTGAGTGAACTCTATGAGACCCACCATGATGTATGTGGCTTATCCACGCTGGCCGTGAATATACAACTATCTTAAAATTAATGCATGTACAAAGCTGAAGTGGTTGACACGGTAGGAAACAATGATAATTAAATGCCAGTTATTGAGGACTTCCTGGGAAATACAAAAGTTTTTATTCTACGATGAGATGATATTCGTGTCTTCCCTTCATCCATGTTTGACCTTATGAACTGGTTGGATGGCAAATAAACATCACTGTAGGCCCTAAGAAGGTTTAAAGGGTGGACATCATTTTCCCCTTTATTTCCTGTGGGTGTGTGTCCACTAGAACTGTGGATATGGATCAATTTTAGAGTGATGCCCTAAAATGAGCTAGTGAAACAGATGAACGGTATGGATAAGATACATGCATCACAGGTGGGCCTTAAAGAGTTTACTCACTCTGCTAGTTATGCAGTACTCCATACTCAATTTAAAGAGTTTACTCACTCAGCTAGTTAAATTCCTAAGTGAATGAAACGGCTTAATGTGTATAAAATTCACCCTAGTAATCAGGCTCACCACCCTAGTAATGTATGAGGCTATTATGACAGGTATTGTGCACAGTTGGGTGGTTCCTAGATTGAGAACTAGGACGGGCTCTAGGGCTGGGTCCTGTTTGGAGAGTATGATTGCGACTGTTCATGGGAGCCTGTTTTCTCCTTTTCCTTTCGGAATGACATACCCACATGGATGCATTATCATACCTTGACATGGATGTGGATATGGAGACTGCACAATTTTAAAAATAGCAGCATGTGGCTATAGTCATACCCATGCCATATCCTGTATTCCTACCGATACTGTATAGTTTGGGTACAACTACTCTAGATCTGTACAAGTGTCTAGGTATCATAGCGGTTGCATGCTACATGCATTCTTGTGACGGCATTCACCTGCTTGATTTTTATTTTTAATTTTAATTTAATTTTATTTTTTACAAAGGTCTTCTAATTTCTGATGCAGATGGAGATGCAGTTGCTTTATTCCAAGCTTCATGATAAGTATACAGAGCTGAAGGTTTGCATGGCTTTACTCCAAGCTTCATGATAAGTATACAGAGCTAAAAAATCACCATCTTTGCTATCTCCAATTCATTTGGAGTTGGCTCTATGAATCCTGTTTCGCCAATCAGTCCATTGAAGGGTTTATTATTATTATTTTTTTCTTTATCCCTGCAAAGCTCATCTTTGTGTAGTCGCATTGTAGTTGACGGACATTCTATCCCATCTGGAATAGATGGTTGAATAGCTATGTCATAGAACTTTTTCTTATGTCTCATTTGCATATGTGCTTTTTCTTAAGTTTCATTTGCATGTCTCGATCATACAAAACTCTCATTTGTCTGTTTTATGTTTGGCAGCCAAAGGACTTTCTGAAGAAGGTGAGAGGCTTCACAACCTGCTACAGGAGAAATCTGATTCTATTGATAAGAATGACGACAGCATTGATGGGCAGCTGAAATCCCCTTGTGGAGGTTCTCAACTTAGATCAAGAGATCTATCTGAAGGCTCAGCTGGATTGAAGATACTAAGGCAATGTTCTGGGGTTCAAGCTGAAGAAGTTATTGTTATTCCAAATGCCGGTAGTCAAGAGGAGCATGTCATAGAGGTCCGGGTAAAGGCATGCCCTACCGCGATGCTCTTGGAAACAGTCAGCAGTTATTATTTTTCAAGGGTCTGAACTCCTATGTTTGTTCACCAGCAAAAATGGTGGTGACTCTTCTGCCGCACATATGGCGTACGGGTAATTGTCCAAATAGAGGGACTCATTGTGGATGGAACATAGCCTGAAAATTGCTAAGTGGACAACCATAACCATCTAGTATTTATGGGATGGGATGGATAAAAATAAAATGGTACGCGAATGCTTGTGATCATATTGTTAAGATGTCCAGTCAGTGTGTCAGTTGGGCTATATACTCTACCAACAATGAGGCCAGCAGTTTTGGACAGTACGGATCTCCAGACATGCGTGCCATATGTGAGGTGGATTTTTACTACATTTTTAATTAAGGTATTACACAGGGCATGTGCCAACAGGTCAGAACTATCAGGTTTTCAGTTTGTACAAGTGGGGCATATAGTTCAAAGATCCAAATAATTGATATGATGGGTCTTATGGTAGATGGCCCATGTACAAAATGTCCCCTAGATTACATGATGGCAGCATGTTTCACCTTTCTTTTTGGTTGGATGTCAATGGTTGTCGTCCTCTCTCTCTAGTCTCAACCAAATATTTGTAGGCCACCAATGGGAGGATTAGGACTACTTTGAAAGACTTTTGGCACATATAGAAAGTGAATCCCATAGCAAACTGTGGATTACTGAACATGGGCCCACTTGCCCCACTTGGACATACTATGGACCGAAAAACCTGAATGGCCCTGTACAACCTTTTGACATGAGCATTGTTTAATACCTCTTTAAAATGTGGTTAACATCCATGGTTTAATCCTTTCAAAAAAAAAAAAAAAAAAAAAAAAAAAAAAAAAAAAAAAAAAAAGATGAAAAAAGAAGGGGAAAAAAAAGAAGAAGAAAGAAACTATCACCATGGTTTACCCTTTTAAAATTTATACAGCTGATTTATTTGTGAAAAATGCTTAGGAGTAGGGCCATGTTTGGGCCAGGTCAGGCTAGGCCTGAGCTCAGCCTCATACTTAAGGCCCAAGCCCCCCCTCCCCCCCCCCCCGAGGTCGGAATGGACCTAGCACTGTAGTCCTGGAGCCTGAATATGAAATAATTGGTTAGGCCTGGGATCGACTCAGCCCGGCCCAAAATTTGATAAAATTCATCTTCACCACTTGAATGTTCCTAATCTGTCCATTGATCAAGTGGATCATACATGCAGAAAGAAATAGACGCATGAATGAAACCAACAGTCTACATTCAAGAGTCATGGGTTGCTTAATCGAGGATGGGAATGTCATCTTTGTAGGATACGAGTATATCACGTGCACATATGAAGTCGGGTTGGGATGGGCCAGGTTGGGCTAAATTGACTTGAGCCAAAACCTGGACCGAATTGATTGGGCCATGCATGGTAGACCCAAGCCTGGCCATTGGCCAACCTAATAGCTCCAAGCCCAGTCCAAAGCTGGGTTGGGCCTGTCAGGCTGGGCGACCTGCCCATTGCTACCCTTAGCAGATGTTATGTGAAGCCAGATTTAAGAGAAGAATCACGTCAGAAATGCAGAGGTGGCACACCTGTGTGATTTTCGGGCCATCCATTAGGCAGGGTTCACCATGAACACACTCTGCATTTCACACGTGCAATGTTGTGAATCACTTCTTCAATTTGCCTTCACGTGGATTTTCTTGCCATCTGTCCACAGATGGGGAATGCACCAAACCTCTTAGTAGTAAATTTTTATGACCTTCTGGTCCTTACTTTGACCCTGGTTTTTTAATTTTCAGCCATGCAGCTGTAGAAGAACCATGGCCATTTCAGGTATGTCTCAAGCATATAAATCTCTACCTTTTACTTTGACTCTCTGGCAAACGTTTAACTGTGATGATTCTGCCAAATTTTCTAGGAGATGGTTTAAATGACGTTTGCCATGGTGATTGCCACTTCCAAACGCTTGTGGAGCATTTAGTTGGCATGAATTTTTCCACTGTTAATAAAACAGAAGGACTATGTGTTTCTGTACTCCACCAATTGAGTGGTAACCCTCCAGTCCCAAATGGCATTCTCAGTTCTTTCAGTTTTGACAGATTGTTAACTTCATAACCAGTAAAACGTTTATGGCGGCTACTATGCAGTTTGAGGCTTGTTACTACCGAAGAACACTACATTCCAACCTGGCAGGTCCGTTGATCTGAGCAGTGCATAAGGTGGCACCCACCATGAAAATTAACTGACACAAAGATCAGGCTAGGCTACCCATCATCGAGGAGACATCATCATCATCATTTAAGCCTTATCCCAACTAATTGGGGGCTGGCTACATGAATCCTGTTCCCCCATTCAACTCTATCAAGGACCATATCCTCAGTTAAACACCATAGGTCGTTGTCTTTTTCTTTCTACCTCCACCCATGTCCTTTTGGGCCCTCCCCTTGCCCAACCTTCAACTTGAACCAATTCACTCCTAACTTGTGTAGTTCTTGGTCTCTGTTGCATATGACTAAACCACCCAAGTCTACTTTTCGCCATCTTATTACCTATTGGTGCTACTCTCCAATATCCATTTCTAGTTCTTAGCTACGTTGAATGTAGACCATTAGCAAATTCTGATTGAACTGTCCATTCTCTTTGCTACCAATAACCTGCCTAATTAGTGAACTGTGGACCCAATTTTCATGCCAGGTCATCCTCATGCAGGGGCCACCTTAGGCACTGCTTAGATGTCTTACACACGCCAGGTTGGTATGTAATGTACCTTTGCTCCATGTAAAGGTGAAAGTGGGTTAGAAATCCTCCTTTAGTTTTGCTCAATGGTATTAAATTTCCCCTGTTAAATATAGTGTATGCTTAGGTGAATGCCTGTTTAACTTGAATTTAACTAGAACATCTATTAGAATGACTGTATGAGAGGACCGTGAAGTTCTATGTCCAACGTCAGTCTATTACAGTCATGAACATGCAGGGAAGGGATGTGACAACACAAAGTGATCTGAAACTTGGTGGATGGGACTTGAGAACCCATGGCAACAGCAGTACAGCTTCAAATAAGCAAAGAGAGCAGACAAGGCCAGATCATGGTGAAAGCAAAGCTTGCACTAGGATCTTCCGATCTGGGAAGTTTTGCGGACATCCCCAATCCACAGTATGGCCCATCAGTTTGACGATTTCGATCACTGAAACATGGGCCCTGTATGTATGGAATCTTGCAATACTATAATTACTCATAACATAAACCTGTGCAGAAATCACTGAAATCAAAGGTCCACTATACGACAAATATGAATATCGTGCATAGCAAATTTAAGCAACCAACATCTATTAGCATACATATGGATATCAAACATGGCATTAGAAATTAGAGACGATATTGATACGTGTGGTTTGGTTGCAGGCTATTCTTTCAGCTTAACATGGGTGAAAAACGTAGTTGGGGAGGAGGCGGAGTCGCTGTATCATGTTGTCTCACTTGGGACGTTTGAGAGGCTGGCCCCAGAGTGGATGAGGGAGGATCTGATATTCAGCATGAGCATGTGTGCCATTTTCTTCGAGAGGGTGTTGCAAGTCACCAGGCTTCACTGCTGATGTACTGGCAACTCTCAAGTGCTGTTGCTGAACCTACATACCTTTTCATTGTGGAGCATGCGTCATGTTGTAATCTAGTAATTAGCTTTTCAATCACTGGTTGAATTCAATCACTTTGATGTCCTGAAAAGAACTTGCTTCTTCTTTTTTTCCTTTTTTTTTTTTTTGTTCTTTTTTGTATGATGTTAAGTTTACAAACATTGGTGTTGTGTTTTAATCATAGTTCAAAAACTTAGAAACTTGACTCAGCTCAATGTTTGGCCGGTTTGGGTTGCTGGACTTGTCGTTACCTTGTTGGTTAGGTGGAGCTCACCTGGATCCTTACTCTTGCTCCAGTGGTAAACTCTAAGGAGTTTCAACACCTGAACAGTTCGAGGTCCATAGGTGGTGAAATCCAACCAAGGCGGGGTGTGTAAAAAAAAAAAGTGGAGCTCGCCTGGGATTGGACAGTCACCTACTTAAAAAGCCTTTTTTTTTTTTTTAATATACCTTGCTTAGGTTAATAAATTTGGTTATTAAACTTAAATTAAGTAGGTTTTTTTTTTAAGAAAAAGTAATTTATTTTTATAAGTTATTTTCTTTTACCGCTTCTCGACTATCAAAAGTAACTTATTTCCTTCGTTTTCATGGGTAGTGACATGACAACTTTGGAAATCATTTTAGAAACGTGTTCTCAGTGGCATGGAAAATCAGCTAATGAATGGAAAGATAATATGGTGGGCCTCACATGATGGACAATACACATCAAAGATCTGCCCCTAATGATGAATGGCTCACCTCCAAGGTCAGCCCCATTTGATGGGCAACCCACATTGAAGGTGGGCTCCACATGATGGGCAATTAGATGATCCGCATCAAGGTGGGCCCCACATGATGGGCAGTCTACATCAAAAGTGGGCCAAATGATGAGTGGACCATATATAATCTCTTGTTCTGGCCCACCTGAGTTTTGAAAAACGTGATTTTTGGGTAATCCTTTCATGCTATTGAGGAACATTACATGAATGGATTGGATGGCATATAAATACTAGTGGAGCACACAGAAACGTCCCATCGTAACTTCGTCTATGATTTGTCCTACCAAATGATCCGCTTTCAAGTAATATATAATCCGATCCACCAATTGAACCAATCACTAACACAAAAATTTTGAAAACGTAACTAAAGGCCGGAAGAAATAAGGTCGGTCCATTCAGTTGGCCTCTTTTGTACAAAAGATGGGACGGTTAGAAAAGGACAATCGCCAGTGCCCGTTTAGAATCAGATACCACTATAAAGGATTCTACTTGCTGATTTCCATTTGCAAGCGCCAAAAACGAAAGTGCCCCTACTTCTCAAATTGGTTAATGGGTGTAAGATCTGACCATTCATCAGGTGAGGCCCATCGTGAAATTGTCACTTACCAAAATTTTCTGGTCCAATCATAAGAATAGACACGCTTGCAGGAAAATATTGTACAGAAAGAAAGCTTAACCAACGGTTCTAATTAAATGAAGATGCAAAGATAACATAGTATTGGATGGTCAAATTTCTATATAGGGTCCATCCCATTGGGATCTACATGTATAATGGCCTGGATATCTGACACATGTGCAATTTAGCACGTGTGATAGCACTTACTTTTAGCGCATGTAGATGCGTGCGTGCAGATGAAATTCGTCAGCTACTGAAAACCCAATTAAAGAAGTCGGTGTCTGGAATGAAATTGTCACACGTGTAGAAAATAAATGGACGGTTAAGAGAAAGTGACCGACTATCCAATATACATGTGTGCGTGTGTGAAGATGGACGGGACCATCATAAGCTTTATTAATAAAAAAGAAAAAAAAGTTCATAAGATAAGAGGGGAGGGGGGCATAGAACCTGACCTCGAAAACAGAGAAAAAGGTCACACGTTGAACCAACTAAAATACAATCAACATCTGATAAACAGCTTAAAATTTAAAAAAAAAATTTAAAAAAAAAAAAAAAAAAAACAAACAAAAAAGAAAATGAATAAAAGCAAAGAGGAGATACAGGGAGAAGCAATACAATTCCTATAAACAAAAGCAAAAGAAAATCCTATGCACCTTTTACCGACCAAATGATATGTTGGGGATTTGAGCAATCTTGTCCCGATCTTCTCCTCCATCTCCGTAGCGCTCTTTTAAGAGTGGACAGCCTTCGATCTTCAATTCTTGAAGCATGGTGAGCTGTTGCAACTCATCTGGTAGAGACTCCAACTCCCGACACTCGTTGATTTCCATAGTCTTGAGGGCTTTGAATTGTCCCAACCAACCACAAGGGAACGATTTCAGCTGATGACTGTCGGAAATAATCAAATGTTTAAGGTTGGGGAGGACGGGTAAGGTCCCTCCCGATGACAACATCCCTTCGTTATTACTTATTTGTAAAGTCAGCTTCTGGAGGAGCGGTGGAAGGTTGGTGGCAACTCCTTCAATTTGGGCACCATTTTACTTCTAATTGGAGGAGAGATGGCATAACCTCTCCAACTCCACCTCTCAATTCCCACTCCTCCCAATTATACATCCTTTCGAAGATGAGGGTCTCCAACTTGGGGAATGAGACAACACATCCACTTCCGTCATTGTTATCAACCCCACTAAACTCAACACCCACCTTTCTTACCTCATACATGGACGAAATAGAAAGGTATTTAAGGGACGGCAGTTTCCCAAAACCTGGCAATTGTTTACACTCCCAACAAAACCAGAGTGTGATGCTGACTAGATGGGAGAACACCGGATCCTCTATCCACTTGGGAAGCGTAGAACCTCTGTAACACTCTATTGCCAACTTTTTCAAGTTTGTGTGGGGCTGGAGAATTTCAAGCACGTCCTCCATTCTCTTCACCTCTTCATCCAACAGCTCATCATATTCAAGGTTGTAGTCGAAGGATAGAGTATGAAGGTGCTGCTTCTTATTCAGTTCTGCCTCTCTAGCTTCGTCCCTGCTCCTGTTTTTGTCCAAGCCGGTAATCTCAAGACTTCCTTGAAGATCATTGAGGTGTTTCAGTTCTCCACATTTACATCCTTCGTTGCCACCCCCAACAATGAACTTTGAAACCGTCCGAAGGCTAGTTAGCCTCCCTATACCCTGCGGTAAGTACTTCAGATAGCGACAGCCTTTAAATTCTAGATGTCTCAGGTTAATCATTTTCTTCATCCCTCCAGGCAGTTTTTTTAGCTTATAACAACAATTGAGTCTCAATGTTTGTAAATTTAGGCAATTACACACCTCCTCTGGCAACTCTTCTACGCCTGTGCCAGACAAATCAAGAAATCTCAGGTTAATCATTTTCTTCATCCCTCCAGGCAGTTTTTTTAGCTTCCCACAACGATTGAGTCTCAATGTTTGTAAATTTAGGCAATTACACACCTCCTCTGGCAACTCTTCTACGCCTGTCCCTGACAAATCAAGAAATCTCAAGTGTTTCAACTGTCCCACCGTTGGAGACAATTTCTTAATGCCGGTATACCTCAAGCCCAATGCCCTAAGGCATCTCCAATGATTAAATAAAATTTGTGGCACCACGGAGATTCTTGTGTGAAGTAGCAACGTTCGCAACTTAGAGGCCTTGTACAAGGTATCGGACATGAAAGCCACTGCATCATCTTCAACACTGACAGTTACTGTAGAATGGCGCACATTGTTTAGTTTCAACATTGCATCAGCTTCACTCAACTCCAGTGCTTGCTTTCTGTTCTCCACCACTGAACACTCACTTCCTGCAACAGAATGTGCAAGATCATGAACTAAATCATGCATCTTGTATTTCTTGGCATAGTGGAGTTCTGCATCCTGGAGCAATGAGCGTCTTAGTAAATCATCAAAATATTGCCCACCAATTTCCTCCATGTCTTGACTTCCCTTGGAGCAGATGAAACCTTGTGCCACCCATAGCTTGACTATCGTATCCTTCTCTATCTCCCAATCTTTTGGAAAAATAGAGCAATACGCAAAGCACTGCTTGAGAGCTGCAGGTAAATCATGGTAGCTGAGTAACAAAGCCGGTAAAATATCTCCCAAGATATCGGCTGAGTTCCATATCTCGCTTTCCAACACAAGCTCCCACTGCCTTCTCGTCTTTCTCGAGCACATGGCACTCCCTATCGTCTTTGCTGCGAGAGGCAGCCCTCCACACTTGTTTACGATTTGCCTTCCAATCTTTTCCAAATCCGAACGCTCTTCTGCACTCCGATGCTCAAGCGCTCTACGACTGAACAATAACCAGCAATCATCATCAGATAAAACATCCAGTTTCTGCATGTGAGTGCTTCCCATCTTCGATGCAACATCTTCCAAACGAGTGGTTACAATGATTCGACTCCCGGATGCACCAGCTTGGAAGGGAAGTCTCAGCTTGTCCCACTTCTCGCTATCGTGCCTCCAAACATCGTCAAGCACAAGCAAGAATCGCTTTGCTTGCAACTTTTGGCTGAGACGACTTTGCAACAGGGCCAGGCTTAGATCCTGACAACTAGACTCATCTGCAGATTCTATGATTAATTTCGTAATACGTTTCACATCGAAATCGTCTGAAACACACACCACATCCTCATGTCGAAATGCCCCTGGACTATTTTATCGTGGTAAACGAGTTGAGCAAGGGTGGTCTTGCCCAAGCCCCCCATTCCAACGATAGAAATGACGAAGGGCACCTCATTTACCTCTCTACTACTCCCCCCCAGCAACAAGTCTACGACTCTTTTTTTTACATCTTCCCTCCCAACAATGAACGGGTCAGGTAGGGAGCCTGTTTCTCGCTCTCCCATCTCGGCCCGCCTCACTTCACTATCCACACACACTCTCTCTGCACTATAAACTCTAAGACACAATTGGCTTTTCTCTTTTTCAATATCATCTAATCTACTCCTAACTTCCTTTATCCTACTCCCAATTTCGAGGCGTAACTTGAGAGGAATGATGTAATTAGTAACGATGCTACTTACTTTACGCTTCTTGCTGGGAGAGGATCCATCACCTTCATCGGCTACTTTTGATTTAAGAGCTTCTGTCATCCACTCATCCAATATGTCCTCCACATCGTAGGCAACGTCTTTGACCTTCTCTAACCAGATCTTCACCGATCTGTCTTTTACACGCCGAGACTCAGCATCTTCAAGCAAAGCTTGAATCGAGGTGAACGTGCTGGAAAGCTTTCTGATCTCATCAGGAATATCCACCAACATAGCTACCTTATCTACGAGGATAGAGTTCAACTTTTCCACTGCAGCTGAGACGATCCAATCGACCATGTTTCCTTCTTCTTTCTTTCTCCTTTTGGTATGTATGGATGAGAAGAAAGGAGGAATTTGATGTGGGGAGAGCTCTGAAAAGCTTAGAAATATGCAATGGCAAGGAATTTCATGGGTCAGAGAGAGAGAGAGAGAGAGAGGGAGAGAGATGCAAATGTAGAGAAGGAAAGAAGGGAGGAATTTGAAATAGGAAATGGGAAGGACTCTGAAGATATGGTAGAGAGAGAGGGAAAGAGTTGTTTTGGTATGTAGATGGGAAGAAGGGAGGAATTTGAGTTCAAATAGTTATAGAATTAGGAAATGGGAAGGACTGAAGATATGGAAGAGAGGGAGAGAGGGAGAGAGTCGTGAAAGAAGCAAATGTAGAGAAGAAAGGATGAGGAGAGTTAAAGATGCAACTGTAGAGAATGAGGTTAGCTCTGGAAGGCATGCTATGGCTTACCAACCAAAAATCAGACAAATCCAGGCATCCAATCAGTACCTTATAAAATTAACGGTTCAGATTGTTTGCACATAAATAAGTCTAACTAACAATCTGAACCATCCATTTGTTAGAGACCATGATGGATGGCTTATTATTTTAAAGCACTCCTTTTATCATCCAATCCCATCCATTCCATCCACGGCTTAGAAAATAAACAGCTTTGTAAGGGAAGGAAAACTTATGGAATGCTTCAACCATCTGCTCAGTGTCAATTTTAATTGTAGCCCTTAAAACTATGTTCTGGATCTAGTGAACGGTTCAGATTGATAGATTGGAATCTCCAAATATCCCGATTCTGGCAATCATTACATTCATCCAATAGCTGCATGTAAAGTGATAAAATGTAAGGGGACCCACAAGCGGAGAAAGATGCGTAAATGATGGGATAAGAGAGGCATCCAAAGCTATTTTTTATAAAGATATCCAACACATGGTATAAAAGAGGCATCCAAAGCTATTTTTTCCAAAGATATCCGACACATGGAATCTCGTGACTCACGGACCATTCAAAATTCAAAAATCAACCTCATGCATTCACACTGATGGGCCCACCATCGATGTGCTTGTCAAGAGAGGAAATTTATTACGGAGTAAAATCTGTGGGACCCACCGTGGTATATGTATTTTATCCCCTCCGTCCATCCATTTAACAGATAATTTTATTGCATGAGCCCAAAAGCGAATTATTTAAAAAGTTCAAGTGGACCACACCAAAGGAAACCGTATGAATTGAACGTCTACCATTGAAAAAATCTTGTGAGCCACAGAAGTTTTGGATGAAGCTAATATTTGTGTTTTCCTTTCATCCATGTCTTTGTGATCTTATGAACAGGTTGGATGACAAATAAACATCACAGTAGGCAATGGGAAGGCTTCAACGGTGGAAATTATTATCCCAACTGTTTCAAGGTGGTCTTGCCCAAGCCCCCCATTCCAACGATAGAAATCACTCATCTGGCGCATGTTAGTCAAACCCGTCGCTCTTTTCAAAAAAAAGGAAATATATAATACGTCGCATCTTTAGACAGTATACACGCGCTATTTTTATAATAAGTAAACCCTAGATTTCTAATCCAGACCATTAATCTGATGCAGTCCCATTTTTTTAGATTGATAATAAAACGTAATCTCGATATAACAATCCGTCCACATTCAACTTAATAAATGTTCTCTGAAATAATTCAATATTTGAAATTTTGTTTATATATATCTCCATCCAAGCTGATTCACAAGATACCAATAGTATGGATCAACTGAACGTGGGATCCACTAGTCAAGAATTGAAAAAACAAAAATTTTGGTTGAAAAAAATGCTGACAGCCAAACAGATTATTAAACCATGGGGCCACTGTCATTGATCTCAACCACACAAACCGTGGGCCTTGCCATCGATGGTCTATAATGAACGGAGCTAAATTAATGCAGTCTTTCTTAGGAATCTAAGCCATCGATCTTTGGACGCGGATTGGGTACTTCCCCTGCCGTCCGAGATAGGGACATGCTAGAGCTCTGAGAGCCACTGTGATGTATTGATTTATCCACACCGTCCATGCATTTCGCCATGTCATTTTAGGCTGGGAGCAGGTAGATTCAATGCTCAAGTGGACCACGAAATGGGGATTAAATGCTTATCATTGAAAACTTCTTGGGGCCACGGAAGTTTAGGATCAATCTTATAATTGTGTTTTACCTTCACCCAGGTCTCTATTACCTTATGAACAGATTGGACGAAAAATAAACATCATGGTCGGCCCTAGGAAGGTTTTCAATGGTAGGTGTCATTAACACCTCTTCATGCTACGCTGTGGCTCACCTAAACCATGGATCTGCCTCGTTTTCGTAGACCCAAACTAAAATGACATGGAAAAATGTATGTACGGCGTGGATATAATCCATACATCACAGTGACTCTCGTAACCGTAGCCTGTCCCAATCTCGGAACCTGCGGGGAAGTACCAAATCCACGCCCGCACCTGCCTTGTTACTGCAATAAAGGAAAGGATACAGGAAGGTAGTCCTCGGACTACTGAATGGAATCTGGGTCAGTTAGCTGGGCCATTGGATCAGCGTAAGACCATGTAAAGGTCCTGCCAGTGGCCCAGCAATGTGTGTCTAGGTCCTAGGCCCCAGCTAAATGAGGAATGGCCTATCTCAAATCATCAGGTGGACTACCGTTTTTCATAAGAAAGGGATGAAATTTTCAGCGATCCTGACACAAAGCTCAGTGTGACCACCGTGATGTCTGGGCCATGTACACTCCATCCTAACCCTAAGCGCTTTGGGGCCTACCGTGATATCTGTGTCATATCTACTCCATCCATCAGCTTTGTCACATCATGTCAGACATAATCCAAAACGGAAATTTTCAAATTTTAAGTGGGTCACACCACAGGGGAAAAAAATGGAGATAAAATGTACACCATTGAAAGCTTCCTGGGGTTACAGAAGTTTTGGATTAGGCTGATATTTATGTTTTCCATCGACTTACCTTGTGGATGGCTCGGATGGCATGTAAACATTATGGTGGCTGTTTCGACGGTGGGCATTTCATCCCGGCTGTTTCCGGTGGTATGACCGCTTGAGTTTTGGATCTACCTCATTTGTAGACTCATATCCTAACATGTGAGCCGACAAAACTAACGAACGGAGTGGATGTCTCACATACAACGTGGTTGTGCCCATTGAGTAGGGTCACTACACATTCCTGTCTAGTTTAAAGATATTCTTTCCTTCGAGCCCATTTACATTTTGGTTGGGATGGTCTTCCTGTTAGAAAAACATGATCTTAACCGTTGGAAAAAAGTTTTTAGATCATAAGATTCTGGGCGTCTAATCATGGTGGGACCTACCTGTTGAACAGTTCAGATCATCCACACAACATGGGGAGTGAATTAGGTGCAGCCCCGGCCCCACCCAATGATGTTCACGCCGTCCATCCGTTTTCCCAGATCATTTCAGGGCTTGAGCCCAAAAATGAAGCCGATTCGTGTGGACTATACTGTAGCAAACAATGGTGATTGACAGTTAAAAACTTGTTGTGGGCCACCAAAAGTTTTGATCAAGCTAATATTTATTTTTAACCTTCATCCAGGTTGATGTGACCCTATCAACAATTTGGATGGAAAACAAATATTACAGAAGCATTAAGGCGGGTCCCATCCAATAATGTATAAAAAGACACGCATTCAACAAAGACATTTTAGGCTAATATTGTGGTCAGTTAATGCGCAGAATGGCTTCATTTTCGAATGTGTATTACACGGTAAGCAACATCTAGTATGAAGGTGCTTCTATTTATGGTCTGGCTGCTGGAAGTGCTCTTTCTAAGTTCTTATGAAGGGAAAAACACCAATATCAGATTGATAAAAGACGTGGGTACCCCAGGAAACGTACTCCATACAGGAGTTCAATTGATACTGTATCCTGTGGGGTGGTCCACTCGATCTTTGAGTGTGCGACAAGTTTTGATTGGACACATATTTATATCTACTAAATTGGATGGACAGTGCTGATTGAACACAAATCTCACCGTTCCCACATATCAGCCGTACATTGTTGGAGAGGCGTCCTCATCGGATATGCAGTTGGATCCCATCGGGTATCCCATGGTTGCAATCCCATAAAAGCTCTTTTGAAATCCCATGGTTGCAATCCCACGTAACCCAAACAGGGCGTGGCGGCGCATGGGATACAGATTTACACCACAATCTGCGGACAATACCCTGCGCGTCATAAATGCACGAGGAGATGTTCGTAATTTCATCCCATGTAATCCGCCTTAACTCACGCGCTCAAACACGGCCTTAGGAATCAAAGAAAAATGCGAATGTGGAGAAGGATAACATTGGTGGGTATTACCCTTTCCGTGTGGGGCCTACCTTGACAATTGTGTTACATACGTCCACTTCACCGGAAACTGATTGGCTACTCAGCTCCGTGGCTGGTGTTCTGTGCTCTGTGGGCTCCACCATCATGTATGTGTTTCATCCATTCCGTTCATCCATTTTTAAAGAGTATTTAATTGTTTGATCCCAAAACTGAGAGGGATATAAATCTCAGGTGGACCACACCATATGAAAACAATAGCGATTGGATATCAACCATTAAAATCATCCTATGGCCCACTATACTGTTTATTTGACATCCAATCTGTTGATTAGGTCATACAGGCCCAGATGAAGAGAAAAAACAAAGATCAGCTTGATCCAAAACTTTTATGGCCCCCAAAATGTTTTTAATGGTCGACCCTCATTCAACACTGTTTCCTGTAATGTGGTCCACTTGAGATTTGGATATACCTAATTTTGGGATATATACTGTAAAATGATCTGTAAAAACAGATGGATGGCATGGATGAAACACATACATCATGGTGTAGCCCACATAGCACCGACCACCAGCCATTGGCTGTTGTCAGGGGGAGTAGCCAATCCGTTCCCCACTTCACCCATCTGTTTTTCAAGTTCATTTTAGCTACTTATACAAATATTTGGTGGACCATATCACTGAAAAAGGTGATAAATAATCATTTTAGCTACTTATACAAAATTATTTTATCGGGGATGTGAGCAATCTTGTCCCGATCTTCTCCTCCATCTCCGTAGCGCTCTTTTAAGAGTGGACAGTAGTCGATGATCAATTCTTGAAGCATGGTGAGCTGTTGCAACTCCTCATCTGGTAGAGACTCCAACTCCCTACACTCGTTGATTTCCAGAGTCTTGAGGGCTTTGAATTGTCCCAACCAACCACAAGGGAACGATTTCAGCTGAGGACTCCATAGACTCCCTCGAATAATCAAATGTTTAAGTTTGGGGAGGACGGGTAAGGTCCCTCCCGATGACAACATCCCTTCGTTATTACTTATTTGTAAAGTCAGCTTCTGGAGGAGCGGTGGAAGGTTGGTTGGCAACTCCTTCAATTTTGGGCACCATTTTACTTCTAATTGGAGGAGAGATGGCATAACCTCTCCAACTCCACCTCTCAATTCCCACTCCTCCCAATTTGTCATGGAACTGAAGACAAGGGTCTCCAACTCGGGGAATGAGACAACACATCCACTTCCGTCATTGTTATCAACCCCACTAAACTCAACACCCACCTTTCTCACCTTATCCATGCCCGTAATAGAAAGGTATTTAAGGGACGGTAATTTCCCAAGACCTGGCAATTGTTTAGGCTTCCCACAAGACAAGAGTGTGATGCTGACTAGATTGGAGAACACCGGATCCTCTATCCACTTGGGAAGCGTAGAACCTCTGTAAAACTTTATTGCCAACGCTTTCAAGTTTGTGTGGGGCTGGAGAAATTCAAGCTCGTCCTCCATTCTCTTCACCTCTTCATCCAACAGCTCATCATATTCAAGGTTGTACTTGAAGGATAGAGTATGAAGGTGCTGCTTCTTATTCAGTTCTGCCTCTCTAGCTTCATCCCTGCTCCTGTTTTTGTCCAAGCCGGTAATCAGAAGACTTCCTTGAAGATCATTGAGGTGTTTCAGTTCTCCACATTTACATCCTTCGTCCCCACCTCCTACTATGAAGGTTGTTAACGTCCGAAGGCCAGTTACTCTCCCTATACCCTGCGGTAAGTACCGCAGATCATCTGAATAATTTTCAAATTCTAGATGTCTCAGGCTGATCAGTTTCCTCAGCCCTCTAGGCAGTTTTCTTAGCTCATCACAATCATTGAGTCTCAATGTTTGTAAATTTAGGCAATTACACACCTCCTCTGGCAACTCTTCTACACCTGTGGGAGATAAATCAAGAAATCTCAAGTGTTTCAACTGTCCCACCGTTGGAGACAATTTCTCAATGCTGGTGCCACTCAAGTCCAATGCCCTAAGGCATCTCCAATGATTAAATAAAATTTGTGGCACCACGGAGATTCTTGTGTGAAGTAGCAACGTTCGCAACTTAGAGGCCTTGTACAAGGTGTCTGACATGAAAGCCACTGCATCAGCTTCAACACTGACAGTTACTGTAGAATGGCGCACATTGTTTAGTTTCAACATTGCATCAGCTTCACTCAACTCCAATGCTTGCTTTCTGTTCTCCACCACTGAACACTCACTTCCTGCAACAGAATGTGCAAGATCATGAACTAAATCATGCATCTTGCAACTGACTATTTTCTGATCATCATCACCATCGAGTTCTGCATCTTGGAGCAATGAGCGTCTTAGTAAATCATCAAAATATTGCCCACCAATTTCCTCCATGTCTTGACTTCCCTTGGAGCAGATGAAACCTTGTGCCACCCATAGCTTGACTATCGTATCCTTCTCTATCTCCCGATCTTTTGGAAAAATAGAGCAATACGCAAAGCACTGCTTGAGAGCTGCAGGTAAATCATGGTAGCTTAGTAACAAAGCCGGTAAAATATCTCCCAAGATATCAGCTGAGTTCCATATCTCGCTTTCCAACACAAGCTTCCACTGCCTTCTCGTCTTTCTCGAGCACATGGCACTCCCTATCGTCTTTGCTGCGAGAGGCAGCCCTCCACACTTGTTTACAATTTGCCTTCCAATCTTTTCCAAATCCGAACGCTCTTCTGCACTCCGATGCTCAAGCGCTCTACGACTGAACAATAACCAGCAATCATCATCAGATAAAACATCCAGTTTCTGCATGTGAGTGCTTCCCATCTTCGATGCAACATCTTCCAAACGAGTGGTTACAATGATTCGACTCCCGGATGCACCAGCTTGGAAGGGAAGTCTCAGCTTCTCTCACTTCTCGCTATCATGGCTCCAAACTGACGCAGGGGAGGACGTGAGGTCGAGCACCGTCTTCCTCAAGAGGATAACTATTCCGAATCCACGGAACTTCTCTGGACTCCTCACAGAGACTTCTCGAATCCACGAGAAAAGACAGTAGAAAATAGAAATAAATTCTAAATAAATTCGAAATAGCTTAATTAATTCATAAAAACGAGTTCACAACCCTTTAAATAAGGGTACTAAGCAATGGGAAAGAAATCAGAATCAAACTACAACTAGGACTCTTAGAATTCACGACTTACTATAAATAGTAAACTTACTATTTATAGACGGTCGTGATGTCTACTAGTGCGCAAGGTTTTCGGCCAAAAATAGTAAGTGTCCTATTTGGCTTCACCGACCCGTTCTCCTAATTATTCTAAGCTTTGGGCGCAACTCCTAAAGCTCGACGGATGAAGAGTTATAAACAAACTAAAACTTACTATTTATAGTAAAAACGAAATTGCAACAGGGAAACGACCATCAAATCAGGGGTTTCTCGCAATTCCGAGCGTCGCAACCTGGCGTAGCAGGGTTGGTTGGCTAAAGTAGCTGTTCTACCCCAAAATCATATATTTTTCGTCCGCTAACTCATCCCGGATTGCGAGATACGCCTGATTTAAGGTCTGATGGTCCAGATCACTTCTGTCGCCGACCGGGCCTTTTCTGATCCATCTTTGCCATGTAATTGTCCGCGACCCGCTCTACATCACAAACGTCGTCAAGCACAAGCAAGAATCGCTTTGCTTGCAACATACCATGGAGACGATCCTGCATCGGGGCCAAGTCTGATAACTCACAACCCTTCCCAGTTGCAGATTCGATAATTGATTTTGTAATACGTTTGACATCAAAATCTTCAGAAACACATACCCACATCCTCATGTCGAAATGCCCCTTGACATTTTCATCGTTGTAAATGAGTTGAGCAAGGGTGGTCTTGCCCAAGCCCCCCATTCCAACGATAGAAATGACGAAGGGCACCTCATTTACCTCTCTACTACTCCCACCCACCAACAAGTCTACGACTTTTTTTTTTACATCTTCCCTCCCGACAATGAACGGCTGGTCAAGTAGGGAGCTTGTCTCTCGGTCTCTTATCCCACCCCTCCTAACTTCACTATCCACTCTCTCCCTCTCCCCACTATCTACTCTAAGACCCAATTGGTTCTTCTCCTTTTCAATATCATCTAATCTACCCCTCACCTCCTTCATCCTTCTCCCAATTTTATGGCGTAACACAACTTGATTGAAGCAACTAACAGGCGAGAGGAAGCTTCTTACCTTCTTCTTGCTGAAACAAGATCCATCACCTTCATTGACTGCTTTTGATATGAGAGTTTCCGTCGTCCATTCATCTAGTATATCATCCACATCATAGGCTACATCTTTGACCTTCTCTAACCAGATCTTCACTGCTCTATCCTTCACACGCCGAGACTCAGCATCTTCAAGCATAGATTGGATCAGGGTGAACGTACTGGAAAGCCTTTTGATCTCCTTGGTGGCACCCACCAACAGAACCACCTCATCTTCAGCAACTTTGGCCAATTTCTCTATTGCAAGAGAGACCAGTGAATCAACCATGTTTTCTGCTTTTGGTATTGATGGGAAGAAGTGAGGAATTTGAGTTCAAAGAGCTGTAGAAATAGGAAATGGGAAGGACTTTGAAGCTAAGGAATTGAGAGAGAGAGAGAGAGGAGAGAGAGAGAGAGAAGAGAGAGATGCAAATGTTGTTTTGTAGTTATTGGTACAACTGAATTCACATTTTATAGCAAGTGTTTGATAAAAAAGAGTGTTGTTTGGTCTACTCTTTATTCCAAGATTGATGCAAAACCTTCCCTCCACTTCCAACCTTAATTACTTAATTCCAAATGAAGGAATAGATAATATTATGTGGACCCAAAGATATGCATATGTGCTTAGCTTTCACAAGTGTGTCCCATGGTTTGGACAATCCAGACTGTTGATCTCATGTGTTCAATAATGGATAAACCATGCCCACAAGAAAATTCACGATTAGAATTTCTGAACCCTTTGTTTGGAAGCCAAGGGATGTACAGTTGAGAAAAGGTCAGTGGAAATGGTCCCCATCCAACTCAAGTGTTGGTAATCTAGGCAAGGGCATGGCCAATCTGCAATGAGACCCGTTTGATCAACGGTCTGGGTAATGACCCATGGGCCCACTTGAACCAACTGATGCTTTGGAAAGAGGTTTTCACAGCCGTTGGTTAAGTTTCTTCTTCCTAGTAGAACACGTCACTAAGAATAACATGTGATGAAGGCAAGAGAAGATGCTGCAAGGAAGGAATTGCTTTTAAGCAGAGCACCAAAGATTCATTCCTCCAACAATAAGAGAAGGTTTATTATACTTTGGGAATCCCAGCACATATTTCAATACAGATTTTTGAAATTTTAAATCTTGAAATGCTATTGAACCCCCGCCAACCATCCATTGGCCATTGAAATTTTATCCACACTGTCCATTCATTTTGCCAGCTCATTTTAGGGCATGAGTCTTAAAAAAAAAAAAAAAAAAAAAAAAAAAAAAAAGCAAAAATCCAAATCTCAGGTGGAGCACACAATGGGAAATAATAGTTTTGATTGAACTTACACCATTAAAAACTTCCTAAGGCTCAGTGTAATATTTATTTGTCATTAAAACTTATTTAAATCATGCATATATCTCAAGATTTACACCTCACGAGCTACAAAATGCACAATTAGATTTTATGAATGAATGATTCTGTTTGCTCATGAGACTGGCCTAATGGGTCTCACAACCATCACTTCAAATAAAGGAAAATTTCCATACTAAAGACATCACGGCCAGCTTCAATTGAAAAAAAAAACCCTTGAAATTTCTACCCAAATAGACTCAAATTGTACTATTTGATTAAAGCAAAACTCAACATGGTGCACTATTAGATGTACTTTTTCATTGAGTTTAATATGAACATTGATCTCTCAACGATGATCCATGTGCATTTTAATGGACTTGCACCGATGCAGGGTAATGTGTGTAGTATCGTCCGTGAAAAATGACTAATAAATCTTAAGTGTATTTCAAGGACTATGCTTTAGATGGTTTACTTTTGTATTTGGGTGGCCCAATTGAATGATATGAGTGCGATGTACAGTTGGATGGTACGGATATAAGTAAATAATATGACAGTTAAGAGTCTAATCTGATATATAGATTAATTTACGGTTACTTTCGGGTCTAAATAGCTCTAAAATGTGTTTTTAATTGAATTAGATACTGATTAAAGATTTAGATTAATCATTAAATAAATTGAACTAAAATCTTGAAAATAGACGGATGAATAGGTGATCATATTCCTTGCACGACGAATGAATGGGAAAGTTTAGTGTGTGATCCACAGCTAGATGTGAGCTAGTTAATGCATGAATGGATGGTCTTAAATGTATAAGTGAAGGGAGTACACACACACATATACACACACATACCGAAATAATATAATTATAATTTAATGGTTCACATTAACAAATTTATCCATATCAATGGTAACATCTTGTATAAATTAAAGGATGTGTATATGCATGAATGCGTAGGTGGATGCATGTGTATGTACATGTACATGTATGCGCAAGTACTAAAATCCGAGTCGATACAGTTTGAAAGATCAAGCTCAAGCTCAGCTTGAGTTGGCCTGATCTATTGATCGAGCGTCAAGCTCGAAGACTAAGCTGAGTTGAATTTGAGCTCAAGTAGCATGTTGGCCGAGCGGAGTTGGGCCAAGCTCGATTTGGATTGCGTACACCTCTATGTATATATAAGAAAGAGGGTCTAGACATGTATATACAGGAAAGATGGCTAGAGAATCTTACCCATCACGCTTCTTTCCTATGAAGTCTCCATACTAGAGGTGCACACAAACCGAGCTAACTCGGTTAGCTCGCTCGACTCGACTCAAAAAAGCTTGATTCGATTCTGTTCAAAGCTGAGTTCGAGCCGAGTCAAGCTGATTTTTTTAGCTCGAAAATGAGTTCGAGCTGGCCCCGGCTCAACTCAACTCGGATCGAACCAGTTCAATAACTCAGTTACTTTGATATTGATGTTGCTCACCAAGTGTTTGATGAAATGACTCAACAAAGTGTGGCTAATGGCAAGGAACGTATGTGTATGAAACAAATTCCTTCTTTTTTTTTTCTTAATTTTTATGTCGCTTAGAAGGTGTTTGATAAAATACCTGAAAAACCTTTGCTGTTGTTTTACATACAGTGGAATTTTGAAAGTGCAATCCAGGTGTTTTTGGAAATGCTGCATAGGCAAACTCAGCTTGATCTTGGCTCGAACTCATCTCGAACTGGCCCGAGTTGCTGACCGAACTGAGCCGAGCTGTCTAGTCATGCTAGAGGACCGAGCCGAGCCAAGTTCGAGTTGAGGTCAGCTAGTGGCCGAGCTGAGTCTAGATGAGGACAGTTCGACTCGATGTACACCCCTACTCTATACCATAGGTTTTGGTGTCTGATTTAATAATGTGCATAAGAACAATGGTCCAAGTGTACTCCCACTCTAAATCTATCTGTAATGATCACAAGAGTCCACTAATTTACTCAATTGGAATAATCCAACGATCAAATCTAACCCGACGGTCATATGTGGTCCACCTAACGGGGTCTTACACTACAGTCATTTCTCATGGTCTCCTATTAGCTGCTGAAAGTGGGACAGACAAAAGCAGGGTGGATCTACTCCAGGTGGGTCCCGTGTTTTCCCCAATATGGGGAAGGAGAGTAACATAGTTCTCGTGGACCATCAATCTTCATCCATATAAACTATGGACCATCCAATCGCTTGAACAGATGTATTTTTGGAGCCATGTAAACTGATGAACGGTCTGGATGTCACGCGCGCATGCTCCACGAGTAGTAATATGAAGTGGGCCTTGCAAACTGCTTTTCGTGGATAGCTCGTTTGTTTGTTGATATTGGACCATTGAGAATCTGATATTGTCCATCCAACCGTTAAAAATGAAACCCATCGACTGTAGCATTGCTTGCTTGCCAAAGTGGGAATTGTGTAGGGCATCCAAGCAATGCAAATAGTGGGGTAGTCCACCATCAAAGATTGCCTGTTTGGAAAAGCAGACCAATCCACCACGAGGCGGGCCACAATTACAAACTAAGACTATTGGCTATCCTTTATAGGGCCTGTTTGATTTTCTAATTACAGAGGTAATTCAAGGCTTGATGCGGCCTGCCTAGCGAGTGGACGTGCTTGATGTTTGCACCAGGTGAGCTTAGTGATGAGGCCCACCGTTTGCATATTGAACCAATGTCCTTACATAGTTGACAAGTTAGTCATGAAGATAGGGCTGCATGCTAAGTTATTGTACAACCAACTTTGTGATTGGTTTCTCCCACAAAATGAAAAATCCAATTTCAATCAGCATCCCCACGCACCCGAAAAGGTGGGGCCCAACGGAGGGATGGGCGTGATGAGGTTGATCACCTTCTTCCTCGAGGGGATAACTACTCCGAATTCACATAGCTGATCCGGACTCCTTACACATATACCTCGAATCCACAAGAGAAAACAAAAAAAAAAATAGAAATAAATTTTGAAAATTTTGAAATTTCATTATTAGATAATAAAAACGAATTTACAACCTTTAAATAGTGGTACGAAGCGTTGGAAGAAGTTTCATAATTAAACGCAACTTAAACTCCCTAAAATTTCGTAAATATAAATTTAATATTTATAGTAAGTGTCCTGTCTGGCATAACCTCTTTATTCTCCTAAATTTTCTAAGCACTTTTCATGTTAGACATAACTCATAAAGCTTAAAGGATGAAGAGTTATAATCAAACTAAAACTTATTTATAATAATAAAAACAGAAATAAAATTGATTTTCGACTGTCGATCTGATGGAATCTCGCAAATTTGGCATGAGCAACCCGACATAGCGGGTTAGTTGGATAAAGTAGCTTCTCCTACCCAAAATCATATATGATATGTCAATTAACTCATTCCGGTTTGCGAGATATGTCTATTATAAGGTTTTAACGGTCTGGATCACCTCTGCCTCCGATTAGGCCTTCTCTGGTCCATCTTGGACATGAAAGTGTCCACGACCCACCCTGCATCGGTGTAACTTACTATAAATAGGTGTCCTATTTGGCTTAACTACTTTATTATTCTAATTTTTCTAAGCACTTTTCATGTTGGACACAACTCGTAAAACTCAAAGGATGAAGAGTTATAATCAAACTAAAACTTATTATAAATAGTAAAAACAGAAATAAATTTGATTTTCGATTGTTGATCTGATGGAATCTTGCAAATTCGGCTTGGGCAACCGGCATGACCGGGTTGGTTGGCTAAAGTAGCTTATCTTACCCCATAATCATATATGGTACGTCGAGTAACTCATTCCGGTTTGCGAGGTACGTTTGTTGTAAGGTTTTGATGGTCCGGATAACCTCCGCTTCCGATCGGTCCTTCTCTGGTCCATTCTGGACATGAAAGTGTCCGTCACTCGCTCTACATCAGTCCCCTCCACTTCAAAAGAACTCGTCCCGCTTCGATTCATGATACTTGGTTAGGTCTGCAAAGTTGAATGTACGCAAAATCTCCATGTCATTTGGAAGATCAACAATGTAAGTATGGTCATTGATCTTTCGGAGAAACGGTACCGGTTCAATTTTCTTGTTCTTCAACTTATTATAAGTTCCGGTCAGAAATCTCTCCTTGCGTAAATGGATTATAACTCGATCACCTACCTTAAACACCTATTGTCGTGGATATGTTGTGCGCCCCGTAATGATACTTGAATAAAAAGTTATAACTAATTCACTTGTGCCACCGTAACAATACACAGATAAAAAATTATGGCCAATTTATGAATCACCTTCTTTTTGGTCCAACTATGTCATTGCCATGTCGCACCTCAATAACCGAGAGTAAAGGACTCTGGAGGATCAAAGTGCAAGCTCTTTATAACTTGAATGCTGAAAATATCTTGCTTGCGATGCACAAATGTTCCCTCTTCCAGAAGGCATCTCAATGGGCTGGATCTATGCCCACGAGTAAAGGCTAGTAAAGGCTGCCAAAATATTTCCAAATTCACATTGCTGCCCACGTCATGGTTCGTTGAATTCGTGGAAATGGATCCACCATATCTTGATCGGTTTCAATTCATTGGTTTCCATTATATGTTAGTTCAATTTTAAAAATTTTAGAATCTTTGTAGTCATTGTGAGAGCTCCAAATGTTTTTGAAATATCTTTTATCCTAGAAGGATCATGAAAGATGACTTTATTGAGCATATCTAGGTATGATAGCATTCTTGCCTTATGGGTGTTTTATAGACATGATTGACACAGTGCCTCGATCTCATGCCATATGTATTAGGGCTACATGTCATTTGACATTTTGTTCTTTAAAAACATATATACAACTCTATGCCATCGTATTAATGATAGAAAGTGTTTCATCCTAGGGAAAATTGACAAAAGATATGTTTCCTTTATATACATTGTTACACTATTCTTCTTTAACAACATGAGCTTTTAGAGAAATTGGTTCTTTGACATAGTATTAGACCAGACATGTACAAAATCTTCCATCAATATGTTATGAAAAAGTTTGATAGTTTAAACAGTTACTTACTGGGTCACTGATGAGCGTAGATTGCATATCGAGTGAACTCTATGAAGCCCACCATGATGTATGTGCCTTATCCACGCCGTCCATCAAATTTATCAGCTCAGTTTATGCATCGATCTTAAAATTAATGCATATCTAAAGCTCAAGTAGACGACACCATAAGAAACAATATGAATTTAATGCCTCTTGCTCTTGGGAGAAATAGAAGTTTTGCTTTAAGATGATATTTGTGTTTTCACTTCATCCACGTCTGTTTGACCTCATGAACCGGCTGCATGACAAATAAACATCACTGAGCAGCCCTATGAAGGTTTAAGGGTGAACATCATTATCCACTTTATTTCTTGTGGTGTGGTCCACTAGAACTGTGGATATGCATCAATTTTGGAGTGATATCCTAAAATGAGGCAATAAAACGGATGTACAGCATGGATAAGACACATGCATCATAGGCGGGCCCTAAAGAGTTTACTCACTATAATAGTTACTGGGTACACCATACTCAATTTAAACTCCTAGGTGAAGAAACACGGCTTAATGTGCATAAAATCCACCTTAGTAATCAGGCCCATCACTCTTTATTTAGCTTTGATCCAGAAAAAAATAATAACTCCAAAGTCAAGTAGGCCACCTCATAAACTTGTGTAATTCAAGGGGATATTTACAATAATCTAAATTATAGGGAGGTATTCTTTATTATCCCATTGTAAAAGAAGCGGTATGCATGTATTTTATCCACGCCGTGCATCGGTTTTGCCAGCTCATTTTAGGGCATGAGCCAAAACATGATGAATCAGATCCAACTCTCAGGTGGACCACACGGTGGAGATAATGATATCCACCGTTGAAAACTTCCTAGGGCCATCGACGATGAAGGGAAAACACAGATAATGATCGAAAACTTCTGTGCTCTCATGGAGTTTTCAACGGTAGGCGTTCAATCCCCTCTATTTCCTATCTCATGGAAAACACAGATATCAGCTATGGATCTGCCTCAATTTGGGCTAAAAAATTGAGCTGGAAAAACGGATGGACGGCGAGGATAAAACAAATACATCACAGCGGGCCCCACAGAGTCGTGCCAACAGGGATATCCCTGGAGTCGCGTCTACAGGCAATCCGTTTCCTTCAAAAAACGCTCTTCCCGCTTCGTCTCTCTCAGCAAGGGGTTTAGCTTTCAAAACCATCGCATCAAGGGATTTTTAGTAAAAATCAAAGGTTAGATTCAGAGATCTGGGGTTTCATTTATCCTCTCTCTCTCTCTCTCTCTCTCTCTCTCTCTCTCTCTCTCTCCCCATTTTCTGATCTTTTTCACTGCCCTCAGATTCCGCTCCTGAAACAAGAAAAAGAAAAGAAAAGAAAAGGAGAAGAAGGTATGAATCTTTTCCCGATTTCGTTTTCTTGTAATTTTCTGTATTTTTTAGAATTTGGATTTGTTTTCCCAACTCAATTTCCTGTGCTCTTTGGGAGAATTGCCGAAACCCTACTTGTTATTGTCTTCAACGAATCAACGCTGAAAAACATACCCTTGAATGAATCCATATTTCCAATTGATTAATGCGAATGAGGATTTGGGTCACATGCACATGTAGTCGTGAGATCCAGATCGTTCATCATGTGTTCCCCACCATGTAGATGCCTATAGCAAAAACATCAGGCCAGTGCATTCGCCGTGTGGGCCATGGTGTTGGTTGAACTGTAGTACTGGCCGCCGGCAGTCGGCTGGCATATTGGCCTGTAACAGCAGTATCAGCCCCGTAACAGTGCCAACACAAGCAGATACGTCCCATTTTTTCATGGAGGACTGATACGCCCCCCTATTGCATAACGAGGGTGACCATTTACTTTCTATAGCCGCTGATACAGCTATGAAGTAACCATTTTTCAATACCATTGTGGGATGCCTTTAAAGTGGTATTTGATTTCATACAAGCACTGTCCAGTTGATGAATGGATCTGCCTGGTTTTGGCCTGGGGCATCTAAATTGAGGTGCCCACATTATAGATGGCCTCTCATTTGCGTATACGCGTGAGTGCTGTTCGCATTTTGTCAATACCTTAAAGAGGCACTACACAATGTGCTTCTTTTGGTATAACTTGGGGCAGGAAATCATCAAAAGATGGTATCAGAAGGAGGCTGCAACTGCACCTCAACATGATATCACCAATTTCAAGTTGAACGCTCTAATCTCATCGTATGTAACCATACCTTCACCTCATTTTTCATAGCGTACTATCTGAAATAGTCTTCCAAAGATCGTAGCTAGTAATGGCACCTGATCCGGCTTGTTGGAGAAGTCTGCGATATCTACGAATATGTTTCATTGGATCTTCTGTGTGATTGCAATAACTAGGCCCATGGTAGTGGGACTGATATGGATAATGAGGCTGATGTGGCATCATGACCCCTGGTCCTTTTCAAGGTTATTGTGGTGGCTGGTATTCAGCTTGGGGATTGTATGCAAAGTAGCATACTCCCTTCTCTCTACCTGGCATGTGACGTACGGGCTGTCTAGAAGATACACTACTCATTTCAACTTGTCCCTCTAGATTGAGTTGTTTCTTAGACACTCCATTATACATGGATTGGAGTTTCCTTTCTTACCATCCTTCATAACAATCATCTGTTCTGTCAGATCATCCACTCAACCCGTCATAGGATCTGTCAGACTATTCATAGCACCTATCTGCTGCATCATCTTCTTCAAAAAGCTTTTTTGATCTTCCCCTTCCATCCTAGGACTAAAAGATGTTCAGTTATGTTTGCACGTTTAATTTTGGAACTAGATGGGGGCAAAGATTTGACTGGAATATGGATAGATTTTGGAATTTTGGTGGATTGTTATTGGGTTGCAATTGGACAGAGCCATTTTAAATTCAAAGGTGATGGTAATTGCACTGCAGGTTATAGGTTGGAAGTTGGCTAATTTAAGAACTGATTGAGGGTCTGTTTGGGACAGATTTTGAGGTTGGATGTGTAATACGATTGAAGTTGGGGAAGGAATGAGCTGTAGTTTGTACTGTGGACAGAGATGGGTGTTTAAGGTTGTTTCGGAGTATGCAGATTCCGAAGGCTGTTTATGACAGGTAGTGTGCATAGTTGGGTGGTTCCTAGGTTGAGAACTAAGATGGGCTCTAGGGCTGGGTTCTGTTCTAGAAAGTATGATTGTGACTGTTCATGGGAGCATGTTTTCTCCTTTTCCTTTGGGAATGACATACCCATATGGACGCATTATCATACCTTGGCATGGATGTGGATATGGAGACTGCACAATTTTAAAAATAGGAGCATGTGGCTATAGCCATATCCCGTATTCCTACCCATACTGTATAGTTTAGGTACAACTACTCTAGATCTGTACAAGTGTCTAGGTATCATGGCGGTTGCATGCTACATGCATTCTTGTGACAGCATTCACCTGCTTGACTTTTTTTAAATTCTTTTATTTATATATTTATTTATTTTATTATTATTTTACAAAGGTCTTCTAATTTCTGATGCAGATGGAGATGCAGTTGCTTTACTCCAAGCTTCATGATAAGTATACAGAGCTGAAGGTTTGCATGGCTTTTGACACTAGTCTAATTTTACAAGAATTATTGAGAAGTACCTTCTTTTTTCTTTTCTTTTTTTCGTTACTTCTCCTAATGGTCTGGGCTCGGCATGTTTAGATGAGAAAGGAATCTGAGATTGAGCAGTACAACCGTGAACAGAAATCAAAGTTTATGAATTACGTATCTGGTACTCTTTTTCCTCATCATATTTCTTATCCTTCATTTACTTCATTTGGTTTTATTGCATTTTTTTTTTTTATCATGCTTCAAAATTGTCAGCAGCACCTATTACGTCAGTCAATATCTCTATTGAACTGTATTATGCTGTTGATAATCTACTTTTTTTTTCCCTCTTATAATCTTTTCTTCAAATCCTACTACATGGACAGCCCCATTTCTTCAAAACCAATCTGCCTTGACTTTTTTGTGGTAGCATATGGCCTCTTCATGAAACAATTTCTTAATATATTGCATGCTTTCTGAACCCGTTGTCATGTTAATCTCTTCTTTCTGTATTATTTTCCCAGTTGATTACCCTTAATCGCTCTTCATCTTCGGAAAACAGCATCAGAAGTCATGTTAGATTAGAGGAAATATACAATCTTCAATTGAGCATTTGCTTGTTCAACAAACTGTAAATATGGCACTCAACTTTTGGCCATCCAGATGTTTCAGATGGGTGGGACTTGGTGGATTGAGATGTTCCGAATGTCTCTCCCATCAGAGAATGCTAACCATCCAATTGGGTCCCAGTTGAATGTGGACTGTTAGTTCCAGTTGTCTATTTTTACCGAATGTCTATCATCTGATAGGGAGAACGTTGGAGCATGTCCCATACCAGATGGAGACACACCAGAACAACAGCATAGGTTATTGTTAAGATTAGACCTACCTTACCATTGCTGGGAAATGAAAAAGGAAATAGGAAAAAAAAAAAACTGTTTTTTCTCTTGAACACCCAGTCCTTGCTAGTATGAGATTATCAAGCATAATACAAAAATAAAAAACAAAAATAAAATAAAAAATAAAAAATAAAAATCTCTTAAGATATTTAGCATTTTGCATACTATAATGGTTGAATGTTATGTGTATTGCACATGCAGCTGCAGAGGAAATGATAGAACACCTGAAAACTGCAAATGAGAGTCTGCAAGCAAAGATAAATGAGTTGACAGATAAAATAATTCCAGATAGGCACGTGCTTTTCAAGTACATTAACTGCTCCAAGTTTTAGTGCTGCTGAAAATCTTGGATTTCTAAAGCATAAGCTGTCTGGTTACAGGTCTGCTGAGGAGTACCAGTATGCTGAATACCAAAAGCTTTTGATTGAAGAGAGGCAAAAGAGTGAGGAATTATTGTTCCATTTGAATATTTCCATGCAACCAATCACCATGCAGTGTTTCCAATATTCTAGCATGCTAATCCTGGGAACCATTCTTAGTTTATCTGCCTTATTTATTCCTCTTTTGGGACTTGTACAGAATGCCATTTCTATAAAATATGTGTACATTGGTCATGTTTCATTTGTGGTTGATGTATGTTTCAGTTTCAATTGCCATGGGTTTTAGCTGAATTGATATTGTATTTGTTGTGTTACTTTGATTATTTTTTTTTTTTTTTTTTGCCCTAAAAAATCACCATCTTAGCTATCTCCAATTCATTTGGAGTTGGCTCTATGAATCCTGTTTCGCCAATCAGTCCCATTGAAGGGCCTATCCTTAGTGTGCGAACCCCCTCTTTCTCACCACCTCAAGTCAAGTCTCTTTACTGGCCCCTCAGCCCTAATCTAAGTTCCCCACCTCGTGAAGGCCATTTACAGCTTTCTTAGCACATGGGCTAACCATCTCAATTGGCTGTCCATTTTATTTCCTATTGGATCCACTCTTAGACTGCTTAGCCTTTCCACTCATCCATCTTAACATCTTCATCCCTGCAAAGCTCATCTTTGTCCAGTCGCATTGTAGTTGACGGACATTCTATCCCATCTGGAATGGATGGTTGAATAGCTATGTTATAGAACTTTTTCTTAAGTCTCATTTGTATATGTGCTTTTTCTTAAGTCTCATTTGCATGTCTCGATCATACAACACTCTCATTTGTCTGTTTTATGTTTGGCAGCCAAAGAACTTTCCGAAGAAGTTGAGAGGCTTCGCAACCTGCCACAGGAGAAATCTTATTCTATTGATAAGAATGACGACAGCATTGATGGGGAGCTGAAATCCCCTTATGGAGTTTCTCAACTTAGATCAAGAGATCTATCCGAAGGCTCAGCTGGATTGAAGACACTAAGGCCATGTTCTGGGGTTCAAACTGAAGAAGTTATGGTTATTCCAAATGCTGGTAGTCAAGAGGAGCATGTCATGGTAAAAGAACCAGAAAGAGGTCTAGGTAAAGGCATGCCCTACAGCGTTGCTCTTGGAAACAGTCAGCAGGTATTATTTTTCAAGGGTCTGAACTCCTATGTTTGTTCACCAGCAAAATTTGGTGGGGACTTATCTGCCGCACATATGGCATACAGGTAATTGTCCAAATAGAGGGACTTATTGTGGATGGAACGTAGCCTGAAAATTACTAAGTGGACAATCATAACCATCTAGTATTTATTGGATGGGATGGATAAAAATAAAATGGTACGCGAATGCGTGTGATCAGATTGTTAAGATGTCCAGTCAGTGTGTCAGTTGGGCTATATACTCTACCAACAATGAGGCCAGCAGTTTTGGACAGTATGGATCTCCATACATGCATGCCACATGTGAGGTGGATTTTTACTACATTTTTAATTAAGGAATTACACAAGGCTTGTGCCAACAGGTCAGAACTGTCAGGTTTTCAGTTTGTACAAGTGGGGCCTATAGTTCAAAGATCCAAATAATTGATATGATGGGTCTTATGGTTTATGGCCCATGTACAAAATGTCCCCCAGATTACATGATGGCAGCATATTTCACCTTTTTTTCTTGGTTAGATGTCAATGGTTGTTGTCCTCTCTCTCTGGTCTCAACCAAATATATGTAGGCCACCTATGGGAGGATTAGGACCACTTTGAAAAACTTTTGGCACATATAGAAAGTGAATCCCATAGCATAAACTGTTGGATTACTGAACATGGGCCCACTTGCCCCCACTTGGACATACTATGGACTGAAAAACCTGAATGGCCCTGTACAACCTTTTGACATGAGCATTGTTTAATACCTCTTTTTAAATGGCGGTCAATTATCACCATGGTTTAAGCCTTTCAAAAAAAAAAAAAAAAGATGAAAAAAAAAAAAGGAAAGAAAAAAAAAAAAAAAACTATCACCATGGTTTACCCTTTTAAAATCTATACACGGAATGTGGCTGATTTATTTGTGAAAAATGCTTAGGAGAAGGGCCATGTTTGGGCCGGGTCAGGCTAGGCCTGAGCTCAGCCTCATACTTAAGGCCCAAGCCCAGAGCCTGGAATGGACCTAACACTGTAGTCCTGGAGCCTGAATATGAAATAATTGGTTAGGCCTGGGATTGACTTAGCCCGGCCCAAAAATTGATAAAATCCATCTTCACCACTTGAATGTTCCTAATCTGTCCATTGATCAAGTGGTCATACATGCACAAAGAAATAGACGCGTGAA
Source organism: Magnolia officinalis (assembly GCA_021015155.1). Lineage (NCBI taxonomy): Eukaryota > Viridiplantae > Streptophyta > Magnoliopsida > Magnoliales > Magnoliaceae > Magnolia > Magnolia officinalis. The sequence goes on along the minus strand of JAJHSJ010000009.1, from coordinate 72,256,529 downwards.
TGAAACCAACAGTCTACATTCAAGACTCATGGGTTGCTTAATCAAGGATGGGAATGTCATCTTTGTAGGATATAAGTATATCACGTGCACATATGAAGTCAGGTTGGGATGGGCCAGGTTGGGCTAATTTGACTTGAGCCAAAACCTGGACCAATTTGATTGGGCCATGCATGGTAGGCCCAAGCCTGGCCATGGGCCCGATAATAGCTCCAAGCCCAGTCCAAAGCTGGGTTGGGCCTGTCAGGCTGGGCGACCCGCCCATTGCCACCCTTAGCAGATGTTATGTGAAGCCAGATTTAAGAGAAGAATTGCATCAGAAATGCAGAGGTGGCACACCTGTGTGATTTTTGGGCCATCCATTAGGCAGGGTTCACCATGAACACGCTCTGCATTTCACACATGTGCAATGTTGTGAATCACCTCTTCAATCTGCCTTCACGTGGATTTTCTTGCCATCTCTCCACAAATGGGGAATGCACCAAACCTCTTAGTAGTAAATTTTTGTGACCTTCTGGTCATTTACTTTGACCCTGGTTTTTTAATTTTCAGCCATGCAGCTGTAGAAGAACCATGGCCAGTTCAGGTATGTCTCAAGCATATAAATCTCTACCTTTTCACTTTGGCTCTCTGGCAAACGTTTAACTGTGATGATTCTACCAAATTTTCTAGGAGATGGTTTAAATGACGTTTGCCATGGCGATTGCCACTTCCAAACGCTTGTGGAGCGTTTAGTTGGCATGAAGTTTTCCACAGTTAATCAAACAGAAGGACTATGTGTTTCTGTACTTCACCAATCGAGTGGTAACCCTCCAGTCCCAGATGGCATTCTCAATTCTTTCAGTTTTGACAGATTGTTAACTTCTTAACCAGTAAAACATTTATGGCAGATACTATGCAGTTTGAGGTTTGTTAGTCAACCTGGCAGGTCTGTTGATCGGAGCAGTGCATAAGGTGGCACCTACCATGAAAATTAACTGACACAGATATCAGGCTAGGCCACCCATCATCCAGGAGACATCATCATCATCATTTAAGCCTTATCCAAACTAATTGGGGGCTGGCTACATGAAACCTGTTCCCCCATTCAACTCTATCAAGGACCATATCCTCAGTTAAACACCATAGGCCGTTAAGACTTTCTCTTTCTACCTCCACCCATGTCCTTTTGGGCCCTCCCCTTGCCCAGCCTTCAATTTGAACCAATTCACTCCTAACTTGTCAGTTCTTGGTCTCTGCTGCATATGACCAAACCATCCACGTCTACTTTCCCCCATCTTATTACCTATTGGTGCTACTCAATATTCATTTCTAGTTCTATCCTTGTCTTCCCGCTCATCCATCTTGATATCCTTAGCTATGTTGAATGTGGACCATTAACAAGTTCTGATTGAACTGTCCATTCTCTTTGCTACCAATAACCTGCCTAATTAGTGAACTGTGGACCCCAATTTTCATGCCAGGTCATCCTCATGCAGGGGCCACCTTAGGCACTGCTTAGATGTCTTACACACGCCAGGTTGGTATGTAATGTACCTTTGCTCCATGTAAAGGTGAAAGTGGGTTAGAAATCCTCTTTTAGTTTTGCTCAATGGTATTAAATTTCCCCCTGTTAAATATTGTGTATGCTTAGGTGAATGCCTGTTTAACTTGAATTTAACTAGAACATCTATTAGAATGACTGTATGAGAGGACCGTGAAGTTCTATGTCCAACGTCAGTCTATTACGGTCATGCACATGCGGGGAAGGGATGTGACAACACAAAGTGATCTGAAACTTGGTGGGTGGGACTTGAGAACCCATGGCAACAGCAGTACAGCTTCAAATAAGCAAAGAGAGCAGGCAAGGCCAGATCATAGTGAAAGCAAAGCTTGCAGTAGGATCTTCCGATCTGGGAGGTTTTGTGGACATCCCCAATCCACAGTATGGCCCATCAGGTTGACGATTTCGATCACTTAAACATGGGCCCTGTATGTATGGAATCTTGCAATACTATAATTACTCATAACATAAACCTGTGCAGAAATTGCTGAAATCAAAGGTCCACTATACGACAAATATGAATATCGTGCATAGCAAATTTAAGCAACCAACATCTATTAGCATACATATGGATATCGAATATGGCATTAGAAATTAGAGACAACATTGATACGTGTGGTTTGGTTGCAGGCTATTCTTTCAGCTTAACGTGGGTGAAAAACGTAGTTGGGGAGGAGCCAGAGTTGCTGTATCATGTTCTCTCACTTGGGACGTTTGAGAGGCTGGCCCCTGAGTGGATGAGGGAGGACCTGATATTCAGCATGAGCATGTGTGCCATTTTCTTCGAGAGGGTGTTGCAAGTCACCAGGCTTCACTGCTGATGTACTGGCAATTCTCCTGTGCTGTTGCTGAACTTACATACCTTTCCATTGTGGGGCATGCATCGTGTTGTAATCTAGTAATTAGCTTTTCAATCACTGGTTGAATTCAATCACTTTGGTGTCTTGAAAAGAACTTGCTTTTTTTTTTTTTTTGTTCATTTTTGTATGATGTTGAGTTTACAAACATTGGTGTTGTGTTTTAATCATAGTTCAAAAACTTACAAACTCGACTCAGCTCAATGTCTGGTCGGGTTGGGTTGCTGGACTTGTCGTTACTTTGTTGGTTAAAGGTGGAGCTCGCCTGGGGTTCGAAAGTCACCTACCTGCCTTGTCTTTTTAATCCTAACCATGTTCTAAAAGCTACTTAAAAGCTACTTATTAAGTAGCTATATATATATATATATATATATATATATATATATATATATATATATATATATATATATATATATACACACACTTGCGTAAGTTAATAAATTGGGTTATTAAACTTAAACAAGTAGCTTTTTAGAAAAAGTAACTTATTTTTATATATTATTTCTTATTGCTTGCAACTTTCAAAAGTAATTTATTTTCTTCATTTTCATGGGTAACATAACAACTTTGGAAATTATTTTAGGAAACATGCTCTTAGTCATGGACCCTTTCTGAGCTCACGAGATTGGAAAATCATCTGTCAAATGGAAAGATGATATGGTGGGCCCCATGTAATGGACAATACACATCAAAGGTCCGCCCTTAATGATGAATGACTCACCTCCAAGGTGAGCCCCGCATGATAGGCAACCCACATTGAAGGTGGGCTTTACATGATGGGCAATTAGATGATCTGCATCAAGGTGGGCCCCACATGATGGGCAGTCCACATCAGAAGGCGGCCAAATGATAAGTGGCCCATATCCAGGGCGAGTCTTGGATGATGGATGGCCCACATTGGAGGTGGGCCCGTATGATGGACAGTCCACATCAACAGTAAGCTCCACATGATGGGTAGTGGATATTGAAGATTGGCTCTACACAATGGATTATAACATTGTTGGTGGGCTCATAAAATGGATGATTAACATCCAAGGTGGGGGATCCTTACTCTTGCTCGGGTGTTACTCCTGGGAGTTTCAACACCCCGTCAAGGGTTCGAGTATCCATAAGTGGTGAAATTCCACTAGCTAGAGTATGTGTGTGCATGTAAAAAAAAAAAAACATCCAAGGTGGGCTCTACCTAATGAACTGTCCACATTATAGGTCCTCCCTAATGATGAATGGCCCACAACCAAGGTGGGGCCTACATGATGGACAGCCACATCAAAGGTGAGGCCCACACAATGAACCATTCACATCAAAGGTTGGCTCCACACAATGGACAGTAGATGTGAAGAGAAGATGATATGGTGGGCCCCTAGCCACCAATGGAGGGGTGGGATCGTTTGATCAGTGGTTTTTTTATGCTTTTTTTTTTTTTTTGGTTAACTTGTTAGTACACCGACTGTCGGTTCACACGTCAGTTTTTGCCACCCTCAATACAGATCGATACCAAGACCTCAGCGTTGAAACGAGGCATCTTTTCAGTCTACCACTTGAGCTCTGGATCTGGGTGTGTTTTTTGTATGCTGCACAATTGGATGGCCAATCGCCTTGCATATACGGCATGGCAACTGTGGATGCGTCCTTATTCTTGAAAATTGTAGCAGAAAGCAGTCTTCCCCCCGTAATTATGTGATTAAAAAGTCCACTGTAGCGTAACTTTTGTATGGACGAAATACCCAACTGCCCCATTTCCATGGTTTGTGTTGACCGTTTGTGGGGCCCAACATAGCTGGTCCATATCTGCTATCTAGATGTTCGTTTCTGTGAACGATTGGATTTATGACATACCCAACGTGTGTCCCACCATTTGAACGGTTTTAATTTAAACTTGTGTAGATGGCAGTTGCACAACCTTGAGGTGCATGCGTATGAAGTACCAGGCTCCCCCTTGTCAGGTTTTCATCTCATCAATTGATGGCGACTAGTACCTCACAACTCCAATCCAACACCTGTTCTCCTCAGCGTGTAAAACACTCGAGCTCTATGTGGCCCACCATGTTGTTTGTGTGGAATCCACTCCGTCCATCAGGTAATCTCCTCGATTACCCTGGTGTGTATCTTTTCATCTGTGTGGTCCACTTGAGATTTTTACAGGCCTGATCTTTTGTGCATACAATAAAAATACGGGACCTCACATGATGAATGGAGTCGATTTGACATATACATCGTAGTGGCACCCACAGAGGTAGGGTGTTTCACACCGTGGGTACAAGAGGTTTTATAATTTTGTAGACGATTCTGGGCCCCATCAATCTTACCGCCCATCAACTCATCCATGAAAGTGTCCAACCTTTCTGTGAGAATTCAACATGAATTATTAAGAGCCGTTCGAAACATCTCTGCCGTGTATGTGCCACATGGTAATCAGGACTATTGTTCCATACAAAAAGGTCAGGATGATCAGACTATGGGACCCGTCCGATTGGTGAATACGAAAAATGGATGGTCAAAACAAAGTGAATAAAAAAAGAAAACAACGGTCCAATTTCAATGGGATAAATGGTTTGGACCGTCCACAACGCATGGTTGTCCAATCAGATATTGCCCTTGTTTCCTCACTTTTTTACCTGCTACACAGAAAGTTCGATAATCCATACGGTTAATCTGATGGACCCACCTTCATGGACCATTGTCTCCAGGGATAGGCAACGTTATCTCAAGTATCATATCACTAAGTTCACATTTTCTTAGATTTATAAAAGTAGTTTAGTGATCCAGACTGTTAACCCGATGGGCCTTATTATCAATGGTCCATATTTAATATTTAAAAAATTAAAAGATTGGATGGTTAAGATCATTCAACATGGAAGATATAAAGGACATGAAATTCATACCGTCCATCAGCTACACCACCCCTGGTCTGACCTTATCCGAAAAATAAAGTTGATTTAACACTCCACGGTTTAAAATTAATAATAAAAAAAAAAATAAAAAGCTTCTAAATCTCTTGTTCTGGCCCACCTGAGTTTTGAAAAACGTGATTTTTGGGTAATCCTTTCATGCTATTGAGGAACATTACATGAATGGATTGGATGGCATATAAATACTAGTGGGCCCCACACAGACGTCCCATCATAACTTCCTCTATGATGTGTCCTACCAAATGATCCGCTTTCAAGTAATATATAATCCGACCCACCAATTGAAACAATCACTAACACAAAAATGTTGAAAACGTAACTAAAGGCGAGAAGAAATAAGGTCGGTCCATTCAGTCGGACCCTTTTGTACAAAAGATTGGACGGTTAGAAAAGGACAACCGACAGTGACTATTTAGAATCAGAGGCCACTAATAAGGAATCTACTTGCTGATTTCCATTTGCAAGCGCCAAAAACGAAAGTGCCACTACTTCTCAAATTGGCTAACGAGTGTAAGATCTGACCATTCATCAGGTGAGGCCCATGGTGAAATTATCACTGACTAAAAGTTTCTGGTCTAATCATAAGAATAGACACGCTTGCAGGAAATTATTGTATAGAAGGAAAGTGTAACCAACGGTTCTAATTAAATGAATATGCACAGATAACATAATATTGAATGGTTAGATTTTGATATAGGGTCCATCCAATTGGGATCTACATGTATAATGGTCTGGATCTCGGACATGTGTGCAATTTAGCACGTACAATAGCATTTTATTTTAGCGCGTGTAGATGTGTGCGTGCAGGTGAAATTCCTCATCTACTGAAAACCCAATTAAAGAAGTCGGTGTGTTAATCCGCTGGAACACCAAACTATTTAGGCCCTCCTAGTTCGTACAGACTAATGTATGAGAACTTTCATATACAACGTTTTTTTTTGCAACAAACGTGTTGCCTTTGTTAAAAAATCCGAGCCGTGAAAATGGTGAACGCAGACCGATGAAACAATCAGGACCGTAAATTTACGAGGTATACGTTTAAATCAATGGACAGCCAATGGTCAGAATCAGCTTATGATTGTGGCCATGATAACAATTCTCTATTTCTACATTTTGTAATATCATTTGAATGGCTCAGAATTTCTACATAACTGATCTGTTAAAATTAATAGGTGTTGTATGAAAAACTTCATCTACAACGTTTGTATGTGATCAGTTCTCCCTCATTTCTATCCAGCGTAGGTTGGTAATGGGCCGGACCGTCATTTCTATCCAGCGTGGGCTGGTAATGGGCCGGACCGATAGGCCCAAAGCATTATTAACTTGATCCCATGATCTAGGGACACGTGTTCAAGCTCAGAACAGCCCAGTCCTAGTGGATCCGGGCTGGATCCACCGTCCACATGATCAACGGATCGATCTTAAAGTTGGGTCGTGCGGACCGTGCATACTTACCGGTTCTAAAGAAGCGGATTAGGTGCGGGTCAGCCTCACCAAACACGGTGCGGCCCTAGACATGGGGCCCACCTTGATGTATGTATTCTACATCCATGCCGTCCATCCATTTCTCTAGCTTATTTTAGGAGGTTGATAAAAAAAAATTAAGCATATCCAATTCTAAGGCGGACCATACAAGTGGTGATTGGCGGTTAAATACTTCTTGTGGCCCACAAAAGTTTTTAATCAAACAATTTTTTTATTTATTCCATCATTAAGGTTTTTGTGACCTTATAACGGTTGGATGGAAAATAAACATTACGGTGGGCCCTAGGAAATTTTTTTAACGGTGGTCGTTCACTCACCACTATTTCTATGGTATTCCACGTTACATTTGAATCTGCTTCATTTTGGATTCATGCCCTAATCCGCTCCCCGGTTCTATCCATTCATCATAGACCCGATAGAAGTGGCTGGTCAGGCCAGTGCAGCCCATCTTCTATCCAATAGAATACAACTGAGGGACTGCTAATTCTACGCACGTGTAGATTACAGTGCCTTTGGTCCACTTGAAGCCACACGTGCCAACTTGCACGTATAAGGTCTAATCCATCCAGCATGTGGGTGAATCATGTGTGTTTCCTTTCCCAATAATCAGCCTGGTGCACTCATCAGGTGGGCCACGTGTGTCAGTTGAATGTGGGAATTGGCCAATTTTTTAGCTAGCGTCGATTGGACTTGGTCCACTTGATGAGTTAACGAGAGGTCCGGACAAATAAAAGATCCATATCTCCATCATGGATGTAGAATTCCCTAAAATCTCCCGCATTGGATGATCCCACCCAACCGGCCAATATTAGGACATTTTCTTGTTGAATCGGACTACCGTCAATTTATAGGCCAGAAATTGAAAGGCTGAGATTATTCAATCGAGTACCTTTTTAATTCATAGTCCATCCAGAACATATGAAACACACCAACGGTCTAGATTTTCAGAAAGATCCCCACATGTTAGAAAATAAAAGCGTGTTTACTGTGAAAATACGCGGCCACGCATCATACAGAACCAACAGAAGCAGGGAGCACGGGGGACCAACAAATTTGTGTTTCCAGCGGACTACCTTATTTTCTTTTCGATTTAAACGCGGAGACAGCGTCCGCCGCACGCAGGTTAGCGGGTCCCCCTCTGGCGCATGTTAGTCAACCCCTCGTTCTTTCAAAAAAGATATATAATACGTGGCATCTTTGGACAGTATACACGCGCTATTTTTTTCTAATAAGTGAAACGTAGATTTCATCCAGACCATTAATCTGTTGTAGTCCAGTCCTCTTTTATTAGATTTATAATAAAATATAATCTCGATATAACAATCTGAAACTTTCAAATTTTTGCTAAATGTTAAACTGTTTAGAAGAGAAAAAAACGAACCGTCCAGATTCAATTTAAGAAGTCCTAAGAATGTCCTTTGAGATCATTCCATATTTGAATTTTATTTGTATTACACTCCATCCAAGCTGAGTCACAAGATACCAATGGTATGGATCAGATAAAAGTGGGCTCCACTAGTCAGAATTGATAAATAAAAAATACTGGTTTAAAAAAATGCTGACAGCCAAACAGATTATTTAAAAAGAACTCGTGGGCCTCTCGATGGACGGTCTATAATGAAGAGAGCTAAATTAATGCAGTTTTTCTCAGGTATCTAAGCCATCGATCTTTGGGCGAGGATTGGTTACTTCCCCCACCCGAGATAGGGACAGGACAGGGCTCTGAAAGAAACTGTAATGTATGGATTTTATCCACACCGTCCATGCATTTCTGAAAATTAGGACTGTGGACCCTACCTTTTAGCCAGCTGGTTTTACGAAAGAAGACAAACCTTCTTTTGCAACTTAGACCCCCACGTGCGGGGACAGAGTTTCTGGAGGAAAATACCCCTCCTTTCACGGAAACGGATTGGGTACTCCCCTGCCACCACGCAATGGTGGATGTTCGGTGGTATGTGAGCCCCACCATGATGTATGCTTTTCATACATGCCGTCCATATATTTTTCCACATCATTTTATAGTATGAGACAAAAAATGAGATATATGCAAATCTCAAGTGTACCACATTATAGGAAACAGTGTTGAATGAGCATCAACCATTAAAAACTTTTTGGGGGCCCATTGTCATGTGATGTTTTGAGAAATCATCCCTGTCTAAGTTCATTCATAGGGTCACAAAGACCTGGATGAAGAGGAAAAACAAATTTCATAATGATCCAAAACTTCTGTAACCCTAAAAGGTTTCAATGGTAGATGTTTAATTCCCCACTGTATTTTACAGTGTGGTCCACTTGATAGTTAGATCTATCTTATTTTTTTGTCTCAAGCCTTAATATGAGCTCACCAAATAGATGGACGGTTTGGATATAACACAGACATCATGATGGGACTTATAAAAGCAACACAATATATATATTATATATTATATATATATATATATAATATATATATATATATATTAATATATATATATATATACACAACCAGACTGCATCGATATATTGACAATATATAAATATATCGACAAAATAAAGCATCGATGTTAATATATCGATGTTACATGATATTTTTGGTAAGTCATTGGACAATGAGGACTTAATTCGATATTATCGACCATATGTCGATATATCGATAAAATCAAGCATAGATATATCGACATATTATCGATATATCGATGTTAGATGGAATTTTTTGGTTAAGTTGCTGGACAAATGAGGACTTAATTCGATATTATCAACCATATGTCGATATATCGACAAAAATCAAACATTGATTATTGACATATTGTCGATATATCGACAATATATAGATATATCGACGTTACTGGAATTTTTTTTCCCGCCGCCGATTTTCTAGTTTCCCCAGACTCCATGCTTTTCATGCTTTCATGCTTGCCCCCCCCGATTTTCTAGTTTGCCCCCGCTGTTTTTCTAGTTTGCCCCCCGTTTTTTCTAGTTTGCCCCGCCTTTTTCTAGTTTGCCCTGCTATTTTTCTAGTTTGCCTTCGTCGTTTTCTAATTTGCCCCCGCCGTTTTCTAGTTTGCCCCCGCCATTTTTCTAGTTTGCCTCGCTGTTTTCTAGTTTACCCCGCTTTTTTCATTTTGCATCGCCGATTTTCTAGTTTTGCCCCGTTCGTTTCATCATGCTTGCCCCACCGTTTTTCCCCCTGCCGTTTTCTAGTTTGCCTCACCGATTTTCTAGGCTACGGATATGGCTACAGTTATAATCCGTAGCTATAAATTCTGTTTTTTTTTTTTTTTTTTGCTGTTGTAATCCCACCGCCTTTTGTGGGTCCCATCATGAGGTCCGTGTTATATCCAAACCGTCCATCGATTTGGGGAGCTCATATTAAGCTTGAGACATAAAATAAGACAGATCTAACTATCAAGTGGTGGGCCCTACAAAAATTTTAACGGTGAAAATCAGTTTTCCCGCTGCTCTTTGTGGTGTAGTCCATTTGATCTGGATATGATTTTTTTTTTTTTTGGATAATGCTCTGAAATGATCTCTAAATATAGATGAACGTTGTGGATATAAAAATACATAGTTGTGGGGCCATGTAACTTTGATCTCTTTTGAGCCGTTCGTACAACTCTTTGCTGGAGGAGCGTCAGTGCTCGTCTTCGAAAGGGTGGGATATTTTCGTCTTCAAATCCGTTGTCCGTACACTCAGGTTTAAGTTGCAAAAGAAGTTTTGTCTTCTTTTTAAAAACAGCTGGATAAAAGGTGGGGTCCACAGTCCTGAATTTCTCATTTTAGTTTGGAAAAAAAAATATTAGACAGATTCAATGCTCAAGTGGACCACGAAATGAGGTTTAAACGCTCATCGTCCAGAACTTTTTGGACGCCACAGAGGTTTTGGATCAAGCTGATATTTGTGTTTTACCTTCCTCCAAGTCTCTATGACGTTATGAACAGATTGGATGAAAAATAAACATCATGATAGACCCTAAGAAGGTTTTAACGGTAGATTTCATTAACACGCGCTGCTTACTGTGGTGTGGCCCACCTTAACTTGGATATGCCTTATTTTTGCGGCCCCAACTTAAAATGACACGGAAAAATGCATTGACGGTGTGGATATAATCCGTACATCACGATGGCTCTCAAAGCCCTAGCCTGTCCTTATCTCGGGACGGGCAGGGAAGTACCCCATCCGCGCCTGCACCTGCCTTGTTTTGGCATCAATAGAAAAGCCAAGGAGGAAGGTCGTCCTCGGGCTACTGATTGGAATCTGAGTCAGTTCTTATATATATATATATATATATATATATATATATATATATATATATATATATCGAATCTGAGTCAGTTAGCTGGGCCATCGGATCAGTGCAAGACCAAGGAAGACTCGTGTCAATGGGCCCAGCCCGGACTGGGAGGCCCAGCAATGGGGCTAGGTCCTGGGCCCCAGCTTGAATGAGGAATGGCCTACCTCAATCATCAAGTGGACTACCGTTATTCATAAGAAAGGGATGCAATTTTCAGTGCTCCAGACCCTAAGCTCTGCGTACCACCGTGATGTCTGGCCATATACACTCCACTGCTGACTCTAAGCTTTTTAAGGCCTACCGTGATATCTGTGTCATATCCACTCCATCCATCAGCTTTGCCACCTCATATCAGACATAACCCAAATCGGAAAAATTCAAAATTTAAGTAGGTCACCCACAGGAAAAAAAAAAAGTTCATACGATTCTGGGAGTCTAATCATAGTGGGACCTACCTCTTGAACAGTTCTGATCATCCATACAACATGGGGAACGGATTAGGTGCAGCCTCGGCCCCACCCACGACCGTGCGGCCCTGACAGTGGGGCCCACTATGATATCCACGCCATCCATCCGTTTCCCCATATCATTTCAGTGCTTGAACCCTAAAATGAAGTGGATTCAAATATCCTGTGGACCATACCGTAGCAAACAATGGTGATTGACCGTTAAGAACTTGTTGTGGGCCACCAAAATTTTTGATCAAGATAATATTTGTTTTTTTCTTTCATCCAGGTTTATGTGACCCTATTAACAGTTTGGATGGGAAAAAACATTACAGAAGCATTAAGGTGGGCCCCAGGAAGTTTTTAATGGTGGACCGTTCACTCATTGCTGTTTCCTATAGTATGGTCCACCTGAGGTTTGGATCTGTTTCAATTTTTACTTCATACACTAAAATGATCTGAAAAAACGGATGGACGGTGTGGATATAGAATAAATACATCAAGATGGTCCCCACTGTAAGGGCAGGCAGGCACGTAATCCGCTCCCTACAACATGGTCCAACCAGCAGACTACAAATTCACTTTTAGTAGTCCGCGGACTACAAGAGTGGGTCTGAAAAGGCGAAAAAGAATCTTTCCATTCTAAAAAAAGCCCAAACTAGCCGTTGGGAGATTAAACTCCATCTGGACCGTCCAATTCCTAACGTTCGGAAAAACAATCCGAATACGTATGCCCATCGCTTCGTTGCTTTTCTCGCTGGAAAAGTCGTTTAAAAACACATCCCCTCAATCCACAGAAAAGAACTCTCTCTCTCTCTCTCTCTCTCTGCATCGAGAAGGAGATCATCATCTTCTTCTCTCTATTTCTATAAAAGAAGGAGATCACCATCTTCTTATTCTTCTGCAATTCTTCCATCTCCTTTCTTCTCTCTCTATTGATTTTGATTTCTCAATCATCTTCTCCTTCTCCTGTTATTCTTTCCGGTCTTTTCTTTCTATATCTGAAGATGACTTTGAATTCAGAGAGCCAAGAATACCAAGACAACAACACGCCTGTGCGGACTACCACCCCAGCCGCTTCTGCTGCAACAGCGTCTTCCCATGGCTAAGACTGTTGACAGCCAGTCTGTTCTTAAAAGGTATGATTGATTCCTTCGTTTCTCTTTCACCCGTTTGATATACGTCGGATTTTGTGAATTGGGTTCTCTTTCTTTCTTTTCTGGGTATATCTTGAATTGGGTTTTCTGTTTCAGCCTTTTTGGTCTTAGTTTGGCTTTTTGGATTGATTTCGGCCTTTGGGTGCTTTTGCTTTTGGGTGTTTCGTATTGGGTTTTGATTATCTGATGTTTAGGTTTTTTATCAGATCATGATCTTTCGATGAATACAGTTCTCTGTTTTGGTCTTTTCAGTGTTGGTGATTTTCATCAAATGAGTTCTTTGGTTTGACGTTTCAGATTGATTTTGATATTTGGGTTCTTTCTATCTTGGTTCTTCGGCATCGGGTTTTGATTGCCTGTAATTTGATATTTACTTGGATCATGATTTTTGAATTTAGTTGGTCTTTTCGATTTCAGATGAATTGGGTTCTCTGTTTTGTTACTTCAGCTTTTGAATTTTCGCCAAGCGGGTTGCTTGTTTGGACGCTTAGGACGGAGTTTGATATTTGGGTTCTTTAATTGGATTGTTGTGATCTTTGAAATTTTCGGTTTTTTCCTGTTGATTTGGGATTCTTTATTTGGGACTTTTGGATTGGGCTTTCATTGAACTGGCCTTCTTTTGGATTTTGGCTGATTAAATTTATTTTATTATTTTTAAAAAAAAATAATAATAAATAAATAAATAAATTAATCTCATGTATGAGTTTTGGTTCGTCTGGTGTTTCCGTCTTTCTTCAATTGGGTAAAGCTGGGATTGAACTGCTGACCGCAAGGTCGTGATATGGATCACCGCGTAATATATAGCTGCATGGTTTTTTTCTCCAATTGATTTCTCTGTTTTGTTCTCAATCTTTCGAGGGTTTATAATTCTCTTTTAGATTTGATTCTCTGCGGGTTGTGCTTTTCGTTGCAATTGGATTCTTTGTTTAGGCCTTTGGATTTCTTATAATTGGTTTTTTTGTGTTTGCGGCTTTCGTTGAATTGGGTTCTCTATTTGGAGTTTTCTGATTCCCTTGATTTCAACTGTGTGTGTGTTTTTTTTTTTAAATTTTTTTTTTTTTTTTTTTATCAGATTTCCATCTCTTAAACTGACCATTTTGTTTGTTCAGAGTCTGGGGAATTTGGATTCTATTGAATTGGATTTTTCAACCATATGTTTTTGGGTTCTCTGGAACGAAATGGCATCGTCATTAGATGGATTTTCAACCTAGTTCTAGTTTTGCAATTGCTACTAATTTCGCCATCCTTATTGAGCTGGTTATATTTCAATCAGATGTTTGTGATTTCTATGTGAACAAATTCATGCCCTCCATCAACTTAGGTTTCGATCTTATGCTTCTTCTTCTTTTTCCTTCAATTTTCGTTGAGTTACAACTCAAGTGTTTTTTTTTTTTCCTGAAACTCAGTTGAGATTTCCATTGAATATCTCTGGCTTTTGACATTTTGTATAGTTTAAACTTACCATTTCATTCAATTAGATATCATTCTTGCTCTTTTTTATTTTGTTCTTGTTCCTGATCAATCTTTCTTTCGCTTCTCTGACCTCCCCAAATAGGCTTCAATCAGAGCTAATGGCCTTAATGGTAAGAACTTAAACAACCACTATAATATCTTTCCCTACAATATCCTTAAAAATCCTTGTTTCTACAATTAATTTCTGACTTCCAACACAACGGCAGTATTGATATATACTCTTATTGATCTTTGATTATTTCACAGATGTGTGGAGATCCTGGAATTTCTGCTTTTCCCGAAGGAGATAACATCTTCTGTTGGAAAGGTACTATCAGTGGGAGCAAGGATACTGTGTATGAAGGGATGATTTACAAGCTCTCTCTTTCATTTCCATCTGACTATCCATTCAAGCCTCCAAAGGTGAAATTTGAGACCATGTGCTTCCATCCCAACGTCGATGTCTATGGCAACATTTGTTTGGATATCCTTCAGGTAGTGATTTTCTCCCATCTAATTGAGTCTTGTTTGCTTTCTTTTCACTTGTATTTTTCTTTTTTCCTGCATGGCCATCAGAGCTATTACTTATAGTTTCATGTGCTGAAGTGACTGTTTTTCATGCCGTTGTTAGTGAATCTAATTTACTTAAACCCAGATCAGACCTTGGCCCTTTTTTCTGTGGACAGTTCCAACCAACCAATTAGATCCACCACCCGTTTATGGTCGCTGTTTTTCGTGCCATTATCATGCGCCAAAGTTTAATAGTTGTTAGTACAATCTAATTTACTAAAACCCGAATGACCTTGGCCCTTTTTTCTGTTGAAAGTTTCTTCCGACCGGTCAGACACACCCATTTCATGCGCTGTAGTCACTGTTTTTCGTGCCATTATCATGCGCACCAAAGTTTATAGCTGTTAGTGCAATCTAATTTACTAAAACCCGGATTGGACCGCTTGGCCTTTTTTCCTGTGGGCAGTTCCTTCCAAACAGTTCGTTTCAACCAGGGAATTCGGCTTAATCTGTACTTATAAAAATACAATGCTTTGACCAGGTGCATTTGATTTTGAAGTAGAAGTCACATGTTCAGTTGATGTAGCTTAACTGATATAAAGCGATAGCTTTGAACATTTTTGTCCTCACAAATTAGGCCTTCACAACATTGGTTAAGAGAGGGTGTAAATTCATCATAAAAATGCAGTTGCTGGCAAGGAATGGTTGAGATTTTATACATGTATTTCCTTTTTTGAAATTTCAGGACAAATGGTCGTCTGCGTATGATGTGAGATCTGTACTGCTTTCTATTCAGAGTCTCTTAGGAGGTAATGATAATGTTAATAAAGATTTATTTTTTTTTTCGTGTTAAATCCATTTGATTTTGCGACTCTTTAAGCTGAGCTATATTTGATGATTCTTCTGTTTTTTTGGTGATTTCAGAACCGAACAATGACTCTCCACTCAACACTCAGGCAGCTGCGCTTTGGAGCAATCAAGAAGGTATATATAATTGTTTTAAGGTGGCCCTCCTTGCAGTGTTCTCCCATTCACCTTAAATTGAAGGGCCTTTCCGTGGCACAAAATCACTCGCGTTCTGTGATTAAGCCATCCCATTTGGCGGGGCCCACCAGAGATGCCTCACCCAGAAATCAGGACCTCCATATACATTTGGAAATCGATGGCAAAAACATTTGGAAATCGATGGCAAAAACATGACCAATGGCCATTGAGATATGTGCAGCGGGCCCAACTCGATGAATGTTGTAGGCACCTCTATATATCTATCTGGCCAATGGGGAAGGGTTTTGAAGACATCCAAGAATTGGGCCCCACCTGATGAGTGGCCTCATGGCACACCTTTCAGCTACCTCCCACATGTTATGTATTTTACTGTCTGCAAAGTAGGAAAGATGTTTCGTTTGACAAGAAGGTATTGATGAAGTTTTTTGGTTTTATATCCATTTTTGCAGAGTTCAGGAAGATGGTGGAAAAGATTTACAAGCCTGTCTAAGTAGAGTAGCAGTTCTCATGTTAGCAATATCTGTGTACATTGCAAGTTGGGGGGATATTTGTTTTGTCTGCCTCTTTTCCCATGTCTTTCTTCATGTGGGGAGATCTCTTTTTTTCTTTTTTCTTTTTCCTTTTTTTTTGGTTTCCTTTTTACATGGGGGGTCCAAAGTTAGTCGTGTATGATCATGTCTTCATCAAGCAATGTTGCATTAGACGCTTGCTAATCATTCATTTTATAAGTCCCATACCATATAGGATTATGTTTTTGCATCTCTCTCTCTCTCTCTCTCTCTCTCTCTCTCTCTCTCTCTCTCTCTCTCACTTCTCTCTCTCTCTCTCTCTCTCCTCTCATCTCGTCCTCTCTCGTCTCTCTCTCTCTCTCTCTCTCTCTCCATGTGTGTGTGATTCTTTTATCCGAATAGGAGATGAGAAAGTAAGAATGTGAAAGAAAAGAAGAATATCTGAATGAAAGGCATTCCCATTCGAATAATTTAAAATATGTTTCTTGCCATAGCAATCTACACAACTTTCCATTAGGTAGAGCTTATAACCTCTCTTAGTCATATACTTTCCCTGACCAAATCAAATTTCACAACGACACATGACCCAATCAAATCTTACCGCATCAAATCCTTACTCAGTTGGGTGAGGGCCCAACCTCTCCTAATCCTCTCCATTAGTCATAATGGGAATGAGGCGACCTCACCTAATCCACTCCCTTAGTCATAATGGAAAGTCCTCTTACTCAAAAACTAGCTTGTAGATGAAAAAAGTGCAGCTGGTTTGCTCATGCTCCGCATACGTATCCAATCCATCCAACACACCAGGTAAAGAAATCTCTAAACAGGAAATAAAATTTGATACTATTGAGCGAAAAAAGATTTGAATCGTATACCCAAATGGCCTTAGGATAGCACGCCCATCTCAGGAGCTTTTAGGAATAATCCAAAGCAAGCACGCCCCATGTCAAGAGCTTTTAGGAATAATCCAAAGCAAGCACACCCTATGTCAAGAGCTTTTAGGAATAATCCAAAGCAAGCACACCCTACGTCAAGAGCTTTTAGGAATAATTCAGGGCAGCGCTCATGTCAGCGCACTTATGTCGGGAGATTTTAGGAACAATCCAGGGCAGCGCTAGACTCTTTTTAAGTTTTAAACACCGGTCTATGTCAAACTAAGTCATGTTTTTTTACTCTGTTTTTTGAGATTCATGTTCCGTGTTAGACCTTGGATCGAACTTTCTGGCTTAATTTTTTTAAATCTTGGCTGTCCATCAGAAAAAAAAAAAAAAAAACCATAATGAACAAAATGACCCCACCCCCATTTTTATTACGGGGTGTTCCTATTATAGACCGGCTGAATGCTATATGCTAAAGTGGGCCCCACACCACGAACGAATTTAGGCCGCCAACCATTTTATTTTGGTCAGTGCAGTTGGGTGGGCCCTCCTCCGCTTTGGATCCAACAAGACCATCCTAATCACAGGCCTCATTTAGAGAGTAGCCTGGAAATGCACTGATTAGATGACGTAGGGGAGGATGTGTAGAGGTCTAGCATCGTCTTCCTTGGGAGGGATAACTGTTCCAAATAGCAAGTGTTAAGCACTTTTCATGTTGGGCGCAACTCCTAAAGCTCAACAGATAAATAGTTATACTCAAACTAAAACTTACTATAAGTAATAAAAATGAAATTAAAAAAGGAATTCGACCTTCAATCTAATGGTATTTACTCTAATTAAAACTTACCATAAGTAGTAAAAATGAATTAAAAAAGGAACTCGACCTTCGATCTAATGGTATTTCGCAAATTCAGCCTGCGCAAATTCTATCTTATGAAATAGGACCATTGGATTTATTTACTTCTAACCATCAAATAAATGTCCGCCAATCCAACAGTGAGGTAATCAAATGAGGTTTTCATTTCATGATAAAAATGAAATTAAAAAAGGAATTCGACCTTCGATCTAATGGTATTTACTCTAACTAAAACTTACTATAAGTAGTAAAAATGAAATTAAAAAAGGAACTTGACCTTTGATCTAATGGTATTTCGCAAATTCAGCCTGCGCAAATTCGATCTTATGAAATAGGACCATTGGATTTATTTACTTCTAACCATCAAATAAATGTCCGCCAATCCAACAGTGAGGTAATCAAATAAGCCTTGTTTTCATTTCATGATACATCTACACTGGTTACCATAATTTGGACAGCTTAACATGGCTACTCATGTCCATGTGTGCAATATCTAAGTAATTTAACTTCTTGCTTACACTTTGCCAGTGTATCAAAGTTTTAATCACTAGATGGCTGTTTGCACTTGTTTGTGCAAATAGATTAGTCTCTTGTCCATGGGCACTTGTGAGCTCACTTTTGTGGCCAACTTGATAATTACTTTAACCTAAAAGTTGACTTAAAAGATTTATTCAGATGATCTCAACTCAATGGCGTATCTTATGTCAAGTTTTTTTTTCTATGTGATTTGAAGATTTTAGAGCAATTTGTGTAAATATATACTTTCTCACATCCAAATGACCTATCGATGAGTTGCCTCATACAATTAAAGTAGTGTCTTCCATGGATCTCTCACCTATGTTGGATAGCTGCATACCTTTCAAAAAAAAAAATTTGTTGGATAACTATTTCGAATCCACGGAACTTCTCTAGATTAGATACCTTGTAAGGAAATATAGAAAATAGAAAATAATTCTAATAAAATTCATAATAATTAAACTGATGATGAAAAATGAGCTTACAATTTCTTAATTAATAACATAAACCTTAGGAAGAAGTTTCAGAATTAAACTATAACTAAAACTCTTAGACAACTGTGATTCTTACTAGTGTGTATGGTTTTTGGTAAGTGTCCTGTTTGGCCGAAAAATGAAACCATGATGTTCTCATAACTATTCTAAGCACTTTTCATGTTGGGCGCAACTCCTAAATCAATGGATGAATAGTTATACTCAAACTAAAACTTACTATTAAGTAGTCAAAACAAAATTAAAAAAGGAATTCGACCTTCGATCTAATGGTCTTTCGCAAAACTAAAACTTACCAGTTAGTAAAAACAAAATTAAAAAGGAATTCGACCTTTGATCTAATGGTCTTTCGCAAAATTGGCCTGTGCTACCTGGCATAGCAGGGTTGGGTGACTACAGTAGCTTGTCCTATCCCAAAATCATATATGGCACTTAAGATAACTCATTCTAGTTTGCAAGATACGTTTGTTTTACGTGACAGTCCGGATCACTTTCGTCTCTTATTGGACCTTTTCTCTGGTCCATCTTGGCCATGGAATTATCCACGACCTGCTCTACATCATCATATGAGCGTGAACATCTGAATTGGGAAGGTTGGGGTCATTATCATGGGCCCTACTTTGAATAGAAAAACGGACCATCCAAATCATGCGCCCCATTTGGAAAGTAGCCTCGAAATGCACTGATCGGGTGAGTGTAAACATCTGATTTTGACTGATGAATTGGGAGATGGTTGGAGTCGTTATCATGGGCCTATTTAGGATGCTTGGGATCGCTATCAGTGCCATACACTTGCTCGATGACTTCTATAATCCCAATCATGGGGCCCACCTGGAGCATAACCTGACAAAAATTATTCTAATCTGCCTTCATATCTGATTTTGACGGTTGGATTGGAATCACGGACCAGTTTAGAAGATCCAGATATAGGCTAACGTGGCTTTTCTTCATTAGATGAATGGAAAACATTGCTGTGTGGGCCCACAGCTTATGGGTCCAATGGGACCCACCTTCATGTGTGTGGGTCGAGCTTCTGTGGGCCCACCGTGATGTGTGTCTGTAATTTAAACCGTCCATCGGGTGCTTAGTCTGAAAAATCAGGATGATATAAATTCACGTGGTGTGGACCACCTGAGTATTAAATGGATTGATGAATGATGATTGAGGTATCCCTATCGAGACTCGCCACTGAAGTGACGTCACCAAGTTTTGCGGGCCCTACCATGATGTATGTGTTATATCCACACCGTCCATCCATTTGGAGAGATCATTTTAGCGGATGAGCCAAAGAACGATTCAGATCCAAAGCTCGAGTGGACCCCACCAGAGAAAACAGTGGGGAGAGTGACGTCCACCATTAAAAAATTTTAGGGGCTTAGGAAGTTTTCGAGATATTTGTCTTTTTCCTTCATTCATGTCTTTGTTAGCTTATGAAGAGGTTGGATCTCAAATAAAAATCATGGTGGACCGAGGAAGGTTTCAACGGTAGGCGTCACTCTCCCCACTGTTTTCTGTGGTGGGATCCACTCGAGCTTTTGATCTGCATCGTTCTTTGGATTATGCCCTAAAACGATCTCTCCAAATGGATGGACGGTGTGGATTCGACACCTACATCATGTTGGGTCCCACAGAACCTGGTGACGTCACTTCAGTAGCGAGTCACTACACAACCTATCAGTTGCTAATCCGCGTGCCTCTGATGATTGGTTGAATGGCATACATACAGCATTGCCATTCAACCGTTGGGTCCCACACACAATCTGGAATTTTCTATGGTGGGCTTCCCTCTCCCAATTGATCCCTACCGTTCGCTACGGCGGGGCCCACCAGAGTTTTGGATTAGACCGATTGGATGGAAGGTGGCATCGTATGAACTGATTAGATGGCACTGACACATATTGTGTGGTCACCTGATTATCATTTTTCATGGTCCCATCTGCAGGCCCCTGATCAGACAATAAGAGCCACACAAGCTTTCATCAGCGGATCTGGGCCCATCAGAGGTCTGTCCAACACCATCCATCAAACCAAGATGGGAAATGATCACGTACCTTCAAACGTATGGTAACTACCATACGTTGAAGTTGTGTGGGATCCATGATGTTTACGTGGAATCCAAGTCGTTCTGTGCCGTACATCATCATGATCCAAAACATGGTGGGCCCATTTAAAAGGAACAAAATATGAAATGGGCCAGCTTCATGCTAGGATGATGGGCTTCTAGGGCCCATTTAATAACTGGGCTTAGATCTTAGCCTTGGATGGGCCTTGGGCTTGATATGCTGGCCCAATAAAAGAACAAACGCCCAAAAGCATGATGGCCCAGCATGGCCCATTAATCGACGATGGGGATCATTTCATCTGTGTCCAGAATATTAAGCACGTGCCATCTGTGTGTGTCATCTGTAGGACTGCTTTAGGATCGTTTTAACGGGTTGGCACTTCCAAAGTGGGGCCCATTTATTATGGTGATCAAAGTAAGTAATCTTGTAGAGCATTTTTGGATGATCAAAGACATATACACGCTATGGTGGGCCCATTACTCAAACCAAGTGCATCATCTCTTGTTAGCTGAGTGCCCATTACTCAAGTCTATCACTGATTCAGGTGAACTACATAATTAAAAATAGTATACATGGCAACACTCACCCACCAATCAGGTCCCAAGTCTAAAATTTAGTGCTGACACTTAATGTTTGAAATGAATTTCATATAATCATTATGATAGGTCCTGTAAAAATTAAGGGGGTATGTCTCCCTACAACTCAAATTGGATACTACCTACCGTCCCTGCGGCCTGCTAGGATTTGATTGTATGGCAGGCTATTATTAGACAAGGAGCCACTTGAAGCACATTTGAAATTTATTTAGTACTCATATGGCCCATTATTGTGGCTTGCACACCAATCAAATCCTGTCATGTCGCCGCATGTCCTTGGTACGGATAGGGTGCTCTGGATCCTTACTCTTGCTCCAGTGGTAGACTCTCAGGAGTTTCAACACCCCGTCAAGGTTGAGTATCCATAGGTGGTGAAATAACACTAAGGCTTAAGTGTGCGGGGGTGTGTGTGTAAAAATAAAATAAAAAGTAATTAAAAAAATAAAGGTGCTCATCAGCCTTTAATTTTTCATATTGGCCTAACATGCGATTACATATCTAATGAACAAAATAAAGTTTACATTCTCATAAATGAGCCTGTCAAAAATCAATTGCTCTCATCCAACAAATGGCTCATAGTGCTCACCTTTATTTTTATGAGGCCCACCATAATATTTACTTCAAATTAACTATCAGATGCCTAATACCATATTAGGCTCAGGATAAAATAAAAAATAAAAATAAAATAATAATAATAATAATAATAATAATAATAATAATAATAATTAACCTATGATTCACTAAGGCCACACTAAAAGAAACAATTGAGAAAGAGTTGCATTTTTAAATTTTGCAGGTCCCACTGTGATAAATATATGAAATCCACTCCCACCATTAAATGTCACACCAAAATAATTTAAGCTTTGGAGAGTGTGAATTGCCCTATACGTCCGAAATCATCAATTGGGCTGATTTTTAGACCTTTGGGACTAACATGGGTTGACCCACCTGGAGAGTCAGGGTAGATTTCACGTAAACATCACGGTTGCCCATTTCAGCTGCGGAGGCGGATTGGATACTGACAGGTTGAGTAGCCAGGCTGGCTATGAAGTGACGTCACCAACTTATGTGGGCCTCATCATGATGTATGTGTTGTATCCACACCGTTCATATATTTGGAGAGATCATTTTAGAGCATGGTCCAAAGAATGAGGCAGATCCAAGGCTGTGGTGGGGTCCACCACAGAAAACAGTGATGGGAGTGATGCCCACCGTTGAAACCTTCCGAAGGTCCACCATGATGTTTATTTGAGATCCCACCTGTTCATGTGTTAAAGCAAACATGAAGGAAGAGAAAATACAAATATTAGCTTGATCGAAAACTTTCATAGCCCTTGAAACTTTTAAACGGTGGGTGTCACTCTCCCCATTGTTTTCTGTGGTGGGTCCTTTCGAGCTTTGGATCTGATTCATTTTTGGATGTAATATGATCTCTCCAAATAGATGGACGGTGTAGATACAAAACATACATCATGGTGTGTGGCCCAAAGAACTTGGTGACGTCACTTAAGTAGTAAGCGTCGCTACTCAACCTGTCAGTAGCTAATCCGCGTCCCCCAGCTGCGGATTAGCTACTGAACCGTGATGAAAAGTAGGACGCGGATTGCGTACTGAGTAACTCAGCACACCAAGTGTGTTGAGAAAATACCGTGGGTCTATCATAATTTACATATTTTATCCACTGTCCATCTATCTTAACAGATAATTTAAGGGCTATAGACCAAAAACGAAGTATATCTAAATCTCAAGTGAACCTCATTACGGGAAACAATGTAATTGAAATTCCACAGTTGAAAATTTCTTGGGGCCACAGAAATTTTGGATCAATCTGTCATTTGTGTTTTCCCTTCATCCATGTCTGTGTGATCTTATGAACAGGTTGGATGACAAATAAACATCACTGTGGGCCCCACAAAAGTTTCAACGGTGTAAGTCATTATTCCTACTATTTCCTGTGGTGTGGCCCACTTGAGCTTGGGTATGCTTCAGTTTTCGACTTAACCACTAAAATAAGCTGGAAAAACGGATGGACGGCGTGGATAACCCATACACATTCACGGTAGGCCTGACTGAGTTTACTCAGTACGGTAAAAGCATGCTGAGTTAACTCAGTACGCAATCCGATTTCTGAAAAGTAATCTAATGATAATTACCTCGATGAATGAGGTAGGTTACAGAAAACCTGTGTCCTAAGTAGGTATTTTATTTATTTTTTTAATCTCCATTAGGAAAAGGGCACGGGTTACGTACAGACAACTGTACCATAACTTCTGGTGCTGTGCATCTTTCCTACAAACATGCTACCTAATTAGTAAATCAGTACCATTAAAACAATAGGCCCCAGCATGAAAATCACTATTCTCAAAAATAAGACTGATATGCTTACTACATGGTTTGTATTTTGACGTCGGTTGTCCGTTCATTCCAACAGTGTGGCCCACCCAATGAGCGGTCCAGCATGACTTTTGCGCCAAATTTTCGCCATGGTTAGCCATACCGATCGAATGCTACTCCTATTTAAAAAACCAGTATGCTGGCGGGAAAATGGTACTGTACCATAAGTTGCAGTACTCACCTGTCTGTACATGATCAGTTCTCTTGAAAAAGAAAAGATAGAAAAAGCAGCATGCAAAATGGCCACACTCCAGAGTAAAGCAGTTATTTAATACTCCTGAAGTGCATGATATTCCATACGCATGCACATATAAATTGTCAAAATGGAATGTATCTCCCCAAATTAAACTGCTCAAATAGTGAGACCCTCCATAGATGGGGTATAAATCGAAAATCAGGTCGATTAGTAATCTCTTTGAATTATAATTTTTCTCGTTGAATTTGGACCATTGATTATTTTCTACGTAACTGTTCATTCAATGTCTACAATCAGACACTCATGATCATATATAAATAGATTTTTGGGTTACACCGCAAAAACAGTGGACCCCATGATTTTGACTTCCACGTGGACAGTTTCAATGTGCTTGAGCATGGAGCGTCAACTCTTCCAGAGTATAAAAGCTTTTCTCCCCAAAAGGAGCTTTGTATGCTAATTCAACGCACCACCTTTGACAGCTTATACCAGCCACCCAAAAAGCATGTGGGGCCCACCAGAAGGCCTTGTTTTCAAAGTAGCCGTTGTACCACCCCCGTTTAAAAAACTAAAAGAGACCCTTCATGCAAGAAACATGTGATGAGCCTATTTGATGAATGCAATCCTCCTCACTTCTCCCACAACGGCCTTCTTTCTCTTCTTCTTCCATCTTTCTTTCATTCCTGATACAAAACCCACACTCTCTTGCAACAGCCCACATGAGAAATCCCTGCTTTCCATCATTCTCCAAAGGCCCACCTCCTAAAATGATCCACTCCATCCAATCCAATCGCCCAGATTCCACGCTATCTACCCCATTGCTCCCAAAATCCACGGCCACCAGCGACTCCGACGACGGCCCCACATCGCCGCACCAATTATCCAATTACCACATCCCAGCCATACTTGTAAATGGGTCCTGCCGATCGCTGGCCGTCCTTTCCGGGCATGTCGGATCGATCTCTTGCTTGGCTCTGTGTGGCGAGTTCGTCCTAAGCGCGTCGCAAGGTAAGGACATCATAGTCTGGCAGCAGCCGGACCTAAGACGGTTTGCGAAATTCGGTCAGGGAGACGGCGTGGTGAAGGCCCTTGTGACCGTTGGTAACAGAGTCTTCACAGCCCACCAAGACAGCCGAATCAGAGTCTGGAAAGTATCGAGGAGCTCGGAGAACATCTTCAAGCTAGTAGCTACATTGCCAACAGCAAAGGACTACTTGGGTAAGTTCATGAAACAGAGTAATTACGTTCAGACGCGGCGGAACCATAGGCGGCTGTGGATAGAACACGCCGACAGCATTTCATGCCTGGCAATCTGCAATGGCATGATCTACTCAGGATCATGGGACAAGACGTTGAAGGTATGGAGAATTTCTGATCTCAAGTGCTTGGAATCGATAAAGGCCCACGACGACGCAATTAACGGATTGGTCGCCGACAATGGAGTAGTCTACTCTGCGTCGGCGGACGGGAAGATCAAGGTGTGGGGCCAGGAGAAGAGCCTGCATTGCTTGAAAGGGGTGATGGTGGGCCATAAGGATGTTTCACTGAATTCAGTGAATGTTTGTGATGATGGGATGTTGGTTTATGGAGGTGGGTCAGATGGGTATGTTTTGGGGTGGAAAAGGGATGATGGGGGTCTTGAAAATTGGACGTTGGTGTGTGAGATGAAGGCCCATCGAATGGCTGTGCTTTGTTTGTGCCTCATGGGGGAGTTTGTGTGTAGTGGGTCAGCTGATAAGAGCATTGGAATATGGAAGAGAGAAGCTGGTGGTGGGCTTTGTAGTGTTAGAGTTATAAAGGGACATGAAGGGCCAGTGAAGTGCTTGCAAGCTTCATGTTATAATGTTGGAGGTGGGTACTTGCTCTATAGTGGGGGACTTGATAGGAGCTTGAGGGTTTGGTGGGTCCCAAAGGTGGGCCATGATGAGAAAGAAGGGAGCACCCAAGTGATTGGTATAGATAAAAACAAGTGCATTATGTTGTGTTAGTGATTTTTGAAATGATCATGCATCATGGCCTTGATAGGAGCCTGAGGTTTTGATGGGTCTCTAAGGTGGGCCATGATGAGAAAGAGGGGAGCACTTAAGTGCATGGTATACAGAAAATCAAGTGCATTATATTGTATTAGAGTTGGATTTTTTTTATTTTTTATTTTTTTAAAAAAATTATGTATCATGTGAGTAAAGAGAGTGGATTTTTTGAGAGATTTTTTAAGTGTTTGGATGTAGATATATAGGGAAGAACATGTGTGATTACAAATCCTATAATAAAGGGTGGGAAGGGATTCAATTCAATTTAGTTAAAGTGATAGAGATTTTTGTGTAATTGTTGTTGAAATATGTTGTGATTTTGTAAGTTTGAAGTATTGATGACATTCAGTTTCTTGTCTCCTTTGTTGCTTGCATGGTGGCCCTGAAATTTCAAATACAAACTGTTGATCATCGCCGGAATCGGAAGGGGAGGAGTGTCGTGAGACGGGGAATCGCTTTGGGTGGTGTGATTTTTCTAGATCATAGGGATTTTCTAGTGATTTCGTCAATTGGTTTCTTGTTGGATCTTGCAATGGGGTTGCTAATCCCTTTCATAGACTCTGATCCAACATCATGCTTTGGAAACTCTAATCCAAATTAACCTTTGACTTGAATAGTTGAAAATGAATTTTTTTTTAAAATAATTTAAAGATCTGGATTAGTAAACCATTGTAGAGATTATTTGGGTCTCCACCGCTAATGGTCAGGATCAAGAAGGCCTCATGGCGATTGATCCAACAGTCCCCAGATTGATCCTAGCAGTCCATGAGAAAGGCCACTAATCATCCGAAACTCATCGGCTCTGTTTTAATCTTTGTTTTTCATTGATCTAGATAGGATTTTGTTAAATATAAAAGAAGAAGATTAAATTAAAAAAATTTGAGTTCTTTGATCTCATATGATTTTTTATTTGAGGAATTACAGGATCAAGATTGAAAACCTAGTTTCAGGTTTTAGTTCTGTGACGCAGGGATGAACGTGATGAGGATAAATACTCCGAATCTACGGAGCTTCTCTGGACTCCTCATAGAGACTTCTCGAATCCACGAGGAAAGAAAGCAGAAAAATAGAAATAAATTCTAATAAATTCAAAACTGATTAATTGATGATTAAAAAAAGTTCACAACCCTTTAAATAGGGATACCAAGCAATGAGAAAGAAATCAGAATCAAACTACAACTAAACTCCTAGAATTCGTGACTTACTATAAATAGTAAACTTACTATTTATAGACGGTCGTGATGTCTACTAGTGCGCGAGGTTTCCGGCCAAAAATAGTAAGTGTTCTATTTGGCTTCACCAAACCGTTCTCCTAATTATTCTAAGCTCTTTTCACAATGGGCACAACTCCTAAAGCCCGACGGATGAAGAGTTATAATCAAACTAAAACTTACTATTTATAGTAAAAACGAAATTAAAGCAGGGAAACAACCGTCGATCCAGGGGTTTTCGCAATTTCGGGCGTCGCAACCCGACATAGCGGGTTGGTTGGCTAAAGTATCTCGTTCTACCCCAAAAAATCATATTTTATACGTCAGATAACTCATTCCGGATTGCGAGATACGCCCAATCTAAGGTCCGACGGTCCGGATCACTTCTGTCGTCGACCGGGCCTTTTCTGATTCATCTTGGCCATGAAACTGTCCGTGACCCCTCTACATCAGTCTCTTCCACTTTAAAAGAACTCATCCTCGAGTTCTCATCCTACTCTGGTTCATAATACTCGGTCAGGTCCGCGACATTGAAAGTCCGTGAGATCGCTATGTCATCTGGAAGATCAACAACATAAGCGTTGTCATTGATCTTTCGAATGATTGGGACGGGTCCAATCTTTTTATTTTTCAACTTGTTATACGTCCCGGTCGGAAATCTCTCTTTGCGCAAATGGACCATAACGCGATCGCTCACCTCAAACACCTTTTGTCACCGGTGTTTGTCCGCTTGTTCCTTGTACTTCTCGTTCGAGGCATGTAGCTTGGTTCGCACTTCCGTATGAATGCCCATGATTTTGTCCACCATATGTTCTGCTGCAATGCTCGTGCCTGGGTGCTTGGGCAGAGGGACCAGTCAAATGTGTGGCGAGGCACTCGTCCGTAGATAATCTGGAACGGTGATTTCCCGGTCGAGCGGTTCACCATGTTGTTGAATGCAAACTCTTCTTGAGACAAGGCCAAATCTCACTGCTTTGGTTTTTCTCCTGAAATACAGCGAAGGAGGTTTCCCAACGTGCGATTCACAACTTCGGTCTGCCCATCAGTCTGTGGGTGGTAAGCACTGCTGAATTGAAGTCGTATATCGAATCGAGTCCACAAAGTCCACCAAAAGTGGCTAATAAACTTCGTGTCACAATCAGAAGTAATGGTCTTGGGGACCCCGTGTAGCCGTACGACCTCCCTAAAGAATAGATTCGCCACATGTGTTGCATCGAGGGTATTCTTGCATGGGATAAAGTGCGTCATCTTGGAGAAACGATCTACCACCACGAACACCGAATCCATGCCGCGTTGTGTTCGTGGTAGACCAAGCACGAAGTTCATTGATAAATCCTCCCAAGGACCGTCAGGCACAGGTAACGGGGTGTAGAGGCCCATATTCTGATATTGCCCCTTGGAGGTCTGACAAATATGACAACGTTGTACGGTTTTTCCCACATCACGTACTAATTGCGGCCAGTAATACCGCTCTTCCACAAGAGCTCACATCTTGTCTCGCCCAAGGTGTCCATCGAGGCCACCTCCATGTAGCTCCTGAATAATCTGCTTCCTTAGAGAACTTTGGGGAATGCACAATGGATTCCCTTTGAAGAGAAAATCGTCCTGTATATGACCTTCTTGGCACTTCATCCAAGAATCTTTAAAGTCCTCATCCTCGGCATACAGCTCCTTGAGACAGTCGAAGCCGACCACCTCGTTGCTCATCGTAACAAGTAGTGATGCACGACGACTAAGTGCATCAGTCACCTTGTTCTGTTGTCCTGACTTGTGCTTCAGAACGAACGTGAATTCCTGTAAAAACGCAACCCATCTAGCATGCACACGATTCACGTTAGTCTGACTATTAATAAACTTTAATGCTTGATGATCAGTGTACAGAACAAACTCTCTTTGAATCAGATAATGCCGCCAATGTCGCAACGCCTGAACAACTGCGTACAACTCAAGCTCATAAGTCGACCACTTCTTTCGGGCTTCGCTGAGCTTCTCGCTGTAGAAGGTTACCAGCCTGCCTTCCTGTGATAATACTCCTCCAATTCCGACGTATGAAGCGTCACACTCAACCTCAAATAATTTGTTGAAATTAGGAAACACCAAGACCGGTGTTGTAGACAAACGATGCTTGATCTCATGAAAGCTTTTATCAGCTTTATCGGTCCACTGGAACGGTCCTTTTTCATGTAATCTGTTATAGGCGTGACTATGGTGCTAAAATCTCGCACAAATCGACGATAAAAAGTCATCAACCCGTGAAAACTCCTCACATCATGAATGTTTGTCGGGATCGGTCATTCCCTAATAGCTCGCACCTTTTCATCGTCCACACGAATGCCTGTGGACGTTACAACAAACCCTAGAAACAACAGACTGTCAGTTAAAAAACTACACTTCTTTAAGTTGAGGTACAAGTTATTAATTTGTAGGACCTGTAGCACCTGCCTGAGATGTTTCCTGTGCTCCGTCTCATCTTGGCTATATATCAATATGTCATTAAAATATACTACCACAAATCGGCCAGTAAATGGTTTTAACACTTGATTCATCAAATGCATAAAAGTACTTGGTGCGTTTGATAGACCGAAGGGCATGACCAGTCACTCATACAACCCTTCCTTGGTCTTGAATGCCATTTTCCACTCATCACCGGGTCGGATACGAATCTGATGGTACCCGCTCCTTAGATCTAGTTTAGAGAACACCTTGGCCCCTTCTAGCATATCGAGCATGTCATCCAATCGTGGTATTGGGAACCGATATTTGATGGTAATTTTGTTGATTGCCCGGCTGTCGATACACATGCGCCAGCTTCCATCTTTTTTTGGCGTTAATAATGCAGGTACAGCACATGGGTTCATGCTCTCTCTCAAGAGACCCTTACGGATCAATTCCTCCACTTGCCCCTGAAGTATCTCACACTCCTTTGGACTCATCCGATAATGAGGGCGGTTGGGCAGGCTAGTCCCAGGGACAAGGTCTATGTGATGTTGAATGTCCCTCATGGGGGGCAATCCATCAGGTAAATCCTCAGGCCAGAATTCTTTGAATTCGTTCAGCAACAGTCTCAAACTTGGAGGGATATTTGAGGGTTCCTCTTCCTCGCCCTTCACTACTACGGCGTATACCTCGCCGGTTTCCTTGGGTTCCTCCATGAAATCCCGAATGGTCAAGAGGGAACTCCCATCCACTTTAGAAGCTTCAGGGTGGTTCTCTGGTGTCATAGGGGCAAGGATTATTTTTCCACTATCCTTGACGAATACGTAGACATTGTCTCGTCCCCGATGGGTCACATCACGGTCCGACTGCCAGGGTCGACCGAGTAGCATGTGGCAAGTTTCCATGTCAACCACGTCACAAAGTATCTGATCTTTATAATTTTTACCAATTGAAAATGAGATAGTGCATTGTTCAGTTACCTTGGTCTCATTCACCTTTTTTATACAGCCAATTGAGTACGGGGAAGGATGTTTCGTCGTTGGTAGCCGCAACTTGTCCACCATCACCCTTGAGACGATGTTCTCGCTACTACCACTGTCTATGATCACATCACAGACCTTTCCTTAACAGTGCACCGAGTACGAAATATATCGTGTTGCTGTTGATGTAATTCCTTTCATGGGGTATACAGTAATCGCCTCACAACTAGAAATTCGCCACGATCCTCGCCCGTCATTTCATCGCCACTTGTTATTTCTTCAGTGGTTTGCTTATGTTCATCATAGCCATGGCCTTCTTCTGCGGCCTCATCTTCAGTGCCCCCTTCGTTTATAGTCAAGTGTACTGCGGGACGTTAATGACAGGTGTTTGATAAGTGGTCTGGCTGGCCACATCGGTAACAATTGTTCGACCTTGGCCGAGCATAAGGATTTGGAACCCTACTCGGGCCCGCTGTTGTGGGTGTTGCACGTTGAGGTTTGGATGAGCCGCTCCCCATATCACGGTTTGTGGTTGTAGGAAGTTGAGGACGTTCTCCTACTGGATCTTTTCCTTGTGTTAGCACTGGGTCCTGCGTGGGACCCGTCATGGGGGGTCGAGTTGAAGGATATGGACGAGCAGGAGCTCTTGCAAGTTGTGTTTCTGCCCTACCAATTGAATTGCTTCATCCACTGTCCCGACTGGGTACATCTGAACTCGGTCCTGAATTGTTGGCCGTAACCCACCTATAAATCGTGCCACTTTCTGTGACTCAGATTCTGACAGATTGTTTCGTGTAACCAACCGCTGGAATTCTTCTTTGTAATCTGTGACGGTTCGATTTCCTTGTCAGTAATTTTGATATTGCTGGAATAGTATCTGCTCATAATCACTGGGGAGAAATCGTGATCGAAGAAGACGTCTCATCCATGTCCATGATGAGACAGGCGTCTTATTCTGACGAGCTCGTGAGAATTGTAATTGTTTCCACCATGCAGAAGCACCAGATTTTAATTTAAACGCTACCAATTTTACCCTTTTATGATCTGGTACGTCCATATAATCAAAATATCTCTCTACTTCGGCTAGCCAATCGAGGAAATCTTCTATATGTAACAAACCATTAAAACTAGGAAGTTCAGCTTTACCTCGGTAGTCTCTTTCAGCACGATCTAGATGATCGCCTCCATGGATTGGTCGTCGGGCAAAACCCTCATTAAGGTCTTCGTCGCTAGAACTTGAATCATCTGGTGTAGCCCTACGGTTTGCCACTGGTAGTGCTCTACGGAAATCGGGGTTGCGTCGTACAGCAACCATGGGTGGTGGAGCCACCATAGGTGGTGGAGCACCACTTAAGGCTCAGGGCGGAAGTAGCACATCGGCAAGACGGTCGAGCGTTACCTGCAGCCCTTGCATGGTCAACTAACTCTCCCGGTGGAAAGCTTCCATTCTTTCCGAAAGATAACGAATCTCTGAATCACCATCCACAGGATTTTGATTCATACCTTCGTTGTTTGCCATCGGCCCGAGGGAAATCTTCGCTCTGATACCAATTGACGCAGGGATGAATGTGATGAGGATAAATACTCCGAATCCACGGAGCTTCTCTGAACTCCTCACAGAGACTTCTCGAATCTACGAGGAAAGAAAGCAGAAAATATAAAAAAAAATTCTAATAAATTCGAAACTGATTAATTGATGATTAAAAATGAGTTCACAACCCTTTAAATAGGGATACCAAGCAATGAGAAAGAAATCAGAATCAAACTACAACTAAAACTCCTAGAATTCGCGACTTACTGTAAATAGTAAACTTACTATTTATAGATAGTCGTGATGTCTACTAGTGCGCGAGGTTTTCAGCCAAAAATAATAAGTGTCCTATTTGGCTTCACCAAACCGTACTCCTAATTATTCTAAGCTCTTTTCACGTTGGGCACAACTCCTAAAGCCCGACGGATGAAGAGTTATAATCAAACTAAAACTTATTATTTATAGTAAAAACGAAATTAAAGCAGGGAAACGACCGTCGATTCAGGGGTTTTTCGCAATTTCGGGTGTTGCAACCTGACGTAGCGGGTTGGTTGGCTAAAGTATCTCGTTCTACCCCAAAATCATATATTTTACGTCAGATAACTCATTCCAGATTGCGAGATACGCCCAATCTAAGGTCCGACGGTCCGGATCACTTCTATCGTCGACCGGGCCTTTTCTGATCCATCTTGGCCATGAAACTGTCCGCGACCCGCTCTACATCATTCTGGGTATTGGGTCTCATCCTTAAGTAGAGCTGGATACAAACTAAGCTAGCTCAGTTAACACGCTCTGCTCGGCTCGAATAAGCTCAACTCTGCTCAGCTTAAAAGTTGGGTTCAAGCCAAGCTGAGCTAATTTTTTTGCTCAAAAGAATTTCGAGCTGAGCTGGCCTGAGTTTGTTCAACCTGAACTTGACTTGTTTCAGCTTGGCTTGAGTTATAACTTAATTATATAATATTATATTTATAACTTAATTAATATATTATATATAATATAAAAAAAGAGCCCGCTCATATAAAAATTAAAAAGAAAACGCTCCACTCGAAAGCAACTCTCAAGCTTAAACTCGGCTTGAACTTTGCTTAAGCTGACTCAAGCTGCTGACCGACCCAAGCCAAGATAGAACTCCAGTTGGGATAGGCTGCTGGTCGAACTGATCCAAGCAATGCCTCTACTCGGTTCGGCGCAGCTCTATTCTTCAGTGTTCCATATCATTGATCAGTTCTATCCTACTATGGGTGGACCATTCTCAAAGTCTCTCTCTTAATATCCTCCTATGTACCAATCTGGGGACTTTTTCAGTTGAATGTGTAGTGTTGATGTAATGCTTCATTGTAGGCCACAAATCAAAAGGTCAAGATTGTCCCACCGAGAAGATTGAGGAATGTCCCATCTACACAGAAATGCAATATAGTCCATTAATTTTCCTTTGGGTACTTCAAATTCAAAGATGTCAATAAAATCCTAATTAGAGTCTTAATGATACAACTAACACAACCCGGCCAAGTGGGTTTTGGGTTGAAACCAATCCAAGTTGCACCCATACCTAAAACATAATGCGTGGGGCCCACTCTGATGTGTGCATGACATCAAATTTCTCCATCATGTGTACCCCTTCATATTATTTTTGGTACCCAAAAATCAAGCCAATCCAAAATTTAAGTGGGCCACATCATGGGGACCATTTCGGATGAGGACACCCAACATTTAAAAAAATGCTGAATGTGTGTAGTCCAAAGAATTTTTATACGCCATCCAATCCATTCAGGGGATGAGCACCACTGGGATGAATGAACACTCCAAAAAATCAGGGCATTAAAAAATAAGGTGGACCACACCACGTGATTTTAAAGTTTTAGGTATGATTTTAATGGTGTAGCCCACCTGTGATTTGGGTCCGTCTACTTTTTGGGCGCCAAGTATAATACGAGGAGGTACACATGATGGACGGCCTAGATGTGAAGAAAACGTCATAATGGGCCCAACACATCGCGCTCGGGAATACCCTTTTCTTCTTTCCAATTTTTCTTCTTCCAACTTCCAAAAATTTCTTCATTGGCAGCAACGATAGACAAACTGTTAATAAAGTATTCACAGATAACTTAAGATGTTTGCTCACTATACACCCATCTCTACACGTGGCCACATGTGTAGGACATCTGAGCCGTGTATCAGGTGCGATTCACCGCGTCGATCATCTGAACCATCAAACAACCTGAATTTCTTTTGGCCAATTGGCTAAGTTGGGTCTCACCCGATACACAGTTTAGATGTCCTACACGCGTGCAATGTTAGCACGTGGGGCGATAGACCCTTAGGTGAGACAGTTTGAATGGTCTTCTCATTTCTTTCTGCTTTTTCTTTTCTTGTTGCTCTCCTACGAGACCAGCCCCCTATCTGGGCCACAACACCACATCAAAGCAGGTGTAGCAGGTGTTCGCCCAACTTTAAAAAATAAAATAAAATAAAATAAAATAAAATAAAGTGACTTGATCCATTGCGCTATTAATCAACCTTGGTTCGTTTCGACTCCATGGACACATGATTATACGGACACTGGATCTAATTTGTCTATCTGGTGGACCATATAGAGATGGTCGTTGGATAGGGACCATTGCCCAATTATAGTTTCTGATAGTCCATTTTTAAGATCGCTTATTGGACGGCTATGCTTGCCTCTCCTGCACGATTCTTCATGGTGGAGAGTCATCCGCTGTAAGACATCACTTGGACAGTCTTGATTCACCGATCACACCACTATGTGTTGCTTCGGACAGCGACGAACCAAGATCTATTCATTGCACTACGGGCTAGATTTACTCTCATTCGGATAAAAATATAAAATAAAAAAGCTATGCCAACCAATGCACTTTTTCTGAAAACGCGGATTCTTGCGACCAATACAACCATTTCAGCCCTTTTATAAAGAAATTCTCTCTCTCTTTTTTATTATTATAAAGAATTCATCAAAAGAAGGAACTTTTAAGAAGATAATCAAATCAATAAAATATAGAGAATCAGATCAATCAAAGAAAAATCAGTGCAGAATTAAAAAATGACACCGCCCTGAGAAAATTACGATACATTAACTTAAATCCAACCGTCCAGTTTGTGGGCCATGTTCCAATAGTCAGATTGATTGGACAATCCTAACTCTGATTAATGGATAATTTTTATTGAATCCAAGAAATGTTCACTTTTCTTTTGTCTGAAGAAATGATTCATCCAAATATGAGTAGCCATTTGAGCTCGCGAAATGCTTAAAAATCTGAAATTTCTCTATTTAATTCCGATGCACGATAATTAACCACTTCTCTAAAAGCTTGAAAGGATATAGCATGGCGAATTAATTCATTTATCTAATAGCCCATAACTCACATCGCATGGTTAGGATTTCAGTCGAACCCCCTCGTAGGCCCCACATCACATGGGTACTGCCTCACACGAACCACCCGCCTCACATGGGTGGAGCCCGCATCACACGGGCTGCTCACTCCGACTATACCCTGCATCCCACAAGCAACCCCACTCAAGTGCTGTGTGAAAATGTCCTTACATTAGAATCTTTTGCTTCTTGTTATTAGTACACATTTTTTGTCTCCCAAGCTTATACATCCGAATCACATCAGTGTAATTTCGGTCTACCAGCCATCTAAAGTGGGACCCAAAGCTTCTTAATGGGCGCCTAACACAGCTAGATATGTGCAAAATCAGGTGATGGGACCCATGGTCTCCACATCAGAATCACCGAACTAAAGCAGCCCGCTTTTTCTTTTTCTGCCTAATGGTGTGTTTGGTTTCTTACAGAACTTAAAAAATTATAATATGTGGAGAAAAGCGCACTTTAAAGCGGTGAATTAGACAGCATGGGGCCCAACAAAATCAAGATTACACTTAAATCCTAATTTTATAGGATCTTCTACCCAAAGTGAAAATGTGGTCCATGGAAAAAGCAATGTTTTTTGGCATTTTTGCGCACTATGTCAATATAAGACTCCTGTCACTGAAAAACAAGAAAGCAACCTGACCCGTTTTGACCCTCTTCTGTGGTCACCGCCGAAGAGGCGCTGTGCCGAACATATGCCAACATGGCACACATGTGGCTCTTGTGTATACAGTGATTAAATGCATTGATTTGGTGGGCCATCATGTGGACATGCCACTGGCTGTCCAATCACTGACCTGAAAAAAACATTCTTGTAATCATGGTGTACCGTAAAGGCCATTATGTAAAAGTAACGGTGGTAAGCATCACATGTTACCATGTTGTAATGGCCGTAACAGCTGTTATGAAAAAAATAACCACTAACCACCATTAACGACCCATGATGCCCTTTGTAAAGCCATAACAGCTTCACAATAGTCTGTTATGGGACACAAGTTTTTCAGATTTTTTTTCAACATTACCGAACAAATATGGATTTTTCAGATTTTTTCCTTTGATAAAGAAAACGGCCGTTATGGTAGCCATAACAGCCGTTACGACCCGTATCGTAAAGGAAACAGTGGTGGCCGTTGTGACCATTGTTACCGTTAGGGAATACCTTGCTTGGAATACACATGACGCACACCAGTTGGGCCAAAGGCCACTTAACTTGGACCTTTGGGATCCACATCCTCATCAATCTCTTTCAATGAAAATAGTCTTCCATTAAATAACTCTTGCAAATTTAACAAGAGATGCTCCAGTTCTTGCAGAGCATAGTGTTCCAAGTTGCATCAGTTCACTTGGACAGTCCAATCAATTAACCTGAACTGTCTATTAAGTTCAAAACACATTTCATGGACTACCATGCGAAAATCGCGCTAATCAAATGATCAAATCCATCCTTGATTTGGCCTTATTTTCTAATCCATCATTATTTCAAGCCTTGGATGGAATGGAATAGCTACAATTTCCCAACATAAGTGATTGTTTAGAATCATAACCAATCCGTGATGGGCCCTAATGAATAGATGGATCAAATTGTCGATTAAACCTGTTTTTTTAGTAAACAATCTTGACCATTCATATTAAAGGCCATTGCTCAATTGGTTAATATTTGCAGCTTTGTAGAATGTTTACATGGTAGCTTATAAACATGCATAGGACCTAAAGAATAGTCTAGATCAATGGATAGGATTCTCTGTGTCCCAATGCAACTAGGAGCATTTTTCCTTGAGAACAATCAGTTGTCAATGAGAATATTTCTTTCCGATTTTCCATTCCATTAAATCATCAAAAACACCGATAACATCAAATAATTTCTCATGAGGGAATATGATAACCCTAGAAATTTCTGATTTAACAGATCAAACAGTATCAGTTATTAATGGAAAAATTAACAAAATTTTCTTATCAAGTTGTCGCACGGTCATCTCTCAAGTTCAAGTCTATTTCCACGACTTTTCGTCTTCAGCAACGACGACAAGTACTTCAAAGATGTACTGTTACAAGCATAAATATAGAAGCCAGTGAAGGATACCTCTGGAAAAACTCCGTGTTTGCTCTCGAGGGTTCAGACTATGGTTTTGGAGATGTCAGCTGCCTCAGGTTGAATTTCGACAACTCCTTGTATTTTTCAACCACCCCCACCAAGCACATGGTCTGCAAAATAAGAGAATGAACATATATAATCACGACATGTAAATAAAAACTGTAATTCAGAGAAAAGAAATGCACCGGTGCTTCAAGTGCATTAGCTCACTTGGACAGTCCAATCTATCAATCTGAACTGTCCATTAATTCTAGAACTCATAGGCTACCATGAAAAAATAGTACTGATTGGATGGTTCAATCCATCCTTGATGCGGTACTATTTTCTACAGCCATCCTTTCCCAACCCATGGATGGGATGGTTATAATTGCCTAAAAATAGTTATTCTTTAGAATAATAAGCTATCCATGATGGTCCCTAACAATTAGATGGATCAAATTGTTGATAGGCCTATTTTTGTGTAAATGATCTTGCTCTTGTCTGTCCATATTAAATACCATTGATCAAATGGTTAATATTTGCCATATTGGTGTGATGTTTTCATGGCGGCCCATGAAATGTGCTCTGGACCTAATGAACAGCCTAGATCAACAGTTGGACTGTTTAACTGTTACAATG
Organism: Magnolia officinalis; assembly: GCA_021015155.1. Lineage (NCBI taxonomy): Eukaryota > Viridiplantae > Streptophyta > Magnoliopsida > Magnoliales > Magnoliaceae > Magnolia > Magnolia officinalis. The sequence continues at coordinate 72,218,112 of JAJHSJ010000009.1, read as the reverse complement.
CAACTACGAGCACTATAACTTTAATGTTTATAAGTGGAGAATCACTCTTCATGGATTTTGCAAAAAAAAAAAAAAAACTAATGAAACCGAGTGTTTTGGCCTCAGAATATTGATTATGGGGTGCATGACCTGTTGTTTTGCAAAGTGATGTCAGAGGTGTTACTGGGGCACATCTACTTTCCGTGATTTGGCCATGTTGACACTTGGGACGCTCCATGGCCTCACATGACACTCCAAAACACTCTAAAAAATATTGCATGTTCAACACTTCAAAAGAAGTGATCTGACATCATGCTATATAGGTCACAGTGCAGAAATAAATGGTCTGCTGACTCCCTAAGACACATGATACACATACTGGTGACAATCATATGCCTTTTTTCTGAAGGCTATTAACTGTTAGCATTTTTTTCTTACCCACCAGCCACCCAAAATCAGTGACCATGGGTGGACCTCTACAAGACCAATACAAGCTAGCCTAAGGAAGACCAAGCAAAGAGGCTGATCAGTGCACCAAACATCCTCCCAGAAGTGCGAATCCGAGTATCATTCCAAATTCTAAACACTAGTTCTTTCTTGAAGAGGACTTCTATTCTAAATATTATTGGCACGATCTTTGGGGTATGATTTTTGATGAATTGATGTTGATGGGACCTTCATTCGTATTCTCGCTCAAAATTCATTTTCTATCATATCTTGTTATAGATGAATCAAGCACAAGCATCCAAGATGAGGTCCTTTGGTGTGTGTCCTTAAAATTAGCAAATCCAAGACAGAGTATTTGGAATGCAACTCAAGTGAGAATATTAAAATCTATGGTCAAGAGTTACAAGATGTGATGTGTTTGATTAAAACCTACGGACCTATGACATTTAAAGCTTCAGCTACCATACCCCAATCCTTCAACAAAATCGAGTACTGAAGTCAAATTCCCAGATTCTTAGATAATGGTGAGGGATCTCCCATCATCAAGAGTTGAAACTGAGATCAACAACTCCCTTCTTACACAAAAAGCAAAAAATGGCATTTCATTCATCCTCTTTGAATTATCGACAATGAGGATCTTGTTAGCCATCGTTGTCCAACATAAACCTTCCACTCTAAGAGGGAAGACCTTTACCTCAAACTGAATCAATTTAATGAGACATCAGCACAATAATCAGTAATGCCAATAGAAAACAATCTTGAAGAGTTCAAAGACCATATACGGCAATCCCGCTTAACATCCACAGACCACAGTAACTTCCCTGAGGACATAAAGCAACTCAGTAAAAGGCTCAATCTCCCTATCATTAAGATCTCGCCTAAGCTTATACTCAAGAGCAACTCGCACCCAAAAAACACATAACAACAACACATTTTACAAGAAGCAATATGGCACATATGCAAATTTAGTAAGTCCAGAACCCACCTTACACCTAACCTCTGTTAAAGCACTCACCCACACACTTCAACTCATCCACCTAACAAACTGATTTCAACAAGACTCCTTTCTCCAAGTGACTTTTCCCGGATATCAAACTCCATTACAACATCAATATTAGTTGCAAATAGCTCCCTCTATAATGTATCGGCTCCTCTGAACCTTCACCCCCATTTAATCAGACTGATTCCTTACTGTAAGATTCTCAATGCCTAACCATCTTAGCCTTTGCACCTTGTTACATTAGATTTAGTGATGTTTCTTCTTTCAGCCTTCCCCTTCAGAAAGAAAGTTGCATTGGAGCTTTTCCAGATATTTTAGCCATCACACTTTTGGATTTTTAAAAGGGAATCGCTTTAAAATCTAGAGATCTAAATCCATCACTAGGAAGCAAACAAATGCATGCCTTTGTCCTTATGTTCAACCAAACTATTAATTTCCTAAGGGCATGTTTGGACACGTGGCATCCAAGGAAAGAAAGGAAAAAATAATAATATTTATCTAATGATGACTTCCATGAGCACTATTGGAACATGGGTTCCAATTTTAGAGTTTCTTTGTTTGGATGAGCAAGCGGAGAACCAGAAATACCATATTCCTCCCACAACCATCACCTAGTTTCTTATGCCAGGAATTCAAATTATAGAAAAGTGTAATCATTGTTTGGTGAGTCCATCCTTTTCTTTGCTATCCAAACAATAAAAATTGTCACATCGAAGGAAAACCCTTTCCCTCTTCCATTGTTTCGCATGGAATCCCTTATATCCAAACATAGCCTAAGAGTTGATTGATGACAATATATTGTGATTTGTGAAGTAGTGAAGGCCTGCTAATTATTTGCTAGTGGCTCAAGAATAAAAGGGAATTGGCATGGGAGATTAGTTAAAGGAAGACTATTTTGATAATTGAATTTTTTGCAAAACTCGTGTCCATGGTTGCCTCTTTTTATTCTCACAATCACCACAACATATGCAGAAAAGAATATTGCTAACTTCATTTTATCAAGAAATAAGCAAAATATTTAAAGGCCAACCAAATACTCAAAACCATACATACCTTGGCAACTTGAACAATAATTGTCTTATCTGGGTTGCTAAGATCCACTTTATGGGGCGGGGGAACAGATTTTGCAACTGAATTTATGATTTTCATCCTTTCAATACCAGTGTTTGCTCGGGCTTCAAATAACACTGCAAACTGCATGTGCAAGGAAGGTATACATTGAAAAGGTTAGATACCGTTCCTTCACAAGCTAAGTCACCGAACTTCTCCAAGTGAAACAAAAAGTGATTGGAACTAAATAAGCCTGTGCCTGGATGCAATGGTGAAATGAATTGTGAATATTTAGTTTAATCAAGAGCGAACGACAAAAACTAATGATGTTTCCTAGTATTCATAATTTTGTACTAAGAAATCAGCCCTAAAATTGCATTTATATTTCTTTCAATCTCAACTTGAAAAGTAACTTAATAGCCATTTAGAGCAAGGTTTAAAAGTACCATCAGAGCAGTATGACTGGTATCACCCATGAACAATATGCCCGTATCAGCTCAAAACAGGGGCGATATGGGGTGATACAGGACTGTATCGTTGGTGAATGATAGTATGATACAATACCCAATAGACTGATTTAAAACCTTCATTTAGAGCACATACACTGAAACAAACATATCTAGTAATTTAGTTATACCACCAAAGAAAAGGAACATCACCACCCAAAGAGAAACATCAATCGGTAGCCTTTTGGATGATGATATCGGATTCTTCCTTATCAGCTTTTTGCTTGCTAATGGTACAGCAAACTGACACCATAGAGTAATCCTACCACGAGAAGTAGGGTTCTTATTTTGGGGTGCAATCATTTAAAAAGGGTACGACTGTATGATCCAAGGAATGACTAAGCTATTCACTCATGGAAACATCCCTTGCTCTTGTAGAAAAGAGATCTATTCTACAGAAAATTGTTCCAACAGCATTTCGTCACTTTGTTGAATAATTTGGGAACTAACTACCAAGGCATTTTATGATGCAGGACAGTATGATTATCCAATGGGAGACCACGCTGTGGCCTCGGTTGGTTGAAGATCGGGCCCATATGATTTTGGATGATACCAGGATCAGGCTCATCCAAGGGTCAAACTATAGATTAAGCCTATCCAACCATCCAGATTCAGAGGCATATTTTGTAGATTGACCCAGATCAGGAACATCCAAGGACCCATATTGAAGATCTGGACCATCGAACCAGACATATTGACAATCTGGCCACAACAATGGTCCAGATTGACCTGATCACCAATATGGACCAGATTAAAGGTTCTGACAGCTATTTTGGACCAGATCAATGTCTCTGATTGGTTTGTCGGACCCGCATAACCAATCAGATGCCCTTGATTGATGACCAGTTGGATTGCGGGGCCCACTTGTCCAGCCATAATTTTCTAAGTGACCTTTATGATTTTATCAACCATAAATTCCTTTTGTGGTGTTTGTACAATCTGCCCATATATGGGCTACTGTGGCTATACAGATTCAGTGTCCAAGAAAAGGGCAAGGAAAAAAAACCAAGAGGATGTGGGTGAGGAGGTAAGAAAAGATCTGATGACCAATAGTTTAACCAAGGACATGGTCCTCAATAGAGTGGAATGGCAAAACAGGATACGTGTAGCTGACCCAAATTAGTTGGGCTAAGGCTTTAATGATGATGATGCTATACATACATACATACATACATATAAACTGCAATAACAGAAACAATATTCAACAGGAACGCACCTTTTGAGGTGTCTGAGCTTCGGTTGGAAAATTTCGATCAATAAGAGGTTTGATTGCTTTTGAAATTTCCTCTTCTGATGCATAGCATGTCACTTCGACTGGTAACAGCCTCAGGATGAATCTAAATATGGCAGAAATGTTTACTTTAGCACAAAATACAGAAATCTGTTTTCAAGAACAAATAAACTGTAGTGAAATGAAAGCCTTCACATAATTTAGAGAGAGGGAGAAGATGACAGTAGGATACCTTGACATGTGTTTCCTCGTGGCAGCAGCTGACTTCATCATGTGCAGTGCAATTTCAGTAGGTCCGGGTTCCCCAGCTCTTTTATGCATTTGAATGAAGATGACACCATTGCAACCCAAATCAAGGCTAACAAAATGCCTCTGTTAGACAGGATACGCAGACATCAGTGCATGAAGTTTTCTTAGCAAATCTGCCCATCTACTACCTTTCCCTCTTCAAAATCCCTATTGGGGTGGCAAAAACTCCAGAAAAAATCCAGTGCAATTTCATTCGGAATGATTTTCAGGAAAAGAAGAAAATTTATCTCAAAAATTGGAAGAATGTTCAAAGATGCAAAAAGTATGGAGGCCTAGGTGTCGGGTGAAAGAAACTGGAGTCTCCTTTGCAAATGGTGGTGGACATTCGCTACTGAAAAGCAACCTCTTTGGACAGGTACAATGTTGGAGAAATATGGAATGGAAAACATGGGCTGGGAGCCTAAATGTAAGCATTCAGCAGCATCTTCTGAAGTATAGAGGGGGTCTGCAGTATAGGGGACAGTAGCAAGATTTGGGCTGCAACACTCAAAGCAGGCCTTCGTTTTCAGGTGAATAAAGGTGACAATGTTTGCCCATGGGAAGATAAGTAGATTGGGTACAAATCTCTCGCCATATAATTGCCCAACCTTGACAGAATATCAACGCAGAGGCAGACTGTGATGAAAGAGTTTGCAGTGGTTCAGAAAGGTGGTCTAGGGCATCAGATTTAGAAGAAATTTGAAGGATGGTGAAATAGCCCAATTTACTGAAATGATGCAAAGACACAAAAATCTGGAAGGGATCAGCCTCCGGATCATTTTCTGCTAAACCCTACTTCTAAGAAGTTTCAAAAATCCACTCAAATTCCTTTCTGGTCATTATTTGGAAGGTAGCATTTCTGCTTAGAATTTCAGCATTCATGTGGACAGCAATCCAAGAAAAAATCCTAACTCAAAAATCAGCTTCAGAAAAGAGGTTTCGAGTTCGCAATAAATGCATACTAAGTGGAAAGAAGAATCGGCATCTCATCTTTCCCTATAATGTCCCTCTGCAATATCAGTTTGGTCTTATGATTCTATCATCCTTTGGAGTTTCATGGGTCATCAAAGCAGTGTTTTAAATAGAGGTAGCTACACGATCCTTCTGTTTTTTAATTTAAAAATAGAAAAATATGATAAATAATAAGAAAAAAAAACATATATAAATGCCTAAAAGATTATTCATTTTTTCAAGCATGTTCAAACAAGTTATTAATTATCATTTATCAAAAAGCAATCCACGTATATAAACTAAATCAAATCATTGTCGCATCAACAACTTTCTAAGAAAACCACTTTAACTAATAATGTCTAATTGAAACCACAAGTCATAAGTATGAAAGAAATCAAAACCCCACACGTTGAGAGTATTAAGTACAAAATACAAAATACAATCATCATTTATATATATATATATATATATATATATATATATATATATATATATATATATATATATATATATATATATATACACATATATATATAGAGCATACATTACATATGCTATGACCCTGTAGCGTACGCTACATGGGATTTACGCTATTTTGCTAATGTTACACAGAGTCATAGCTATGCTACAGACACTTCAAAACACTGCTTGAAAGATAAGTTGCTTGACGAGATATCCAGCTGGAAAGGTTGGCAGTTTAAAGACAAGGGTTAAATTCCGTGGTCGATGACTCCTTTCTCAGTTAGCTGGGAGATTTGGGTGAATGCTCAAAATTCCAAAGGTCTACAGGCATCGATCAAGAAAAATCATCAGTGAATTATGGACAATCTCGTATCTTGGTCAACTGTTCATCTGCTGTTAGTCAATGTCAACTTTTCAAATTTTCAGGGCAATTGGACGAAATGGCTGGTGGAGTACAAAAGTAACACCAGTTCCCCTAAAAGAGTACTTCTTATTGGTAAAGTGCGAAGATTTTTAGTGAATGTATATCAATCCTGTGGGATTGGCTGGCTACTCTTAGACGAGGTTGGGTCCACGTTGTTGGCATTTTCAGCCCCAATAACAGCAAATTCTAGAATTATGGCCCTCTGTTTAGCAGTGAGGAAGGCAGTGCATTTTATCCATCGCCATTTCTGCCAGTTGCCTATGGTGATAGAAATCCTGCTCATAGAAGTATGCTCTTGGGTGTTAGGGGCTAAGAAATATTGTGGAGAAATGGATTGTATTTTTAAAGAGATTAGATTTCTGGCAGGAGGATTAAACATTTTATTTACACGTCCCACCGGTCATCCTAATTCTATGGTGATTGAGCTAGCAAGATCATGAACAAACCGCTCTTATCTTTGTACTGGGAATTCCCTTCCCACCTAGCTTTTTGAACATATATATCATTGCTTTTCAAATTAAAAAAAAAAAAAAAAAACTTTGAACAGCAAGGAAAGCCTTTTTTTTATTTTGAAAAATCACAAGGAAACCCTTTTATCTGTACTAAAAAAAAAAAAAAATAAGAACTGAAGATTTTATAGACTATGAACCACAGTTTGCAAACTCAAAAACCTAATTCAACCATGTCAAGATTGGTCTGGTCATCTCAAAGGCTCATCTAGTTATGAAAATAATACTAAATATCAAAATTATATAAATCATGAATTAAAATATGAATGTGGCAAAACTAGGAAAAAGGCTTTTGTGCACAATCAAATAGCACACTACAAAAGTAATAAATAAAAGGTGCACCTACATTTTGAAAAGGAAAAAAAAAAAAAAAAAAAGAGAGGAGACCTTTTTATTCAATTGAAATAGATTAAAAAATAAGAAAAGTGCCCAACTAAAAAGGCCTGTCAGCTCAAAATCCAGCCAAGTCAAGTAGCAAAGGCCAAGAATTAGTCTCTATGCAATGAACTGAAAACGAAGATGAAATATTGAAGATACATGCAGCATAAGAATGGCGCAAAAGAGAAAAAGAATAACCCTATGCATCAAGTGCAATAACCAGCTTCGCACCTGCAGACCATTCTTAATTTCTTGTTATCTCTAATTTGCACCTGCAGACTACTAATCTCCATTTTAAAACCCAGAATGGACTGGATGTTCAGACTGGTTTAGTTGGAATGAAACCGGCTAGCAAAACAAGTCAGATTTTATCGGTCCAACCATCTGGATCAGACCTTTTTTAATCCCCGATCAGACATGTGAACCTGTCAGCCTTTTTTATATCTTACATGATGGATAAAAGTTTTGGATGTTTGAAGGTGTTAGTTTACAAACCAGGTGGGTCAACCTGGGAGTCACCCAAGTCAAGCCGGCCAGGTCATAGGCCTGGTCAGTGGGTTGGGAAAACCAGGCAGTTATTGCCTCAGACCCAGTTTTTTATGGGTTGACTGAAGTCACTCAACCTAGTTTCACAGTCAGCTGAGTTGGAAAGGGAGCATTTTTTATAATTTTAGAAGAAGAGAAAGAAGAAAATGATGATAACGGAGTGGCATGACGTACGTTCTGTTGGCCATCTTTTGGAACACTTGGGGAGGCCGAAATCGTCGATGCTTCCTCAACAAACAGGAATCGTGAGAAGAAGTAATGTGGCAATCCAAGAGAGATGTCTTAGAATGGGCATATGGAGTTAAGGATGTTAACATTGATGACATTTCATTTCTAATCGGGTTGTAAGCTTGGATTGTAAATCGGGTTGTACTCTTGGGTTGTATTCTTTTGCTGTTATGACATTTGTTTTAAAAGTTTCTCAATAAAGTGACGCTTAATAATCTTCAAAAAAAAAAAAAAAAAGATGCTGATAATGGCTACGGTGGAGAATAAGAAGAATAAGAGGAAGGTGGTCGTGATGATAACGATGACAACAAACACCGAGAAAAACACCCCAAAATCCTATAAACAACAACAACAACAACAACAACAACAGCAAACCCATGCCGAAGATGATGCTCGAAAATCTAGATTTGAGATGAATAAACTCCTGATTTGAGAAGTAGAACAATATGAGATCCAAATGATCTAAATATATATAAAGATGTGTTCAAAAATAATTTTTTTTTTAAATAATAATAACTCCCTTGATCAACTTGAGACTCGCCTGGTCAACTCGACCCGGTAACTGACTGAGTCTGGGCTGAGTCCTGGCTTGCAAACTATGCTATATATAAAGATTCTTGGTTGGACCGGTTTGGACCGACCCACAGACAAAAATGAGTAAGGGTTCCATACATGTTTTCTAAAAATTGGATATCGGCGTTCTGCGTGTTGCATGAGTTAAACCCACACTCAAAGGGTCTACTGCAATCTATTGGACAATGTAGGAGTTTTTTTTTAATGATTTGATATCCATATTCTTCACCAAGCAGGCTGCTCAGAAGCAGGTGATGAGGCAATTCTGAAGCAAAAGCTTCCTCCGTTCATCAAGCTTTGACATGTGCAAGAGAACATCAAGAGCATGTTCAATACATTGACTGACCAACATGTTGGATTGGAATCAGGACATCGCTGCTGCCCATTGTGGCAATTTCAATGAATTTTTTCATGCTTAAAGCTAGTTTTGACTTGTTCGTATCCCTTTATGCTTCCTCATCTTTATAATGATATAAACATAAAAGAAAAAAAAAAATTATAGAATACAACATCATGTTTGAATTTTCAAAATTCCAAGCAGATTTGAACTCCTGATAAATATAATTGGAGCCGTGTTTTTTAAAAATTCAATGCAGTCGAACTGGAGCTGTGTTCTTGTGGATCAGTCAACAAATGACAGGGAAGATGCATTAGCCAAGGAGGTAACTGCTTAGAGCACATTTTTTATATCGGATGGTGGAAAATCATTTTTGGGTCCTGTATCGGTTTCTAGTCAGGAAGCATTGTATTTGTTGGACGCCTCTGCCCTTTTAAAATGCAGGGTGGTTCGTCCTTGTTTCAAATTTTCGATATATGGTCTCTTGGTTTTTTCTCTTTGGCTTCAATAAAACATCTCCACTTCAAATAAATAAGTAGAAACTAACTGACATGGATATACTCACTACTCAGTGCAGCAGCAGAATGGGAGCATTGGGTTCAATGAGTGATTCTTCTGAGTAAAACGGAAAATAAGAGACTTAAATAATGACTGCTCAGCAAATTTTGCTTCCAAAAAACTCATAAACAGCAAATGCTTTCTTAGCAAAATGCACATCACAAAGCTTAAAAGGACGAATGGAGAGATTAACACAAATGGGTGTTATTCATTTCATCACGGAAATGCAAATCTATGAACTCACCTAATATTGAGACTCCGGACATGGGTGCGACAGTGATAAGTTACCAATTTGATGTACAAAAGGGGCACGTTCAAGTGGTACTGATAGGTGATAATACCACAGTAAGCTTATAGTGGTACTGGGCAGAGGGCCCACGTGATGTATGAAGGCCATCATATGTGCCACATTCTATTACCTCCAAGTGCAAAAAATCAGCCCAACCTAACACTCAAGTGGGCCACAGCATAGGGACCAATGTGAGAGGGGATGCCTGCCCTTGTTTTACACGGAGCCCACCTGAACTTCAAACCTGCCTGATTTTTTGCTTGACCCTTCATCTAGAGAAGATGAAAGGTTGGAATGGCCGAGATTTAATCAGTACAACACAGTAGGGCCTCCACACAAATCAAAAGTGGAAATTCCCTCCAAATTTGCTCCATGTAGTGTGGCCCACCGGATTCACAGATCAGCCTAATTTTAGGGCCCTGGAGGTAACACGGATTAACTCATATGATGGATGGGTTGAATTGTATGCATGCATCATGTGGGTGCCACATCTGCCAGGCGCCACCATAGTATTGCTACCATTAGAGTGCACCCCCACTCCAGACGAAAAATTAGGTAAAAAAGATGGGCAGCATATGCTAGATAACAGTGAGTACCGACATCAAGTCCTATCATTCGAAATACATGAAGAACCAAAACTACTCGGCCATTAGATGGGCCACTAAATGCCCACTCCTTTATTAAACTCACCTTGTTCCGATCTCCCAATTCTTCGAGTTCAGCTTCGATTAGCTGATCAATGGACTTCTCTTCGGTTTTTTCAGAGCCTGCATTTTCACATTTCACTGTACCGCTCTCCAGATGTTGCTTCTTCAATGCCTTGCCCTCCGTTTCATCTGCTTCATTTTCACCATCTGTCTCCAGTCTTTGTTTCTTTGCTGGAGGGTCCACAGTTTCTTCTGATTGATTTTCATGGTCGGTTTCTAGACCTTGCTTCTTTGCTGGTATGTCCTCAGTTTCAACGGCTTGATTTTCATGGTCTGTCTCCAGTCTTTGTTCCTTTACTGGAGCAACCTCATTTTCATCTGCTTGATTTTCTTCCTCCTTCTCTGGACTTTGTTTCTTTGCTGGAGTGTCCTCAAATTCATCTGCCTTATTTTCATGGTCTGTATCTTCTTTATTAGGATGCGACTCATCATCACTGCTAGAAGACTCAGAATCAGAATCAGTGAATTTCGTTATTTTGTTCAAGGGTTTGCTGGATGCCGTCACATGCTTCGGACCTGAATCTTTTCCATGCAGCTCTTCATAAAACTGCAAATCAAATAAAACGGTGGCGCAGATGGAAGTATGAATATGCACCTCATGTCAACTAATTGTTTGCTTGTCAAATTCAGGTAGTGAGAAGATTCATGATGGAATTCAGCATTTGGATGCACTATTCAATTGAATTACAATTGTTAAGGGTGCATTTGGTTGCACCAAAAATCACAAAATTTCATGATTAATCAATCTAATTTGATAAAAAAGATATCATGAATTTCATGATATTTTGTGCAACCAAACACACCCTAGTCTGATACATGGAAGAATGCCAAATTGTAACCACCCTTGTTAGCATTATATTGAATGGCAGAGCCCACATCATATTTACGTTTGAGGGATCTTCCTCGTTACGAATATTCAGACACATCATAACAGGCTTGTCTTTTCCTCTTGTTTGAATTAATTTTTACAGTTCAATTCCCTTGTGCATCCAAACACAGCCTAAAGGAAAAACACAAAAATGCTCATGTGCACAATCGTATCTTTTCTTTTTCTTTTGATTTTTTACATTTTTCCATTTGGTTTCTCACCCATAAATCCCATCACCTATCAAGTATCAACAAATGGCATTTTAAAAGTGGGGGGGGGAGAACAAACAACTACCTAATTAAAATGGAATTTACATTCCAATAATGGACGAGTTAACTACATTTATAGGTAGAGATCCCGTGGATATGTTGTTTATTAATACCATAATTTTGATTGATGAGACAAGGGATGGGGTAAATGCAAATCTAGAACTGTGGAGGGATGCTATAGAATCAAAAGGTTTTAAAATTAGCTAGATAAAAACAGGGTAAATGAAATTCAATTTTAGTAACAATATGAGTGAAAACGAGGAATTAGTTCAGATTGATGGCTGATAAATGGTTCCCCCTTAGGTTTTTTTAAAGCCAGAGGCCCCCTCTCTCTCCCTTCCTATTTGTTGTGGTGGTTGAAGCCCTCAATAAGATGTTATCTAAGGCTCAAACTGACAATCTTTTTTTATGATTTCTGTGTTGCTAACTTCCCTCAAGTTCTTTTCTTCTTTTTTTTGAATGATAACTTCCCTCAAGTTCTTTTCTTCTTTTTTTTGAATGATAACTTCCCTCAAGCTATTAATCATCTTCAATTTGCAAATGATACCCTCCTTTTCTACAAAGCTTCTAAAATCACAGTGGCTTATCTCTAGATCAGAGCATTACTTGGTTTGAGGTGGTTTCAGGACTTAAAATTAATCTTGTTAAGAGTGAGCTCTTGGGTATCAACATTTCTTAGGATGAGGTTTATAAGTTAGCCGGGGTCTTTGGTTGTCAAGATGGATGCTTTCCATGGACCTATCTGGATCTTCCTTCGTATTTGGGTAAGCCGACTCTACATCTATGGGACAGAGTGGTAAAGAGAATGAAAAGGAAACTCTCTTATGGGAAAAGCAAGTTTCTATCCCTTGGTGGTAGCCGGTAGGAGTACCCTCATCAAGGCTTCCCTCTCCAATCTTCCTATTTGTTTCTTATCTCTATTCCAGTGCCTTAAGTTTGTGCTAGCTCATATTGACAAACTCAGAACAAATTTCCTTTGACAACGGCATGCTACCACCAGAAAATTCCATTTGCTTAATTAGAAATAGGTGTGTTGAATCAAGCACCTTGATGTGGTTAATTCAACCCTTTTGGGCAAATGGGTGTGGTGCTTTGGGGTTGAGGAGTCCAACGGACCAACCTGTGGAGGCAAGTTATTCCTACCAAGTTTGGCACCTCATGTAGAAGTTGGTGGATTAATGACTTGTCCCTGTATAGATCTTCCTTTTTGTGGAAGTTGGTGGTTCAAGTTGCCCCTCTGCTTTCGAGGGGGTCTTAGTTTTGCCATTGGGGAAAGGTCTATGGTAAGGTTTTGAGAGGATGTGAAGTATAGTGATTCTCCTCTTCGATTGTCCTTCCCTGCCTTGGCTAACCTTTGTCCTGTAGCCAATGTTACTATTGTTAGTTGCTTTTCTACTCAGGTCTCTGACGTATCTGGCTCCCTCCTTACTGTCGGGATCTCAGCAATTCTAAATTTGTTGATCCGGTGCGTCTCTTATCTTGCTTTGAAGGGATTTTTCCTACTCCGGGAGTGAAGGATTCCCTCGTGTGGCGCTTCACAAAGCTAGAGTTTTCTCGGTGCACTCCTTTTATCTAGTGTTGTACCAGCCTGAGCTCATAGGTGTCAAGAGCCATGTGGCGTTCCTTTGGTCCTATAAAGCGCCTCCAGTAGTGGCAACTTTTCCTTGGCTGACAGGGAGAAAAAGGATCCTCACAATTGATAACTTGTGGAAAAGATCAATGGTGCTCCCCAATGCTTGCCCCCCTTGTCAGGGTTCTAAGGAGGCAATTGACCACCTCTTCATTCATCACTCCTCCCGGGTGGTTTGGTCAAGCATCCTCAGATTTGCGAATGTGAGCCGAGTTATGCCAAGTTCGATTGAAGGATTATTTCGATCATGGCATCATGGTGGAGGTGGGAGCTCACTTGGTTCCTCGAGATGGAGAATAGCTTTGCTCACCCTTATATGGTATATTTGGACTGAAAGAAACAATCAACGCTTCCGCAATCTCTTAGGTTATGCAGTTGGGGTTCGCAATTGGGTTGATTTGTATATAAGGGAGTGGGCTCCCTGAGTTGTTCTTAGGGTTTGGGTTGGTGGGGCTTAGCCCCTATTGTATTTTTGTTTTCCTTTGTTTTTTCCTTTTTTCTTTTGTTTTTTGTTGTTTCTTTGTTTTGTTTTCTTTTTCATTTGTCTTTTATTTGTTTTCTTTGCTGCATCGGCCTTCTTATAAAATATTGCATCAACTTTCAAAAAAAAAAAAAGTACCCCAAAATGACTTTGATCGATAATTCTTCTTCTTTTTTTTTGAGATGCAACGACCTTTATTAAAAAGCCGCATAGCAGACAAAGAATACAACCCCAGCCGCACAACTCAGAAAAAAGAGTCGGTGATGGCCGCCTTAACATGAACCGCTCAACTCAACACAAGATTCTTAACTTTACAAATGACCTCTTCTATACCCCCTGTTTCATTCCAAAAACATCGCCCATTTCAGGATCCCCACAAAGCCCAACAAACCACCATTAAAAGGATGTTGCTCATAGAATTAGAGCTAGGTTGATGATGTGAAGATGTGCATCTAAAGTTTTATGTGATTTCCATATACCTATCAAATTGAATGGGAGATTTAATAGGACAGCTATAAGACCAATCTCGCTTTATGGAATAGAATGTTGGGCAATCAAGGAACAATATGCTCATAGAATGACTACAGCTTAAATGAGGATTTTGAGATGGATGAGTAGAGAGTGGCAAGGAAGGATGGAATTATAAATAAACAAATTCGAGGGAATTTAGGAGTAATTCCAATAGGTAATAAGATGAGGGAAAGTAGACTTTGATGGTTTGGTTGTGCATACTGGAGAACAAGACTGTGATAGCTAGAAGGAGATGGATTAAGTTTAAGGCCATAAAAGGGAAAAGGAAAGACCCAAAAGGACATGGGTGGAGGTAGCATATCAAATTATCGAGGTAAATTACTCCTTTTCTCAAAGTGTTTCCTTCTCTATTGCTTCTCTTTTAGCATAAATTTGTGGTTTTCTTGCAAGGTTACCGATTTCCAAAAACCAGCCTATGTACGCGCATACATACATCAAGAAAAGAAAAGAAAGAACATACAGTATCGAGCAGATTAATTGCTTCATGGGTTGCTTGCCTTTCCCTTCCTCCATCACAAGTGATGAAGAATCCTTCAACCCCGGGCCGTAAAGGGTACGAACCTTTCTTCACCGATCTCTGAAGTTAAAAAATTAAAAAACCCATTTCAGAATGAAGACCAATCAGTGTAGGATTCTACTCTCTTTAAACCAAAGAATAAAGGATTTTTTGTTAATCTTAGGGGTGTTCTCAAATCTTAGCTAGTGAGGGGCCTATGTGGTGTATATACAACATCCAGCCCATCCAATAGGTGCACCCCACTCAGAATCAGACACCCCAAAAATCAGTCCAATCTAACCATCAGGTAACAATGCAAAATCACCCAAAAGAAAAACCTCCCAATTCAAGTTGTGGGACCCATCTGATGATTGAATTGTTCTGATGATAATGGCGGTTACGACAAGTTGGACACTATAGACACACCAAAGGGACCCAATCACTTGAATTTCGAGATTTCTGGGCGGTTTTTAACTGTTCCCATTGGTGTGGCCCACCCAATAACTGGGCATGCCTGGTTTTTACACTGGGTGCACATCATGGTGGGCCAAACCCGTTTGATGGGTTGGATTCCACACACTCACCACATGGGCCACACAATAGCTCGCTATCATCTAATATATTCTCTTCCAGTTTAGTAGAACAATGCAAAGGTAGAAGATAAAATAGCAATTAA
The DNA here is from genome assembly GCA_021015155.1 of Magnolia officinalis. Classification (NCBI taxonomy): domain Eukaryota; kingdom Viridiplantae; phylum Streptophyta; class Magnoliopsida; order Magnoliales; family Magnoliaceae; genus Magnolia; species Magnolia officinalis. The sequence continues at coordinate 72,202,698 of JAJHSJ010000009.1, read as the reverse complement.
ATAGTGTTGGGATTAAGAAACTTACGTTGTGAGGAAGGTATCTCTGCTTCCTCTTCTTGTTGTTCCTGTTGTTAGAGTTGGAGTTGGATTTGTTTTCAGCACCCATGGTTTTGGCTTCTCAGAGAGGGAGAGGGAGAGGGAGAGGGAGAGAGAGATTGCCGAAGATGTCTTATATCGAGTAGGGATGGCAATTCGGTAATATTTACGGTTGGAGGGACGAATGGCAGTCATGTAAATACGAGAGATTTTGTATTCAAGGAGGAAAACTTAACACTCGGGTGGAGTGTGATGGATGATACTCAGGCTGTCAGGCACAGGTAAACCGTACACATATGGTATTCAAAAAATCCAAATAAACGGACCGAATCCCCTCCCGAGTGAGGATATGCTCCAGTGCTCTCGGAGCACTATAAGTGCTAGTGCTCTAGTTATAGTGGGACACTTACAGAGTCCGATTCATTAATCCAGACAGTTCATCAGGTCCAACCCACTCCTTATGGGCTAAAGAGCAAGCATTACACGATTTGACGAATAATAGCCATTGGAGCAATCGTCTTTAATATGGACGGTCAATATCATTTTCATTAAAATAGGCCTGATTCTAATATCTATTTGTTAGGGAGCATCATCGATTGCTTATGATACTAAGGAATCACTTTTGGTAGTCAATCATAACCATTCAATCCATGCCTTGGAAAAAAGGATGGATAAAGAAAATGAGATGAAATCAAGGATTGATTGGATCATTCAATCAATGCTATTTTTTCTTAGTAGCCCATGAAAAGAGTTCCGTACTTATTGGACGGTTCAGATTTATCGACAGTTCCAACTAGGGGCACTATTACTTCCAGTGCTCCTCTTTACCATATTTAGAAGGAATTTTACAAAAGTGCCTCATTTTACTGGATAATGGCCTACCTTTTCCGAAATTCTCAGATGCTGTTGTTGGGAGAAATAACCGTGTGGAGTTGGAGAACTGTGTGGCCCATTGTATGTATGACATTCAACTTGTCTTGTGGATACAATCTATTATGATCCTTGCTTGAATAAAATATCTGACTGATGTGTCTGTCTCTCCTGAAATACTACTGAGTCTTCTAACATCTTTAAGAAGATCTTCCATTTTAGGAGGATTTTGGGAGATGGCTTCAATAAGGGTGTTATTGCTAGATATGTGATAAAAATCATTTTCTCCATTTTAGGAGGATTTTGGGAGATGGCTTCAATAAGGGTGTTATTGCTAGATATGTGATAAAAAATCTGTGCCTTTTATAGTTGTGATTAGCATGCTGGCTCATTAATTGGCATGATAATCATGACCATGTGGCATACGACGGTTATAAGGTTCGGTGCCTCTGCATTAATAACAGAATGTGTGACATCGACAGAAGATCAAACAGAAAAACTCTTGGGCAAGAATAGGATTTCTGTCGGTGTTAACCCCGTAGTGTCAGCACATGGTAGCCTTTCATTGATCCAAAAAGTAGGTGTAAACACGTGCAATGAATGCCCCATCTTTTACTCACAAAATCTTATTCCCACGTTTTGCAGCATCTATTCCTCGCGAAATCTTATTCCCACGTGATGAGTGGGCAGGATCTCACCCTCTACAGAGGTGCTGTGATATAATATAAATCAGAAACAAATGGTATTCCATCCTCTATAAACACTTAGCACAGCAAGGCCCACTCGATTTTGAACGGTTTCCGCCCAATTTCCAAGACCCATGTTCGAGTTCATAAATTTGGACCCAGTTGAGAAACCTGTCCAGTTGGGTTCGGGTCAGTTACACCCCCTCAGACCAGTTAAATCAGTTAGGTTTGGTCCAGGTTAAGGAAAATTAATCTTTAATAACAACATTACATGAGATGTCTTCTACATGCATGAGGGAAGCCCACATCATGTATTGGATATTATATTAACTATTCTGTCAATGCATGTAAGAAAGCCAACTTATACCGAGAGAGAGAGAGAGAGAGAGAGAGAGAGAGAGAGAGAGAGAGAGAGAGAGCCCGATCAACCCATGTCTTGAGATCTTAAGAAGCCAACCTGTTTACAGCCCTAAAATCTGAGGTAAAAGAATATGAGATGATTCTAGCACCTAACAGGAAAGAAAGAATATTGCTACCATTGCACATTCGACTGGCAGTCTACGGATCAGATTGCCCAACAGATGCAAATTTTGGACAGTGGCCCACCATAAGAGTGCATATCGTATGCCTGTCATTCCCATCTTCTAGAAAGAGAGGCAGCACAGTAAGAAAGAGTGAATCCACCGGGAAAAATGGGTAGTTTAGGTCCATGATTTACAACAGAAATGCAGAAAATAACGGGGGGGTGGGGAGAGAATGCAGAGAACAACAAGACTACTGCACAACACCAGCTTTTATCTATATGAATATAATGACAATTTCTACATTTACAAAGGGACTGTATTTATTATGATGACCTTACTCGATCGACGGTGGCTGATGATAAGAAGCCGCAAGAAGAGCAGCTCCGGTGCCAGACCCATCTTCTGACACCCTGAGAACAACATATCTGGCCATCTCTTCGCCTAAGATTTCGGCCACCGCTTCATTCAAGTATTCCCTGAACATTGTATAACTAGAATATAGACCCCCTTCAATCGCCACAACCGTTCTCCTTGGCTTGCTGGACGACTCACCCTTTGTTCTTCCGCTTGCAATGCCACCGCTCCCATCTCTTCCTATTTTCTTCAAGATACCCACAATGCCAGCTGCTGCTAGCCGTGCAGCCCTCCGTGTCACCACATCGCATACTCTGACAATGAGTCTTCGGACCTTGAGAGGGACCTCTGGTATCTGAAAGGAAATGATAGTCAGCTCGACAAACACAATGCACCCTTGAGATGGAGAGTTTCTTACCAGAGCAAGTGCCATTGAGATCCAGGATATCTATCAGGTGAGGATGACTGTGGTGCCCTGGCCCAAATCAGGCTGGTCCACCACTCCCAGGCAGAGTACGGAAGCCTAGTCATCTTTTCTAAACATTCATTTTCTCATACACATGTAGCCCACGAGAAGTGTGACCCAGCCTAGTCCAAAACCAGCACGTGTTCACAGCGGGCCTCACCTGATTAACAGCCCCCATCTCAGCAAAATTGACACGAAGAACCCCATCAATTTCGCATGTCTTTTAGCAAGGGCAACGCACAAATGCAGCACCCACTTGACAAAGAATGTAAAAGGAGCATATACCTGCAGAACCTCTTGCAAGATCTTTGCAACTTCTCTCAAGTTGGGGGAATCATCTTCATGCATGGCAGACATCAATGGCGTCCTGGATTTTGTTAGAAAGGTGTAAAACACGTCACGACACTTGAAATTCTTATGAGTATTATACGTCAGTAATGCCAGCCTAATCAAATGAAGCATTCAGAGTAAGAGTTTATGGTGTGATGGAGATCCAACAAAAAGGATGTTGCATGCATGCATTGTTCCTAATCATTTAAACAGAAATTATTTAAATATTCTACATTAAATAATGAACCCAGTCAAAGTTTCTAACTCATCAGAGCTAGAGACATTGTGATGCATTAGTAATGCAGTTCTGCCTCGGATTATATTCCAGTATCTACAGAGTGAGAAGTAAGAAACTAAGAATACAATGAAGGACATTGTGGACCTCAGGAGTAGCCGGCACCTACAAAATGGATCCTCCTACAAAATGAAGAACATTGCATGCCTCAGAAAATTGCAACCCAATGGCCTAAATGGGACCCCGAACAAGTTCTCCATGGCCACATGGAATCCTCAATGCAGCTAAATGAAGGGCTAAAGGGCACCTTAACACATGAAAATTGCAGGAAATGCTATGATATATCAACCCACTTGTACTGATTCATTTGAATCATCTTAAGATGAAGAAAACCCTGGAAGGGCTCTTGCATGGCAATTCAAATGATCCCATGGTGAAACCAGCCACCTGTTTGGCTCACAAGTAGTCAGCTATGATGCCCAGATACAGATGCTGGTACTTCCCGACTATAGCTGCATGAAGCGTGAAGCAAAGCAGCAAAAAAATTGGGTGCAGGAGTAGAGAAACATCTCTTTCAAAATGGAAACAAGTATAAATAGGCAGGTAGCAGGAGCAATAGAGGGATTCCAAAGACGGGATCCCAAGCAGGAATAGCACTTGGTAAGATACTGCGATTAAGTTCCAGACACAACTGCAGAGAATTATGATATAGCTGCCCACAACATAGTATGGCATTCATAAGAGGCTGAACATACTTTGGTTTTTTATTTTCTTGTACTTCGGAAATTTTTACAAATGCTCTTAATTTTAGTTTTAGACTTTTAGTATAAAACAAATTCTTTTTCAGTTGATTGGGCTCGCTAAATTATTGAAACTATTGGTGGTTTTAGAATAAAAGTTTCTATAGAATTCTTTTTACCAATATTTTGACAACATATAAATACAAAACACACAATTGCCACGTATTATGACAAATGATGCATGCTTTCATACACATCTACGTGGCTCGTCTTCCTTCACCACTTGACTTTTAAGGCATTCAACAATTGGATTGCCACCATCCATGGTTCCTACCACCATTATCAGTTTGGACAGTATCACCTTCCATTGTGGGCACTCTCTCGCCCGGTGGTCCTCATCACAGATGAAGCACATCCAGAACTCTTCAAGGGGGCTTGGGACTTCCTTTTGTCTTGTGGCTTCCTGAAGCCCATCGCATCTTTGGACTCTTTTCTTCCCCATCTTTTCCCTTAGTGGAGTGATCGGACTGCCTGAAATTTGAAGCACCTTCACCATTGTTGGTGAACTCTGGAGTCACTCAGCCACTGTCATTGTTGATGCAAGGTCATGATAGCCTTGTCGTTGCAACACTTGCTCAGCCCATGGCCATAGACCATCCATGAAGAAGAAGAAATTGACTTTCTTTGTCATGTCTGTGATGCCCGACAACAACATAATGAATTGCTTAACATATTCCCTAATCGATCCAGTGTGTCAAAGTCACTTGAAACTCTTCCTTGCCAAGCACTCTACATTCTCAGGAAGGAATTGCAGCTTCAACTCCTTGACCACTTCCCATGTGTGGAAAGCGCAGAGGCCCTTCTCAATGTCATCATGTCTCTTGTGCCACCAAAGCATCGCCGCATCATTAACGTACATGATTGGCATACGTACTTTGACCTCTTCAACTTCCGACTTAGAATCCCGATAGCACTACTCCATTTGCCAAAGAAAATTCTCCAGCTCCTTGGCGTCCCTAGCCTCGTTGAAGTATCCCCGGTATTATCTGTGTCTCCAGCTTGGCCATAACGTTAACACTGGTAACGATAGCAATAAAACTGGCAATATCAGAAATTCCAGGCATCGGCGATGTATCGCTATGTATCGGCAATATTTTAATAATATCTCCAATGTATTGATATCACCAAAAATTTGTTTATCGAAAAAAATTCCATTTCAACATTTTTTATGGAAACATGGTTCTATGCAGTGTTCAATTTGTCGACAATAATATCATAGCGCTATCATTATCGCAACATGGGTGGTATCGTCACCACGATCTTTCGTTTCCTTTCCAATTGTCGATGATTTCTCGGAGAACTATCATGTGTTGACCATATTTTGAAATATCGATGGGTGTTTGGATGGTTGGATAGATGGTTGAATGGATAGATAGGATGGATCGGATGGTTGGATAGATGGTTGAATAGATAGATAGGATGGATCGGATGGTTGGATTGATTTCTCACAACAGCACATGGTTTTAGACCCCCCATTAAATGGGAACTTGGTATGTATGCGTTCTTATTGAAATTTTTTGAATCTTAAATATGCAAATATGTGTACCTAAAGTTTCATTGAAAATTTCCACCATTTCCCCATGTTTCCCCACATTTCTAATCGTTGGCAATATCATCGACGATATCTATATTATTTCCGTATCCTCTGCCAGTGATACTTGTAGTGATACCAAAACTTCAAACACTGGTTGGAGTAGACCCATTGTTCGCGACAACCTTCTCTAAGATGGAAACTATGTTACATGGCTCCTCAATCTCCTTTCCTATCACTGCAAGTCTCAATAATTTGGGTCACAATTCGTGCCTTTAAGTGCTTCCACTATACTCCCCACACACAGCCCAACACTTAAGACCCGAACCCGAACCCCGACATGGGGCCAGCATACCAGACCCAAGCCTGAGCCTGAAAAGGATTGGCCGGGCCTAAGCCTAATCAGAAAATTGATAAAATCTCTATTTCCCACTTGAATGTTCCTGACCTACCCTAACCTATACATTGATCAAGTGGGCCACATTTGCACAAAGTAATAGACATTCTGGAAAAACAAAACCAACAGTAGGGATTAGAATGCCATATTTGGGATATAAAACATGTACATGTAAAATCAGGTCCGTCCAGGCTGGGCCTGGTCGGGTTTCTTTGACTCGAGCCCGAGCCTAACCCGAAAATTAATAAGGCCCATGCCCAACCCACAGGCCAAGCAAGTATGTTCAACCCGGGCATCAGGTGGGTTGGGCTCGTCTGGTCAAGTGGGATACCTAGCCCATTACCACCCTTAGCTTGAATGCCTCAGTATGAACCCTAGAGTCTCCCCTCTTAAGCACCCCAACCATTCATCCCCTCCGGCAATACGAAGATCCACCTTGCCCATGTGATTCCTCCAACATACCAAAGTCCATGCTCACCCTTGAATTATCGGACCGATTCCTATAGCAATGCTTGTTGGACAGATCAAACCTCCCATCAACATGCTCAGTCACAGTCACCTCCAACGCCGACATGATATATAATGAACTATGCTCCATTACCAACTATCATGGACTTTAAGCCGTTAGCAATGCTCCCATTAATCAACACAGAAAAATAACCAGAAGACACGAGGGCCCACATCCACCCTCTCCATTTATCCCCAAACTCAAGACGCCCCAACATGTAATCAAGAAACTCCCAATCCACACAATCGCAAGATTTTTCAAGAACAAGCTTAAAAACTACGTCTTTCGAACCCGCCTTGACACACAAATGGATACATTCATGAGCAAGTAAACAACTATCTAAGATTTGTCTATTTGCAATGAACACACCTTGAGAGGAGGAGATGACGTTGTGAAGGACAGGCTTGAACCTATGAGCAAGGATTTTAGCAACAATTTTACAAGAGCTGTTAATTAGGTTGATAGAGTGGAAGTATTTAAAAGTGGAGACACCCTCAATTTCGGGAAAGGCACGATGAAGAAATTGCTCATTTTCCAAAGCAACCTCCCAGACTCTAGAAACTCTGATAAGAAACTGAGAACATCACCCTTAATAATTTCCCAAAAGACTTGGAAGAAAGCAACGAGGAAACCATCCAGTCCCAAGGCCTTGTCTCTTCCAAGATGCATAACAGCTTGTTTTACCTCAGCCTCCCCAGAAGAAATCTGATTGAACTCCAGATTGTCCAGAGAAGACCTGCCCCATCCATCTTTAGAAGGAAGGCTGACTTGGTATCACAACAAAGTGAGCACCTATTAGGCATCACAATATCATGATTCTTAAAGTGGTCAATTGTCAGAATTTTGTCGCGACTCGCTGACCAGACAAAGGGTCAAATCTTCATAGGCACCTAAGCAGACCAAATCTTGCAAAAAAAAAAAACCAACAAGATGCCACCAGCACCACCCAAAGCAAAAGGGCCAACGACTTCACCAACAATCTACCATCTGGCTCCAAAGCCATAATCCTCCTATCCTTGCCAGATAAAGGGGTGTACCCAGCATCCAAAAATCCATCAACTGAACAAGGCTCAAGATTTCAGTCTCTCATTTTCCACCAGAAAATGGGGCTCCACACAACCCTTTCCCCTAAGAGGTGAAGCAGTTCACTCACCATGGGCCCTCTGTGATCTGTCAAGAGCATAAGAAGAATGCAGTTGGCCATCTAGTAAACTAGAACCCTACTAAAGAAAAAGAAAAAAAAAAAAAAAAAAAACACGCACTGTAAAGCACAGGCATCAAATGTAGCAGAATATTTCGAATGGCAGCAACCAGAAAGAAAAAGAAGCTTTGAGGAGAATGCAGAAACCAAGACAAGAAACAGCAAATGCAAAAGAATAGTGACAAAACAATCAACCTTAGCAGAAGTTGTGTAATTTAATAATGGAAGTTTACAGCTGGAGAAAACTTTATTCAGGTGAGAAGAATTGAAGCATAAAAGAACAAATCAACTCCAAACATGCAAAAGATCATCTGGGCTCAACTTTTTTTTTTTTTTTTTTTGAAAGATCATCTGGGCTCAACTTTCACCAAATAACTTCGAGTACAAAGATTACACTAATCACTGACATAGAATGACACTCGGTCATTAGAAAAACTGAAGTATCCAAGATGAATGGTCACATTGTCAAATGAATGTGAGGATATGGGATCCCTCTTCCCCATGGATTGAACTTACGGTCTATGGAGATTTCAAGAGCCAGACCTATTAGTTATTTAGATTTTATGATGAATCACACCAAATTGGTTACAAACTCAACAGCCAATACTGTTGAGAAAAGGATTTAACATGGCTATGCTGATGATTCGCAAACAATCCTAGTCAGGCTCATATCTTGAGAATCAATATTTGAGGGATCCTGTTGCAGCCAATCATTGTGATACTCGCTTCGCATACTCATACTTGGGTAACACATTAACATTTTGAACCCATGAATACTGCATGATTATGTTTGTGCTATTATTGTAAAATAGGTGACTAGAAATTAAACAAAGACAAGAATCAATGCTAATGAGGATTGGGGGGGTCCTTCCATAAAATTTCTAAAAGAAATGAAAGAAGGAAAATAAAAAATTAATACCAAACATGGACCAACCTCAAGATAAAGGGCACAGACAGGCTAGGAGCAACATCACCAAAAATATCTGACTCCTGTGCCATCCGAAAAATTACTCTTCTTACAATATCACCTAGATACATCCCAGAAATCATCTTCTCAAAACCCTGAAACAAGAGTCACAAGGTTATACTTATCCATAGTTTATCCAAGGACAAAAGCCAAAATTAATGAGAATTCACCACAACAACTAAGACTTGCCTGATCATTTGGGTTAAGGCTCTCAGCATCTAGATCAATATCGTAAGGAGTTCTTGGCAGATGAGACGACCAAAAATTTCCCCATTCCATGTTGACAGCCTAAATAACAACGGGGGTTTAATCAGACACATAAACAACAGGAGTTCTGCAAATCCCATATACACCTCTATATGTGGCCAGACATGCCAACATGTCATGAATGCAAGAGAAGCAGGCCATGCATGACAGCCCAGATTGTGATGACCTGGCCCAAGGATCAGGCCGGTCAACTTATGATGTGTGACCCAAATCTATGAGAATAATGGACAGTCCATATTCAACATATACATGTGGCCCACCAGATCAGTATCTGCCCAATTATTGGTCAGTCACCTACATAATGGAGTCCACCAAGTGCATGGTCTGGATGTTCCACATGCCACAAGTGCATGCAGGCAATACAAAAATCAAAACAGCACAGGTAAAGATTCTGCTGTGTGCGCATATGCATACTTCATGTAAGACATGACAATATATGATGACTAGAGATGAAAAAAAAAAAAAAAAATGATACCATCTCTCCCGAATTTGTAAGAAGGCCTTGACATTTGATTATGGCATCCGTGCGCTCCAAATAGCACGCATTTGTGCCAGTTCCAATAATAACTGCAGCCACAGTGTCCTCATCATGATAATGTCCAAGAGCTAATGTTCCCACAGTATCATTGACCTGCTTACATAGACCAGAAATTAAGCATGCAAAACCTAATTACTTCATCAGCATTTGTCATTGTTGTTCCTGATCATAATGAATATAAAGGCTTTAATTACTAGGGAATGGCACAGCAGATATGACTAAGTATGACTTAATACATTTCACCAAAAAAATATCTGAAATATGGTCCAGCATTTCTAGTCAAGTGTCAAACAGGATCTGAAGAACAATTTTTTTAACAATTACGATTATTCATGTCTTTTACCTCAATAAGAGCATCTTTGGATGTACAAAAAAGTAAGGTTTTAACTTATATCAGTAGATAAGTTACTTTTTTTTTTAATTTAGTTTGGTAATACCATTATTTAACTTATTTCAGAAAAGTAACTTATTACAATCAGTTTTTTTTTTTTTACTGATGAAAAAGCTACTGACGAGAGGCATTAGGCAACCGATCCTGGTTAGGCGGAGCATAGCTTCCTATATTGTCATAATGCGCCATGATGTGTGTGCAGTGCTAGGTGCTCCTCGTCTATGCAGGTAGGGCCCACAGTGACCTGGACCATTGACCTTATTAGCCCATGGCTTAGTGATCTGAACCATGGACCTTATTATGCTTAGTTATGGGGGGCCCATGATCTACCAGGCTGGGAGACCCAAACCCTTTCATCGGTGGTCTGGTTATGCATATTGGACAGCTAATCTTACAGTATGGAAGATGTTGGGCCTATACTCCATCTCTGGTGGACCCATCAGATCAAATGGTGGAAGATGGTGCAAGTGTGTACAGTTCAAATTTGGGGCCCACATTTTGGAAGGACCAGATCCCAATTCTAAAATGAACCAGACATTATTGAACGAGAGAAACTTTAATACTCCGGCAGAGCATGATGATAGACACACAGCTTAGAAATTACTTGGGAATTGCATACGTGGCGTTCAGATAATTCATATTTAACTGTCCAAATTATGGATCTCAGTACAGATGTATCATGAACAAAAACTATCAAATTGGTAGACGTTTTATTGGACGGTTAAAATTGAAAATCATCCAATGATCCTCCAACAGTTAGGATTGTTCAAGCAATCAGATTTAGGGGATTGTTCCCCATACTTTCTGGTACTTCTGCAGATCCAGCCGTTGGTTTAGCTGTGATGGGCCCACCAACATCTGAAGCTGTGTTGTGTTGACCACATGGCAGTATCCTCTCCATTTACCTGAAGCATACTAAACACATTTGATGCACCAACATCATTTTCAAATCTAGCCATTAATCTGGCATCGATGTCCATACCAGCAGCTGTCGCCAGCCATTGAATTGAGTCCAGCAACATGTCCTCATGGGCGACAGTGGGCACACATGAAGGTAAGTTAAGCTCCTAAAGATGAATGATGCACATCCAAGGGGGGCCTGCATGATGGACGGCCCACATCCAAGGTGGGCCTGTGCAATGGATAGCCCACATCGATGGTGAGCCTCACAAGGTGGATAGTCCACATTGAAGGTAGTTTACAGTGAAGACAGGCCAAGGCGGGCCCAGCATAATAAACAGTCCACATTAAAGGTTAGCCCCATGTGATAAATGGTGTGTTGAAGTTTAGAATGGACCAAACAAACTTATGAATTAGTACTTATGTGATGTTGGGAACCAAACATGCTTTTCTACTTTTTGGCAGGTAAGTATGTTGAAGGTTACCATGTGATTAATGGTGGTTGAAGTTTAGAATGGACCAAACAAACTTATGGATAAATGGTGGTTGAAGTTTAGAATGGACCAAACAAACTTATGGAGTAGTACTTATGTGATGTTGGGAACCAAACATGCTTTTCTACTTTTTGGCAGGTAAGTATGTTGTTTACCAAACATACTTCTCTACTAAATAAGTACAAACCAAGATAAGTTACTTAGAGACATGAGTAGCTTATCTTAAGTAACTTACAAACCAAAAAGGCCCTAAATGATCTTATCAACATGAATATTAATAAATTTGAAGATGTTCTTGGGACGCAAATATCCTTGTATTTGTCCTAACCATTAATACAGCCAATGACCTTTGTTGTAATCTCAGAAGAAGTCAGGCACATCATTGACATCTTATTATAAAGACCCCTTGTTATAGTTGCATGAAGCATGAATAGAAGCTGCAATTGATTTAGGTGCAGGAGTGGGAAAGCATCTATCTCAAAATGTTTTTGAGTATAAACAGGTAGGATACAGGATCAAGAGCACAGATCTGAAGCGCAATGCAAAGCAGGAGCATGGCACCTAGTTAGAAGAATCAGGCAACTAAGTCCCTTGTGCTTTGACCCACTTCATACCCTTTCAATATTAAATATTTTTCATAACATATTTTCTGACAATATTCAAGAATATCAACTGACTAGATGAAGCACTGTGTACCAGGACTCGAACACATTAGTTCTTGCCAGGTAGTTTTGTTTTCCAAATCCTTACCAGGTAGTGTTGTCTTCAAAAGAATCACATGCCCGGCATTGACTGGGTTTTCTAGAACACATGTAAGCGAGCTCAAAGGTAGGGCTAGACAGAGAGTGGAGATCAGCTATTCAGGGAAGCAAGTGATGCTTGTATGAACAAAGGAAGTGACTTATTCCGCTAGTGGACATTGGGATTGATGGAGAGGATAAAAAGAATCTTGCATCCCTTCTTAGTGCAAGGTCAATAATTAACATATTATGTATTCAGTTTCAACTTGCAACCATAGCATCTTCATTAGAAGCCATCTTGAATAGGCCACTAAAACCATTACTGAGAGGCCATTCCTCGCAACGGATGTCCTTTTCAAGTTGTCACCTTTCCTGACTCATTCTTATACCCGGTTGAAAGAAACCACAACATGTTTGACAGCTCTCCACAGACCTGAACTTTCTTCTATTCACTCTGCAAATCTTCAACTCACTGACTTGCCACCATATTTCATGCAATGATGTAGACAGACCTTATCCAATTCTCCACCACCATTTGCCCAAGGGACCTTGTTCAACGCTCTATGCCTCAAGCCAAACCTTCCTCTACTTTTAGTATGCAAAGCTTTTTCCATCTAATCAGATTATTCTTATGACCACCTCCTCCAATCCAATGAAATTTGTGTTGCAGATGTTTGGTGCTGCTTATAACATTACATGGGCATTTGAACAAAACATCACAAATTAGAATATTCCACAATTGAAGCTTTCTTTCCATTCTTTCCACCACCATGCCCCATAGATACTAGCTAGCTTCCTCAAGCAATGTGAAGGACCAAGGAAACGGGAAGCAAGCCTGTCTTGCATTTGAACACATCCACAATAACTTAAATCTTATCTTCCTCGATCAATGACCACGGTGTACTTTTCCCCATTTCTACTTTAGTCCTGACGTCACCTCATAGCAAGAAAGCATGTCTGTTATGACTATCATGCTTCCCTAACTTCACAATTGCCAAAGATAACAATATTATCCATGTACTACATGTAAGAAATTCAAAGATAAGAATTTTCCACTTAAATGCTTTCAAGCATACCCATCGAAACCTCGTTCGGGCATGCAAAATATCCACCTCTTTGATTTCCTCTCTCAATTATCTTTTCCAAGTCACTCGTCTCATGGTGCCCCAGCTCATCAAAATAGTGATTAGGTCTTACAAACTAAATGGTCTCTTGTTTTATATGCCATGCTAACGATTTAATAATTGTCTTTGTAAGTCCAAAATGATTCAGGTTATGCTCTTACCTATTATCTAGATATACCAAGAGAGAAGTACAGTCAGTCTAATGAGCTACTATAAAATATTTAATCATGGGTGGGGCAAGCTCTTCTATTCTGGTTCATGGTTTCTCTTGGTCTCAGACATAACTGGTACATTACAAAATAACTATTCCTCTAATATATTTAACCTCGGACGTAACTCCTTTGGATTTTGGATTCACTCTGCATAAAGATTCAAGCCATAGAATTTCTCAATTCTTTTTTCTTTCTTTCTTCTTTTTTTTTTTCTTTTTTTTTTTAATTTTTTTGAGAATTGAGAATTTCTCAATTATGACACAAGGTACATAGTAGATCCAATAATTACATCAGATCTATAGAATGATTTTCCGTATCCCAAATAAAATCAATCCAACCCATTTCATATACATGATGGACCCATCATTTTAAGTACAAGACCATCTTTATTAATTAACATGGCTTTGATCAAGTGCATGCTGACCATATTTATTAATTAACATGTGCTTCGATCAAGTGCATGCTGACCATCTTTATTAATTAGCATGTGCTTTGATCAAGTGCATGCCGGTGCATGTGTTGCCATGCAAGCCGATGGTATTAAGCAATGAATGGTGTCATGAGTGAATAATTACTTTAAAGTTTAAAAGGAAGTGGTGGAACTCTAATCATACCAATGCTGCTACCCGCATATCCAGTCCTCTTCTGGTCATTGCCTGTTGTAAACACTCAGCCACATCTTCTCCAATCTGAAGAGCAAAATAAATATTAGGTGGTGCCTGTGCAAATATACACGTGGATGACATAAAAATAATACAATCTGACCAAGGGCAAACTTTTCAACACAGAGAACAACCGGCCGCTGTCTATTTTGGGAAAATAACAGTCAAAGAACTGTAATTATATTCATTTAATTACAATTATACGATAAAAAAATATAAGACTTTCTTTTATACAATTTGATCATGGGAAATCTGTGGATATTTCAATTTGATTAACTTATATTCTTCTAACAATATTTGAGTACAACAGGTTGCACAAACGAATGTAAGACTTCTGAATCTTTATTAACCGATCTTTTGGCCATCAATATTAAGGATAATTTGCAGAAGATGAAATACAGAAGGTTCTGTAAGAGATGTCGGGTGCTTGAAAAGGACATTTTATTGAGCATTGTTCACGAGAAGAACTCTATAGACAGTCTTCATATTTTGAAGATGGAATGATCAGAAGACGGTGATTCAGGGGATCCAACATCGAACATTATAGATCCAAAGAAGGATAACAAGATTTTCAGAAATCCTAAACAATATACCGGTTGACAAAACATGTGCAAAGGATTCCACAAATGGCAACTGATGAAAGCTCCCATTTGAACATCCTCCAAAAGATCACAAATGCCCGGCAAGACATAGTTGAAGACGAGGCCAGAATAGTTGAGAGAAGTTGATGTAGGAGTGTAGGACAAATGAAAGAAAGCAACACATCTTACTACCTAATCCAAACTTTCGAGTTGAAGTCGCATCAAACCTGGAAGTCTCTAACCTCCAGTTGAATCAGTCCACGCTTAAAAGCATCATGCACACAAAATTAATTTAACCAGAGATCAAGAAAAAACAAAGAAAACTTTTTCTTCTCATTCACAATTCATTATAATAGAGTCTTTACAGGTGAGTTGAAGTCACATCAAACCTAAAAGTATGTAACTTCCAGTTGAATCACTCCACCAATAAAAGCATCATGCCTATAAAATCATTTTAAAAAGAGATTAAGAAAAACGAAAAGAACTTTTTCTTCTCATTCACCATTCACCATAAAAGAGTCTTTACATGTATATATGATTTCCCAAGGAAAACGAAACCCTAATCTAATCCAAAACCATTCACAAACAAATCTAACCCTGACAATTCATTAATTCTAATCCTAAATATTATTTAGTAAAATATTAAATTTTGTATCAGTTTCAATAAATATTAATTGTTCGTTTGGAATGGAAGCAGATTTTATTAAAAAAAGAAGCAGAACAAAGGGGTTAAAGAAGCCAATAAAACCAAAAAAAAAAAGACGATCAGGAATTTAACCACTTTCAATTCTGCTAAATAGCAAAAGAGTCTATTGTTTCATTCCTTTCATCTAATCCCCCTCAAAGAGAAAGGTGACATGGTGTCCTTTTGCTTTTACCAAACCCTTCCCATTGACATATTTGGAAAAAGACCTGAATCAACTTTGGCATAACCCAATCAATCATGAAGAGCACTAATAACCTTCACCAAATATCCCTAATAAAATCGCAATGAAGAAAGTTATCTAGAGACTCCTCATTTCAAAGGCAAAGAATTAAAAACATTGGAAATAACCATAAATCTTCTACTGAAATGTGTAACAGCATGGACCATATCCCTTCCCACAGACCAACTAAAAGCTATCACCCTCAGGACCCGAATAAGTCCAAATGTGCACTGGCAAAGCTCAATCGTCTCCCCTTATCCCCTGACATTTAATGAATTATGAATAGAACAACTGAATAGAAAACTTCTCCCTTCTATTGATGTTCAACTGACATTTGATTTTTTTCCCCCAGTTTTTGGGTTGCAATTATACAGGAATTGCATAGAGCGGACAAAATCCTCAAAATCCGCTTTATTAAGAAGCGTTTGAAAGCCCGCGGCCAGGGTTACCTTGATGAGGGATCGCTTCGGTACAAGGTTTGGGTACATAGTAGCTACTTCCTCCAACATACACAGGTAGGACCAAGCAGGTCAATATATATTGCATGTTGAACATTATTATTATAGTTGCATGTATTATATTATATGAATGGTACTGAAATAAACAAAGCATAAATCTCAACATTGTACGTATAAATTTGCGTCGCAACTTGATCAACATTAAAATGACCCATTATCAAAATCACGCAATTGGAACAACAAACATTGGAGGTTTGGCAATTTAGGTCACATTGTTGATAACCCCACTTGCAAACCAATTCTACTGAAAGCCTAGGAAACCATGATCTGCCTTTTGTCTCCCAATTTATCTATCAATATTCTAACAACATTTCTCTATCGAAAATATCACCGATATTATCAGGTATCGCCAGGCCAACGATTCTGAAACTACTGCAAGTGTAAAAAATTCCAAATATTGCTGATACTTTCAATAATATCAGCAATACTTGGTGACATTATCAATAATTGTGTTGGTGTGCATATATTGGACGGGTTAGCTGTCAGGCACATACTGAGTGGGCCCGACAATTCTAGATTCTCCACTTTATAAAGGAGAAAATTAAAAATAAACGAGGGTAGCATCATAATTTTCCATCTGAAAAAACACTCTCCATGAGTATTCAGTTCCTGGACGCACTATTTGGTAAAATCCAATGTTGACAAATCACATATAATCGCATAAGCCATCAGCCTAGGCTAATCGCTTATGCCATTGCAATCGCATAGGCGATCAATCAGGCTCATGGCTTTTTTTTTCTCCTTTTGTAAAAAAATTTTTAAAAAAAAATGGAAAAATCTAAAAAAAACTTCAAAATATTTTAAGAAAAGCTGTCTAATTACTACAAGCGATTGGAATGGGTTTATTTACCTATTTCATTGTAGTTTGACTATTAGAACATCTATGAGTTGGGTTATATTATACTATATATAACAAAACAAATTTAAACAATCCACAAGTTACACCAAGAAATAATTAATTGTTGAAATCTACAAACATAGAAATTGTATTGATAACTTGAATCTTGATGAGTTGATGCATACAATACAAATTACAACTTACAACTTATTACAAATTGACAATAAATTTGACCGTTGGTCATTATGCCATCGCATGACCATCACATACTTTTAGTAGACCATGGCATATGCTATCTAAGCCAATATATGCGATCATGCATCCTCATAATCACTTGTGCTATCGCACATGACAGCACTGGTAAAATCCTAATCCAAGAGCCATTTTGCGGTAAATAACCCTTTATTTTTATTTTTTATTTTTTGACAACACGCATTAAGCCCCTATAGAATGGAGACTTATTATGTATAGTTGTTTTTTGCAATATTTCAATTCACACATGTGTAAACATGTGTCTTTTAACATCTCCTAAAGGTTCACTGACAAATTCCACATTTTTCCCAACGTTTCCCCAATATTTCCCTCAAACAAAGATATTTTTCTAAGCATTGACAATAGCATTAGGTGTTTGGAAGTTGTTAATTCAACTCTGTTGGGTAAGTGAGTCTGGCATTTTAGGGTGGAAACTTTTGGTTTGTGGAAGCAAATTGTTGAGGCTAAGTATGGTTCGTCTCCCTTTGATAGGAGGATTAGAGAATCCTCCCCTTACCATGCCTTCTTCATTTAGAAGGTTGCGCAGGTTTTTCTTGGCTATAGTTTTGTTGTCGGGGAGGGCTTTAGGGTGCGGTTCCGAAATGATATTTGGTATAGCGATTCCACTCTTAGATCATCCTTCCCTGCTTTGGCTAGTCTATGCCTTGTAGCAAATATTTCAGTAGCAAGTTGCTTTTCTTCTTTGGATTCTAAAGGTATCTAGATCCCCATTTGTAGGAGGGATCTTAAGAACTATGAATTCGTTGACTAGTTGTGCCTTCTCTTTCATTTGCAGGGGATCTCGACATCTCCAGGAGTTGAAGATTTGCTAGTTTTGCGCTTTGGGAGCTCCAATAGATTCTCAATCCGTTCGGTATATCAATGTTCATCCCATTCTGGACAAGGGGAAGATTGTCACCATACTTCATTCATTTAGTCGTATGGGAACTTGCCTAAAATTTCTACATTTACTAGGCTTGCGGGGAGAAATAGGATTCTTACCACAGATAATCTTTAGAAGCTTGATTCTTCCAAATGTTTGTCCAATGTGTGTGTTGAATCCATGGGCCATCCCTTCATTCATTGCTCCTTCTCCGAGGTGGTGTGGTCCGGAATCTTCCAATCTTCCAAGTGTTTTTGGGTGATGTTGAGTTCGATTGACGGTCTTTTTTAAGGAGGTAAGGAGCCTAGCCTTGCTTGCTTTGTTACAATCAATCTGGCTAAAAGGAAACAATCAGTGTTCTCGTAACCAGAGGGGTTCAGAGGGCAGTCTAAATCAAGTCCTTTTTAAATATTTTGGGGTGGGTGGTTGAGCTCCTTTTTTAGTGTTTTTGGGTTTTTTTCTTGAGTTGGTTTTGGTTCTTCTTTCTTTCTTTTTTTTTTGGTTTTCCTGTTTGTTGTTCTATTTTGTTTTCTTTGAGTTTTGTTTTTCTTTTGTTTTGTTATTTGGCCCTAATAAAGATGCTTAACCTTTCATGTAACAATGCAGATACTCTGAACACTGTAGGCCCTTCGCCTATCACAATGGGCACCACATAAAATTTGAAAGGTTTTTAATGGAAGGCATCCCATCCCAACTATTACCCATCATGTGGCCCACCCAATGATCAATTGGCCTATTTTTTTGGCTCATAGGACAGTATCAATGGATAAACACAATGGGCCCCACGCACCATGCTTGTGTATCAGCTATTGTGCTTTAATATGTAGAATGTCTTCTTGGGTGTAAAGACTTCTTACAATCTAAAACATAGGTTTTTCCCTTTTTTATATATAAAATAAATAAATAAATAAAATGAAAGAAAGAAAGAAAAACGAGTGAGGGAAGACGGAGTTTAACGATAAAGTGTTTAGAACTTGTAAACACTTTGCAAACAAATATGGCCACTCACACACCTACCAGTAAAGTGTTTACCTATAGACCCTCTAAACTAGTGATTTTGCAGGCATCCAAAAGATCCCTTTCTAAAAAGACCTAATAGAAAAAGGGTATAGTTGCATGAAATATGAAGCAAAGCGGTAACATATTCGAGTGTGGGCGCGGGAAGCATCTCTCAAAATTTAATCAAGTATAAATGGCCAAAAAACACGAGCAAGATCAGTGTTCGAAATATCGATACTATCGACCGATATGATCGTTATCGCACCCCTACGAGACGAAACCCTCACGATAACCCCCGGAAGATACAAAAAAAAAACCCAAAATCCAGATATCGGCCGATATATCGTCAATATCGCGCGATTTCCTCCTCCATTATTGTCGGACATCGACAAACGCACTCAAAATCCGATCCGGGTTGTGGAGAATAAAAAAAAATTTGAATTAGAACCAAAAAAAAAACAAAAATCGGAGAGTACCTGGCTGTAGCTGTGATCGGAGGTGGGCCATTCAACAGGTAAGTAGGATTTTCCCTCTTTCTTCGATGATTTTTCTCGCCATTTTCTTCAACTTCCATCTTTCTTCGCTGATTGGAGCGTGTCTGTGGGGATTTCTCGGAGATTCCGGCGAGGAATCAAGCCAGATCGAGGGACCCTTCCTTCCGAAATGAGATTTGAGGGGACGGAACCCTTGCATGCGTGAAGGAGAGGGAAAGTGAAAGAAAGGGGCGCAGATGGGGGTAAAAAACGGATCGGTTGCGTGGTGCGTTACTCAGTACGCTCTTATTGTACTCAGTAAACTCACTTGGGCCCACCTTTAATGTATGTGGTCCATCCACGCCGTCCATCCGTTTTCCCATCTAATTTAAGGGGTTGATCCCAAATTTTAGAAAAATCTATTATCATAGCACAGGAAACAGTGGTGATACTAATTTCCACCGTTGAAACCTTTCTCAATCCTGCAGTGATGTTTATTGGTCATCCAAACCATTAATAAGATCATACAGACGTGGATGAAGGGAAAATACAAATATAAGCTTGATCCATTCATCCAAGACTTTTGTAGCCCTCAAGAAATTTTCAATGGTAGATGTTCAATTCAACTGTTTTCTACGGTGTGGCCCATTTGAACATTGTATATGCTTTATTTTTTGGCTAAAGCCCTGAATTTATCTGTATCTGGTAAAATGGATGGACGGATCGGATAAAATACATAAATCATGGTGGACCCTACATAAATCATGGATGGACGGATTGGATAAAATACATAAATCACGGTGGGCGTCACTCTCTCCACTGTTTTTTGTGGTGGGGTCCACTCGAGCTCTGAATCTGACCCATTTTTTGGCTCATGCCATAAAATGATCTCTTCAAATGTATGGACGGTGTGGATACAAAAAATACATCGTGGTGGGACCCACATAACTTGGTGACGTCACTTGTGCCCCGTGAATGACGGGCGTTCTGTATGGGATTGCGTACTGAGTTACTCAGTACGCTCTTATCGTATTAAGTAAACTCTGTTGGGCTCACTGTGATTGCACATGGTTATCCACGTCGTCCATCTGTTTTTACTGATCATTTTAGGTGTTGAGCCCAAAATTGAACCATATCCACAACTCAAGTGGACCACATTACAAGAAACAATGTTGAATGAACGTTGACCATTAAAAATGTTTTGGGAGCCGTAAAAGCTTTGGATCAACCTGATATTTATTTTTTCCCTTCATCTGGGTCTTTAGGACCCAATCAACAGATTGGATGTCAAATAAACAATACAGTGGGCCTTAGGAGGATTTTAATGGTGGATATCCAATCATTATTGTTTTCCTGTGGTGTGGTCCACCTGTGATTTATATCCCTATAATTTTTTGTATCAATCCCTAAAATGATCCGTAAAAATGGATGAACGGAATGGATGAAACAAATACATTATGGTGAGGCCCACGGAGCACCGACCACCAGCCATGGGGCCGATGTCAGGGGGAGTAGCCAATCCGTCTCCCCGCGCCGTAGGACGCGGAAGATACCGACAGGTTGCGTAGCCATACTGGCTACTGAAGTGACGCACCAAGTTTTGTGGGGCCCACCATGATGTATATGTTGTATCTACACCGTCCATACATTTGGCTATATCATTTTAAGGCATAAGACAAAGAATGAGTCAGATCCAAATCCGGAGTGGACCCCACCACAGAAAACAGTGGGGAGAGGGGCGCCCACCGTTGAAACCTTCCTAAGGTCCACTATGATGTTTATCTGAGATCCAACCTGTTAATAAGTTAAGACAGACATGAAAGAAGGGAAAAAACAAATTTCAGCTTGATCGAAAACTTTTGTGGCCCTTAGAAATTTTTAATGGTGGGCATTACTCTCTCCACTGTTTTCTGTGGTGGGGTCCACTCGAGCTTTGGATCTGACTCATTCTTTTTCTCATGGCCTAAAATGATATCTCCAAATGGATGGACGGTGTGGATACAACATACATCATGGTGGGCCCTACAGAACTCGGTGACGTCACTTCAGGGTCCACCATGTCATTTATTTTCCATCCGACATGCTGTAAATGTAAAATCCACCGTTCATCCGGTGATCCGTACATACAAAAGCTGCCTGATTAAAAAACTATTGTAGGCCACACCAATGGGAGGAATGTAAAACTACTTCCAAATTGATAAATTCACACTGTGAGGCCCACCTGAGTTTCTTTTATCATGATGAATTTTGTACATTCTCTTTATTTTAGTGAGTTACACCTGATTAACGGCTTTGATTGAAGGTCCACATCATGGTGGCCCCTAATTACAAACCTATTGTTGGCATCAATTCCCATTGTTCCATGTGGTGTGGCCCATCTGAGTGGTGGATCTATCTGATTTTGGCTCTATCCAATCTCGGCGGATAGATAAAATATTATTTTAGTTGCATTAGTTCAGTTAAACATCGCATAGCTTAGGACCCTATACAAAGGAAACTTATTATGTGCATATTTGTTTTGCAATGTTATGATTTAAAAGTGTGTATTAAGGGCTTTTTTAACAATCCCCAAAGTTTCATTAAAAAATTCAACCATTTTCCCAATGTTTCCCCGTGTTTCCCAAAAAGTGCGATAAATTATGCGATACAAACGATATATCCCATGCGATAACCGATACGTATCTGTATCCCAAGGGTGCGATACATAGAGCGATACCGATATTTCGAACACTGAGCAAGATGAAGGAGAAGATCTTCCATTTGGTGAAATGAGAGGAAATTCAAAAACTAAGGAAGCAAGGGCTTTAGGCATTGGCATAATCAAGGTAAAGAACAGAAGTTTGCAGAGTAAGTGGTGATGGCACTCTGGTAAGGAAAGAGATGCCTTGTGGCATAAAGTTATTTTTAAGAAATATGGTACAGCAAATAGGGGGTGGTGGGACCCAGGTATTTTGTAAAAAACTCAAGCGTCCAAGATATGGGAGGATGTAGTAGGGATAGGAGATTGCTTAAAACCATGGGGGAATATTCTAATAGAAGGCTTCGAGTTTTCTCTGAAGACAATCCACCCTTTTGGGGGAAGATGTATAGATTGATAACTATCCCCTCACAGTCAGATTTCGTAAGACAATAAAGGTTGGTGAAAGAAAGACACATTATGGAGTATACAAGTTACACCAAGGGCAACCTATCTCTGAACATTATCCTTAGAGAGAATTTCAATGACAAAGTGGAAGATTTGTTGGCTTCGTTCAGCATGTTAAATGTGATTGTGATCAATGATGATGAATTTGAGGTCAAGGAAGAGTAGTCAACGATCAGTTCAATTCCAAAAAGCTCTGTGTCACAATGGTGTGATTCTAAGCTTGTGATCTTATAACACGAAGGCGTAAACTATCAAAGGTTATTACCATAAACAAAAACAGTTACATAACGGTCATAACCGTTACGGGGCGTAAACAGCCATAACAGTTGTTATAGAAAAACCTGCATTTAACGGCCTCGTAACGGACCCATAAAGGACTGTAATGGCCCCGTAACGATCTCAAAACAGGTTTTTCAAAAAATAAAAATGGCCATAACGATCCAATCATAATGGTAACGGCAGTGGCCATTACAACCACGATTACCGTTATGAAACACCTTTGTTATTACTAATTGTATAAACTCCAAGGTCAAGGAAGAGGAACAAATAAAGACTCACATTATAAAAAGGTACACTCAAAAAGAATGATTCTAAGCTAGTAAGTGACATCAATGGTGTGGTTTTCCTAATTGTCACCTCATTAAGTGATAAGTGAGTTAAGGGGGTTGTCCACTGTAAATAAAAATAAAATAAATTGCAACAAGTGATTTTCTTGAGACTTTTGGAGCTTCAAATATTAGTATGTGCATTCATATTATTGCAATTGGTTTCTCTGCTCTTATAATTGCATTAAAATTGCTCCAGCGAATGACACTCCTCCAAATCTCAACTGCAAAACCTCCACAAACAGCTTCAAGCACAAAACCCAACAAATTGTTGGTTCTAATGATCTTGCAACCCATCCCAACAACATTCTTACATTCCCATAACATAGCGACCACGAGACCTAATATATTGTAATCAACCAATTCAACAATCTTTGAGGACAAATCTTTACAATACTTCTTTTTAAATTAAAAAAAAAAAATCGCTTCATCCTCATGCTGGAAACCTTTGAGAAGAACCCATTCTTTTTTAATTTGTTGAGGATCTTGCCAACGAGGTCTCCTTTAACACTATCTGGCATTATGAGGTTAATGCGGAGCCATTTTCACACTGGGCTCGAGTGGGGTGGCCCGTGGGATGCAAGGGCACACTCGAGGTGGGCAACCAGCAAAACCCATGGATTTGGGGGTCGTGTGAGGCGGGTGGCTCGTGTGAGGCGAAGCCCATGGATTTGGGGCTCACGAGGAGGGTTCAACCAATGACCTGACCTAACCCATGGATTTGGGGCTAGGGCAATGAGATAAAGGGATTAATTCGACATGCTTTATCAGTTCGAGCTTCTAAAAAAAGTGGTTAATTGTAATGCATCGAATTGGTATCAGAGCGGGAAGTCTCGTGTTCAAGACTCCTCACCGAGGGTGAATAATGCCGGGGCATTTTCACACCGGGCTCAAGTGGAGTGGCCTATTGGGTGCAAGGGCACACTCGAGGTGGGTGGCTCGCAGAACCCATGGATTTGGAGGAGGCAGAGCCCATGTGGGGCGAGTAGCTCGTGTGAGGCAGAGCCCATGGATTTTGGGGCCCACGAGGAGGGTTCGGCCAATAACCTAACCAATGGATTCGGGGCCTGGGCTATGAGATACAGGGATTAATTTGCCATGCTCTATCAATTCGAGCTTTTAGAGAAAGTCGTTAATTGTCCTACATCAGAGGTATGATCCATCTCCACTATTCGTCTATTCTTCTTCTTCGTAAACCCTAACCTTATTAGCTTTGAGCCAATACTATAATTGTTTGATGATAAAACTAAATGTTAATAGATAGAGAAATCCCATTAGCTAGGTTCTTACGTGTGAAATTTGCCTAAGAAACAGCTAGTGACGCTTGAGGAGTCTTTTTCCCCCTTTTCGAAAGGAAAGCTTGAGGAGAATGGAGACTAAATTTTTTTACCAAAATGGCCAACTTTCGATACCTTGGCCAATAATTCATGAGAATGGAGAGATTAACAAAAATGTTTCCCATAAAATTCAAGCTGGGTGGAATACATTGGAGTTGTGCCTCTGGAGTGTTATGTGATTATTGTGTACCACTTAAACCGAAAGGGAAATTTCATAAGATAACTACGCAACAGCATGCCCATAAGATGAGCGTCACTGAAATGGGGACGTTGAGATGGATGAGCAGTCAGATGAGGATGGAATTAGAAATGAATGCATTAAGCCAGATGAGGAAGGATAAAATTAGAAATGAATGCATTCAGCCAAACGAGGAAGGATGGAATTAGAAATGAATGCATTCATAAAAATTCGACTTAGATGATGTGGTCATGTGAAACAAAGACCAAGAATTACACCGGTTAGGAGTAAGATGGTACAAGTTGAAGGCTCTAAAGACCATAAGAGAAGGCTTAAAAGGATGTGTATGCAGGTAGTATGAAAATATTTGATGATCTATGGTCTAATTGAAGGTATGGCCTTTGATAGAGTGAAATGGCAAAACTGGATTCATGTAGCCAACCACGATGAATTGGGATGAGGCTTGGATGATGATGATGATGAACGGCTTGGGGAATCATGTGGCGGCTCAAAGCCATGATTTGCTAAATATTCAACCTCACCTATATCATCGCATCATCTAGCATCTTCATTTTGTTGACCACTCAAAAGTAAACAAGGTAAATCTTCACCTTTCGAAGACATCACCGCATTTAAATCTAATCATCTTTAAGTCCTCAGATTCAATTGTTTATGAAAGACAAGTTAAATGAGGTTTTTTTTATTTTTTGGAAGATTAATGGGATTTTATTAAAGGCCCGCTTGGAACCAAGACGGGAAAAGAATACAAGGGAAACGCCAGGAATTACATCCCTAGGACTAATTTGATCAAATACAACTCAACATTCAGGGTTGATGCCCATTCGAAAATAGAAAATGTATCAAAGGCTATCACTGCTTCACAAGAGGTGGAAGTATTACGAAAGCGACATCTAGTCCTTTTCCCCAAATAGCCCACCAAATTGCTGGCAAGGAAAGTTGTCAAATAAACCTAGCCTTCCTAACCATATCTCCCCCATGCGAAGCCCATAAGAGAGCGCACATTGATCCCAGCATAACCCAAGAAATTCCAAATAAGGCCAAGAAGTGTTGCCAAACATAATAGGTTAAAAGGACAAAAAATGAAGAGGTGGTCAATGGATTTAGCATCCCGATTACACAAGCAGCACATTTTCGAAATGGGCATCCCTCGCTTTTGCAAATCATCGATCGTCAACACTCATTCTCCCCACCAAGTAAAGGTTGTCACCCTGGCAGGAGCTCCATATGACCAAAAGTGAAAAGCAATAAGTCCCCACTATAGATGGTGTTGCAGGGCAGAGCATCTCGTAAAAGGGGAAAACTGTAAACCGACCTAAGTTGTGATTAGACAACACCATCAAGTCAGACTCTTCCACAGGAACCACAAAACCAATGCGCACAAGGAAGGAGAGGAGATGTTCAGTTTTGCTATTTGGGGGGCATCCAAATCGTAGTATATCCTATGTAAGAAAAGCAATCAACCATCTTCATATCCTCTAAAATTTCAAGGCTAGCCAGGCAAGGGAAATCTCGTTCCAAAGGGTGTCCACCGCACCAAGAGTCCTTCCAAAATCAGATTCGCATACCATTCCCAATAGTAAAGGAAATACCATCGTTAAAGTTGATTTTCAAGGATGAAATTAATTTCCATATATGAGAGGCCCAATACAACAAAGATTCCTTTACCTCACATCCCCCTTCTTTCAGACCATACTTACTAGCTATGATCTTACGCCATAAGTAATCCTCTTCCATCCCACATCTCTATAACAATTTGTCGATAAGGGCTAAGTTCATGATGGACAAATTATGAATTCCTGCACCACCTTGAGATTGGGGCTTGCAAACCTCCTCCTATCTCAAAAGATGAAACTTGTTTCTATCATCCAAACCCTTCCAAAGAAAGTTTCTTCTAAGCTTTGCCTAATCTTTCCCAGATAGATTGAGGGCATTTGAATAGGGACAAAATACGTTGGCATATTAGAGAAGGTAGTTTTATAAGTGTCAAATGACCGCCCAATGAGAGGTTCCGACTTTTCCACTTGGACAACTTTCCTACAACACGTTCAATTACCCTATCCGATGGATGTTTAGGAGGCTTCCCGATGCATAAATGAAGCCCCAAATAGGTAGACAAAAAGGATTCAATCCTGCATCCAAATGTAGAAGCAAGATTCCCAATCTCCTCAGCAGTGAGATGAATCCCCGGCATCTCGCTCTTTCCCACATTTACCTTCAACCTATAGACCACCTCGAAACACGGTACAATTTTGCGAAGATTAGAAACTGCCAAGGGATTATCATCGCATAATATTATCGTGTCGTCAGCAAACTGGAGATGCGATGTCGAGAAAGACAAGTTATCAACCCTGAATCCCCTGATGCGATTAGCCTCTTGACCTTTGGATAACATGCAACTGAAGGCTTCCACTATTACCAAAAAAAGATAGGGAGAGAGCGGTTCCCCTTGACGAAGCCCTTTAGACGGCCCAAAGAACCCTTTCGGGGATCCGCTCACAAGCACCTAAAGTGAAAGCAACCTAACACGTAACTGGATCCACCTTCTCCACTTGAGAGCACATCCCAGTCTTCCCAGCATGTAGTCATGGAATTCCCACTCCACATGGTCATAAGCCTTCTCAACATCCAACTTGCAAACAACCACTAGAACCATCTGTTTAAATCTATAATCTATGCACTCATGTGCTATGAGGGCACTGTCTAGAATTTGCCTTCCTGCCACAAAAGCTCATTGGATTTCTGATATCACTCCTCCCAGCACTTTTCGAAATATCACCCATACACTACTACACCTATGTTTTTCAATACCAATCTTTTGATCAAGTTCATGGGTAATTCATGATGCCTATCACTATTTTTTGCGAACCAAAAGTATGGTCGTATACTCATATTAGTATATAGATATTTAAAACCAAATCCAAATAGCTTGGAGAAGGCCAAGACCATATGATGATGATCTACACATTTATACTTCGAATTACGCACTAGTAATCATATAAAATAATTGTGCCTGCAATGATAAAAATAACAAAAACAACATGCTCGATACAATATTTTATGTGTTTTAATAAGTATGTAAGAGGATTCATACATACTAAGTAGTTGTATTGGAGTGACCCAAATAAGCCAAACTCCAATGTACTACATACTAGAGCTACCCGCCTCCGAGGTAACTTTTGGATAAACCATGAAGTAAACAATTCGGCAAAGTAACTTAAAAATTGAAAAGAAATAATGACATAAGTATTGGCCATAACTAAGTTCTAGAAATGGAATATATCCATTAGCCTCTCAAAAACAATTGGCTCTACACCGTAAAATACAAAATATTATTATTAGTGAGATAGCAAACAATGGACAAAATTACCAGAAAGCATAAGCACCAAAAACTTTGTGGGAGCCCTTTAAAGAGCTTAAAAGACGTCTGAAAAAGTACAACTTTAATGGATTGTTCATGAATAGAACCTAACTCATTACTTACCATGTCTTCAATTGCATATCCCTTTGTCCACTTGATAAGATTACCTGATGAAACAGATGTTTGTCTCACAGGAAAAGAGAATGTAAATCCAAGCTCCCTCTTGTCTTGTGTGAGCTCAAAATCATTGCCTTCTCCTTCCACAAATTGTTCTAACTTCGAGGCAATGAAATCGAATAGTTCCTACAAAAGAAGAAGGAAAAAAAAAAAGTCAATAGCAATTGTTCCGAAATCTGAAAGGCACGACAACAGATCGTAGAAAATAAAAATCAACTATTGCAATGAATGCAATAGTCTAAGTAAGCACAAACGCCAAGTGGCATATGCTACTGACGCCAAAAGCAAGACCTAATCAAATAAGGTCAACCAAGCAAAACAAAAGCTAGAAAGAGAACAGGTCGGATACCTCACTTGTGCTGGTCATCAAATGTTGGGGAATGGGTTGGTGTTCAACTTGGTGTCCCAAGATGGTTGAACTTTGACCTCCAAGTTGAACACGCAAGACTCTGAAGTTAGTGCCTCCCAGATCGAGCGCATAAAAAATTCCCTTTTCATTCCTAAGAGCACATCAGAAACACCAAAATAAATAGACGAACATTCCACATCATTACCATCATGCAAAAATAATACAGTTGGCCACAACCACCACTCTAACACCGAAGAGGCAAGAAAAGTAGCCACCCACATCTAGCAAAATCCAAACCCAGCTCTCCTTAATGAAAACAAATCCAAACCAGCATAATACTCAACCCCAAATTACAATTAACCTTCGGGACAAGCAAGTTTTGGATTTATAAATCTCTAGCTTCTCTTTAGTCTTTTCCATATCAAGAAACAATCAATTTTTTTTTTATTTTTTTTTTTAAAAGCAGGTCAAACATTGCATTTGCATAAAATTGACCCAAAAAACCAACTGATTACTATCATGATATCATCCAACACAAGGTGCAGTAAATTCCTCCAACGAGGTCTTGTGGGAGGTTCGATCAAACAGGATATGTGATTGACTGGCATTGATACTACTAAAATTGACCAAAAAAAAAAAAAATCAACTGATCACTATCATGATATCACCCAACACAAGGTGCAGTACATTTCTCTAACGAGGTCTTATGGGAGATTCAATCAAACAAAATGATACGTGATTGACTGGCATTGATACAGCTAAAATTGACCCCAAAAAACCAACAGATCACTATCATGATATCACCCAACACAAGGTGCAGTAAATTTCTCTGAGGAGGTCTTGTGGGAGGTTCAATCAAACAAAATGATATGTGATTGACTGGCATTGATACAGTTGTTCCCGGGTTAGTAACCTAAGCTGACCAACAACCAATGGCCCCATCAAGGAATGGGCCATGCCCTAATATCTCCCCTATTAGGTGATCCTAGCCATCCAAAGAAAACAGTCAATTGCAACCAATGGCTCATATTTAACAGTGCCCACTCCCATCCACTATGGGTCTCATCAAATGAACAAACTGGATCACCAGAAGTGGTCGTCACACGTAAAGATAATTGGACCAAGCAAATGTTCAATCATTCATTTGTATGTCTCCTCATTAATGGCCCAAAGGAATCTCTTTTATACCTCGCAAGATAAGCTGTCAAGCACCCAAAAGAAAAGGATGGAAAAAAGGAAAAGGAATGTATCTCCAAATCTGACCAATCTACATAAATTCGTGAGTAACTCCACTCACCTCACAACAGACCCACCATCCCGCTATAGCTTCTTTATCATTTTAATCCGTACATTTAAAAACAAACAGCAACAAAATAATCATAATAATAATAATAATAATAACGATAACAATAATAATGTGCAAAGCTTTTTGAAAAGAAATAAAAACCACAAAATGAGATTTTCAAAATCAATAAATAAAATTAAGAAACAAACACACCATCCCAAAAATATAAATTAAATAAAGTAAGACCTACTAGACCTAACCATCAACACTAAAGAAACCAAATCCCTCATGTGTCCATCCAACCTAGTTTCTGCATCATCTTTCTCATACCAAAACCAAATACAAGACTTAAAAATGATCATAATAGCACATCTTTAAGATTAAAAAGAAAAAGAAAAAAAAAAAAAAAAAAAAAAAGAAGAAGAAAAACGAACAACGCCACATCCAATAAAACCAAACAGAAAAGTCAAAATCTGAAAATTTGAAAAAAAGAAAAATCAAAAGGAAAGTGCATACACATACGTATATCAGTCATCCAATCCATCAAACAAAAGAAAATAATCCCAAAAACCCAGCAATACGTTCTCTCAAGAAACACAAAAATCACAGAGAAGAAACAACAAAAGCCCAGAAATCAATACAAAACTAAACAATCATCAGAAACAATACAATAAGAGAAGAAAAAGAGAACATCACAAATCACAAAAGCAAGAAAAATCTCATTATATACCCATTTGGGAGTTTATCGACAAAGGTGAGCAGCATCTTGAGCTTGCTCCCGCCTTCCGACGCCAGCCCAGCATGCATCTCCACCGCCATCGCATCAACCACCTGCCTCAACCTCCCTATCGATGTCGAGCACCCGTCCTCGAATTCCCTCAAAACGTCCACCACGCGGTTCCACTTGCGCCGACTCTTCGCCCGCCGGCTAACCAGAATCGCAGCGATCGTGCAAGACACGACTGCGCAGCTCACCGAGAGCCCAAAAGCCACCTTCCCCACCATTTCTTTACCCCTTCCAGTCAAGCCATCAAAGCAAGAAAAAGAGATTTTCCCCCCTCCCTACCTCCTCCTTTCCTATCAGATCAAAAGGAAATGGCGGAATACGGAGTGTTTGGTGGGCGGGAAACCAGACGCAGACGAACTGTTCGATGAAATGGGGAGGAGAAATGGAGAATGGAGAAAGGAAGAGAGAAACGGAGGGGAGAGGTGTTGGAAGCTGCGTTCGCTGGTCTTAGTAGTGTTGGAAAGCGAAACAGGGGATACTTATTTAAAGATGGAATGACGGATTTGCCCCTGCGAAATCTTGGAAATGACTAGTGTTTCTTGTTTATGGGGAGTTAATGGCATTTGACTTGTGTCGGTTGCGTTGGTTTGGTGGATTAATCGGTAGGTGATTCGCACGAAGAGAGATTCCAAGCGCGATTCTCGGCACGTGTGGGAACCTACTCACGTGTAAGACATCCAAACCGTTCATGATAATAATCTGACGAATAGAGATCATTTTCAAAAGTTTGGGTGTATTAAATAACAATGAATTGTTACAAAAAATCACCATCGGTTTAAAATCAACGTAGAAATAAGGCCCACCTGATGAGTGGAGCAGTCTGATTTTCTGGGTATTCGCATATTCGGTGTGGGATCAACGTAGAAACATGGCCCACCTGATGAGTGGAGCTGCAAATCGCATTTTCAATCTCACCTCCTGCAATGCCTTCATGCTGGGCATTTTTACTCTTTGGTGATGGTTTAGTAGTCCGCGGGAGTATGGATATTGATGGCCCCCCGTTGCAAGAATTACGGTGATGGTATCACGCTGTTACCATCAACTTACCAGAGTGGTGAGGAATGAACTACAACCGTTGATTTTTGGATTCTTGGTTCAGGTTTGGAAACGAACTATAATTTGGGGTGCTTCTGCGGGTTACCCCTTTACTATTTTACCTTGGGTTACCGTTCGGAAGGACGCGATTTACCTACAACTGTGTTGTAGAGAGCCCGTGCCAGAAAAGCTCTGTGGGGCCCACTGTAATGTGTTTCTGGCATCAGATCCGTCCATTTGTTAGGCCAGCTCATGTTAGATTATAAACCTAGAAATCTGGCTGATCAGAAACTCATTTGGGCAACATCAGAACAGTGGGAATGGGACAGCCCACCATGCCGACCTTTCTGGCCCACTTTGAAGTTTATAAGGTGAGTCCAATCCGTTCATGAGATTAGTCTCCATATGATGAAATAAAAAACAAAACATCACCATCCCAAGAGTCCTCTTTGGTGTAGCCCACCTGAGTATTGTTCCCCATTAGAGAAAGCTATATAAGCTTATACTTCTATACTTACTAAAAATAGCAATCTTAATAAAAATAACAACACCTCTAATCCATATAACTCATTGAAGATATTAAGATA
The DNA here is from genome assembly GCA_021015155.1 of Magnolia officinalis. NCBI lineage: Eukaryota > Viridiplantae > Streptophyta > Magnoliopsida > Magnoliales > Magnoliaceae > Magnolia > Magnolia officinalis. The sequence continues at coordinate 72,170,131 of JAJHSJ010000009.1, read as the reverse complement.
AGCATAGAATCTTCAAAGCCTGAAAGGATTGAATGATAGGAAATTTAAAATAGAGATAAGAAGATGTTTTATGTATCGGTTGCCGCTGTTATATGAATAAAATGTTTGATGATTGTAAATTACTTGTCTCCTTGTGGACTCTACATTCTCATATCTACCGTAAATTTATAAGATGATTCTTTTATTTTACTCTATGTCATTTTGCTATCAAAGTACATTGATGTTAGTGTTTGAATTCAAAATTCTAACAATAAATACATAAAAAGTATAATAATTATAAAATAATTATCTCTTGAATATATCTACATTTGACCGACAATTCCAATATATCTTGGTAAACATTTCTTTTGATAAATTTCCTTTACGGCACCAAAAGAAATTTGTAAAATAAACCAACCAATTCTCAATAAATTTGAAAATTATTGCATAGAAATGCTTTGGTGTTGCTAATACTCCTAGTTGTATTAATCTACTTTGGACAATCTAATTCAATCCAATTCATCAATCAATATTGATTTTTAAATACAAACCATCGACCAATAGTTTTTAATATGGATAGTCAAGATTGTTTACAGAAAACTAGGTCTAGTAACCATTATAATCCATATATTTGTCAAGGCTATCACAAATAATTTCTGATTATAAATAATTACTTTTGTCATGTGATCATAGTCATTTCATCCATAACTTAGGAATAGAATGGCTATATAAGATAGTCCCATATCAATAATTAATTAGCTAATTAAATTAATGATATTTTTGCAGAGACCAAGAAATGTGTGCTAAGCCTAATAGACCGTTCACATTGATCAATCTATCACAGAGAACTTATGATTATAAAGAATCATTTTTGCATGTGATCATAATCATTTCATCTATAACTTGGGAATTGAATGGCTATATAAGATAGTCCTAGATCAATTATTAATTGGATCATTCAATCAATAAATTTTTGGGAGAGAGTAAGGAATGTGTGCTAAGCCTAATAGACCGTTTACATTAATCAACGAAAATATTCAAATGAGCTAAACCCAGCTAGAAGAACTATAAGTTATATTGCTATTAAAGCATTATAGGACTTATTGTCATTAAATTAGAAAAGTTTAACTTTAAACTAAAATCCAACCATTAAAACTACCTTATTTGATAAAATTATTAGGCCTTCTTTTTAAATTTCAAGCCTCTTCAAGAACTTTGAAATCATTTTAGCAACTTTTCCAATACTCTTAAACATCCATGAGATATCCATGGTGTAAATTTTATATCGATTGAATAATCCTAAACATCCAATCAATAGCATGAAAAATGGATAATTAAGATTAAGCAGAAAAACAAGATTACTGCCATCATCATATTCAACTTCCATTCGATATATCTTATTTTTTACAACTTGTGACTTTAAATAACACTTTCATTTGATGGTTCTAACCATGCGATTTATAACTTATAAATAGGGATGTACATTGAGTCAAATTGAGTTGAGCTAGCCTCAGCTCGACTTGGCTCGCCCACCTGGTTGACCTCAACTCGAACTCGGCTCGGCTCGGTCCTCGCGCCTGACTGGCCAGCTCTACTCGATTCGGTCAACGGCTCGACTCATTTCGGTCAACCCCACTTGTAGAAGTGGGACCTTAGTATCCCCAGGACCATTCGTCAATGATCCAAGCCCTTGATAAAATGTGAAATCCACTTTCTATAGGCTATTTCCTTGAAACTTCTAGCATTGGAGATCCCATTCTTCCCACCTCTGGCCTTTTTTCTTTGTTTTTTTCTAAATCCAAGCCTATTGAATTGGATATTCCATTCTCTGGCTTGTTAGGCTTGATGTGAAATGACGAAACATTGTCTTATTTTTAACCATCTATTTGTAGGCCGCAAATCAAACGGTCAGGATTACTAGATGAAGGAGATTTTCGGTTTATAGCCTATCCACTGCTAGGCCAGCCAAATGAATGGTCTGGATCAGTGAAAAAAGGTAAACTTTTGTACGAACTCAAAACACAAGGATACCACAAGTATCTCTGCCGAGTATCGTACACTTCCCTTTTTAAGATTGGGAGTCACGCGCTGTTTGCTCTCTTCTGCTTACTAAATGGTTGTAAAACTTCCACCGTACATCTTCCATAAATGAAACCCAATCAAGACCACACAAAACGTGGGCCACACTACGAATGGATCACAGCCCAAAAATCAGGTCAATCAGACACTCCTATCTAAAATTTTCCCGTTGAATTCAGATCACCGACTATTTTCTTCTCATCCATCCATTTAGTAAACGCCAAATAAACGATCAGGATCACTCAGACAGTGTGATCTAAGGTGTTGTACTTCATCCAAAACGGGATCCAAGATTTCGATGGCAGATATTGGTGCACGTATAGGCCATGCGGAAGAGTTACCACCGGTTAAGAAATGCTTGCAAAACGCACAGAATAGTTTCAGTTATTATTACGGAACTGCCCTGCTACAAAACGAGTGGAATCAACGAGCAACTTGCATGATAAAAATAGGTTGACGACGTTGACGAAAATCTCCTCCGAAATTACCAAACTACCCTTCTCTTTGAATGAGGGTTGCTTTGAACGGAATAGCTTGGGTACATCGCGTATGTACCTATGGGGGTCATTTTCTCCATCTTGGGGGGAAATAATCAAATAATAATGAAATCTAAACCGTTCATTAGGTACATCATTTCTTTTATTAGCGTGGATCTTAAAATTAGTTTGATTCAAGACTCATGTGGACCACCCATTTAAATTCTCATGGAATGGCCAACTTGAGTCTTGGAAAGGTTTTCTTATAAGCTAATTCATTCATCCTAATGAGGAACATCAGATGAATGGATTGGATCTAAGATAAGCACTACGGTGAGCCCTACATAAATATAACAGTGGGTTAAATCGTGACCTCTAGAATTTTAGATCATTAAAAAATTTAATTTCTAGGGTTTAAATGAGTTATCGTACATTATGGACGGATTAGATCTGATTAAAATTCCAAATACATGACGAACTGTAGGCGAGAATGAGCCACAAGCAAAGTACTACGCGACGTACGCTAGCACGGCTAGGGTTGAAAGAGAAATGACACGTTGTTCTTTTCTTAATCCCTGTGTGTTGTGACGCGTCGTTTGGTACGTTGCCAGAGTACGAGAGGCGTGCATGCACATGCACCATCATGCACCATGACATTTTACACGTGCCATAAATGCACCTGATTCCAAACCACCAAAATGGTGGGGCCCATCTTAGATGGAGAGATAGCCCTAGATCTGCTCTCGCGGCCATGTAGGATCGTGTGTTGCATTCAGTGCTAACAGTCAAAAGTGTGGGCCCTGTTTTCTTATAGCTGGTTATAGATGGAACGGATAGGATCCTTTCCCGGAAGTTGAACTTTAAAGGCAAGAAATTCAATCTAGAGCTTTTCAAATGGACAGTATCAAAATATAATTGAATTAATTCTCTGTCGACAATCTGAACCGTTCAAATTATTACATGGTCAAGACTGTTTAAACAATGCAGTATAGGCATATGTGTCTCAATGCAACTCAGATTACTCCAACCAACAATTAGAGCTGGGCATCGAGTCGAGTTGGACCGAGTTAGGGTTGACCTGACTTGATTCGATTTTGAAATAGGCTTGACCTAAACTCGACTCAACTCGGTGCTAAGTCCAGCATGCCTGAACAGATCCGAATCCAGGTTTGGTCTGGACTAATCCGAACCGAGTCGGTTCAAATTAGCACCGATTCGAATATATATATATATATATATATATATTATATATTATATATCTGAGAGAGAGAGAGAGAGAAGAGAGAGAGAGAGAGAGAGAGAGGTGGGTGGTTGATGAGTTTGGAAGAGGAGGATGATCGAGGAAGAGAGAGTTTGGGATTGGGGTAGGGTCAGGTACATCATATACAGTGTGTGGTTTATTACATATATATATATATATATTATATATATATAATATATATATATATATATATATATATATATATGTATATTTCTGAATCTGAGTTGAGTCGGTCTTCGATCGAATTGAATATGATTGACTTGAGTTTCAAGTCGAGTTATTAGGTAACTCGAACTCAACTCAGTTTGAGTTTGAATTGGACAAAGCCCACTTGATTTAGACCAACTCACCCATTCGGTTCGGATCGAGTCGAGTCCGAACAAGTCGAGTTATCCCAAGCCCAACTCTACCAACAATGTTATAAATTGCAATTTAAAGAAAAGTGCTCACACACAACTGGGTATGCTGCCAACTACTTGGTGTATAAGGTCCACCATGGTGTTTGAATGGTATATTGCCAGTTTAGTAAAGTTGTCCATCATGAAAATGAAATACCTCAAAAATCAGGTCAACTAACTATAAAAAAAAGGCATATGATAGAAAATCATAAACCACCACCTAAAGAACTCCACATCCATTGGTGCATCTCATCTTCATGGTAGGATCCATCTGATTTTTGACACATCCACATTTTTACGGTGAGAAAACCTTGTTGGATGGGCGAGATGCCGTGCAAATACTATGGTGGGCCCACATGGCCGTGCAAATACTTTTAAATTTCTCAAATTTAAAAGTCTTGCAAGCTATACAAATGGTATATGTGTGGATGGAGATTGTTCTTCAATCAGCCATCCAACCTTTTTTTATCTTTTTTTCGAGCTCGCTTTTGGTGAAAGCGCTCAGCCTACAAATGTTGAACTTATTCAAAGAGAAAAAATAAAAGTTTTAATTAACAAAAATTGAAAATTAAAATAATGGTGAGAAAAAGAAAGGTTGTGAGACTGAGAAATATTGCAGCACATGCTATGACTCTTCTATACCATGGGTTTTTCAAATTTATAATTTTTGTAATTAAATATTAGAAATTGTGAAAATAGAAGTAGATTGTGTCCTACCCTCAGCTTGTCTCTAGCTAAGAAGGAACATATCCATGTGGGGGCCACGTGACGTCTCTGTTTATTTACACATTCCATCCCTTTTCTGGTATCATTTTAAGATTTGAGCCTAAAAGAGAGGTAGATTCAACGCTTTTGTGAACCATGCCAAATAATAAGTTCTGATTATATTAAATGCTAGTCTTTCGTTCATGCCTTAAAATGATACAAGAAAAAGAATAGATGATATGGATAAATAGATGCATCGCAGTGAGGCTCTACATAGATCTGACTATTCATGGCTATAGCCAGCCGCTTCCTAGGGGTGTACGTGAATTGAGCTAGCTCGGTTAGCTCGCTCAACTCGGTTCAAAGCTGAGTTTGAGCCAAGTTAAGCTGATTTTTTGAGCTCGAAAATGAGTTTGATCTGAGTTCGAGTAGGCCCCAGCTCGACTCGACTTGGATTGAATCCAGCTCGAATTGAACCAGTTCGATGACTCGGTTACTTTGTCATTGATGTTGCTTATCAAGTGTTTGATAAAATAACTCAACGAAGTGTGTCTTGTGGTAAGGAAGGTATGTACACGAAACAAATACCCTCTTTTTTTCTTGGCTTTTCTTGGTTTTTTATGTTGCTTAGAAGGTGTTTGATAAATATCTGTAAAACCATTGCTTCTGTTTCACATACAGATGAGTTTTGAAGTTGCAGTTCAAGTGTTTGTGAAAATGCCTCAATGGCAAACTCGGCTCAATCTTGACTCGAAGTCAGCCCGAGCTGACCCGAGCTGCCGATTGAACAGAGCCGAGCTAGCCGGTCAGGCTCAAGGACCGAGCCAAGTCGAGTTCGAGCGGAGGTCAGCCAGTGGCCGAGCCGAGTCGAACAGAGGCCAGCTCGACTCGATTCGACTCATTGTACACCCCTACCACTTCCTATGAAAACACTTTTTATTTTCATCATCCAAATGGTCAGATTTTCCCTATCCTTTAAAAATGCCTATATAATTAATAATAGAAATAAAACAAAAGGCTATGAAAAAACTAACTCATATGGCAGATTCACAAGAGTTTCAACACAAGAGGTTCGAGTACCAATTGTAGTGAAATTATATTATGGTGTGAGTGTGACGGAACCTTTTTGGATGGGTAAGTTATTATATAAATAATATAGTGGACCCACATGCCAATTAACAGGGTGTACAACTAGGGAAACATTTTCAAATTTGAAGTCATACACGTTATATAAATGGCACGCGTGGATGGAGATTGTTCTTCCATCACCCATCAAACCCTTTTATCTTTCTTTTGTCGTGGCTTAGATGAAAGTGATTGACCTACAGACATTTAGCTTATTCAAAGTGAAATGATAGAAGTTTTAATTTGTAAAAATTGAAAACCAAGGCCAGTCAAGAAAAAGAACCGTTGTGCGATTGATAATTGAAGGTCACACTATGACTCTTTTGTTGTCTTTTTTTTTCTTTTTTTTTTTCTTTTTTTTTTTCTTTAAATAATTTTAAATTGAATATCAACGTGTTTTGAAAACTCCTTTTTAGTCCACCATCCAAATGGCCAATGTTACATATCCTTTAAAAATGCCTATATGATTAATAATAAAGTAAAACAAAAGGCTATGGAAAAAGCTAACTCATATCACTCCATACATCAATCCAACAATGCTTTAAAGTGTAATTTAAAAGGAAATACTCACACAACTGATTGTACTTTCAACTAGTTCGCATGTGGGCCCATCGTTGTGTTTGCAAGACATCTCGTCCATCTAGCAAGGTTGTCCACCATGGCAATGAGGTCGATTCGACTATTAAATTCATGCTCGGAATTTCTGACCTGATTTTTGAGGAATAGGCATTTTCATGAATGGAAAACTTTGTTAGACGAGTAAGATGTCATAAAAATACTATAGTGGACTCCACATACTAATTAATAGGGTGTACAACTAAGTGACCATTTTTAATTTGAGATTGTTCTTCCAACAGCCATCCAACCTTCTATCTTCCTTTTGTTGTCACTTGGATGAAAGTGGTTGACCTACAAACATTTGGCTGATTCAAAGGGAAATGATAAAGGTTTTAGTTAGCAAAAATTGAAAATCAATTCCAGTCAGCCATGACTCTTTTACACCATGGGTTTTTCATTTTATTTTTATTTTTTTATAATTGAATATCATCATATTGTGAAAACTTCTTTTATATATCTACCATCCACCACATATAGCCAGATCAAGAGGGCCTCATGGACATTGATTCATCAACTAAAAATCCTATTAAACAATATTTTAAAATTTAGATGTCTTCCATCCATTACTACCATTGGTTCAGAAAATCGGACCTTAAATCAGACGTATCTTGCAATTTGGAATGAGCTATATATTGTACGTAAAATATATGATTTTGGAGTAGAACGAGCTACTATAGCCACCCAACCCTCTACACTGGGTTGGACAAGCCAAATTTGCGAAATACCACTAAATTGATGGTCATTTCCTTATTTTATTTTTGTTTTTACTATAAATAGTAAGTTTTAGTTTAATTATAACTCTTCATCCATTAGACTTTAGGAGTTGTGCCCAACGTGAAAAGTTCTTAAAATAATTAGGAGAATAGCTTGGTGAAGCCAAATAGGACACTTACTATTTTTGGAAAAAACCTTACGCACTAGTAGACATCACGACTGTCTATAAATAGTTTTTAGTTATAGTTTAATTCTGATTTCTCTCTCAGTGCTTGGTTTCCTTATTTGAGGGGTTGTGAACTCGTTTATTTCGATCATTAATCAATTTATGAATTTATTAAAATTTATTTATATTTTCTTGCTTTCTTTTTTGGCATATTCGAAAAGTCTATATCAGGAGTCTAGAGAAGCTCCATGGATTTGGAACAGTTATTCTCCCGAGGAAGATGGTGCTCGACCTCACGTCCTCCCCTGCGTTAACAGTAGACCCCACATGCTAATTAATAGGGTGTACAAGTAAGTGACCATTTTCAAATTTAAAGTTATAGGGGTTACACAAATGACACACGTGTGGATGGAGATTGTTCTTCCAACAGCCATCCAACCTTCCATCTTCCTTTTGTTGTCACTTGGATGAAAGTGGTTGACCTACAAACATTCAGCTTATTCAAAGGGAAATGATAAAGGTTTTAATTAACAAAAATTGAAAATCAATTCCAGTCAGCCATGACTCTTTTACAGCATGGGTTTTTCATTTTTTATTTTTTATAATTGAATATCATCATATTGTGAAAACTTCTTTTATATATCTACCATCCACCACATATAGCCAGATCAAGAGGGCTTCATGGACATTGATCCAATGACTAAAACTCCCATTAAACAACATTTTAAAATTTAGCTGTCTTCCATTCATCACTACCATTGGTTCTACACCCTATCACTAATTTAAATCATTCAACCTCAACTCATATAAAAAAATAAAATGATAGCAAGTAAGCAACTAAACTCCCACAATTTATTAGTAAAAAACTAGCCATAAACTCGAATCCGACACATTAAGCACAAGTAGACTAGAACTAATTAGCAATTAAACCCACGTCGCCAAGTTGTTAGTTTATCTAATTTACAAAATAAATTCAATGGTGCCACCAAATGCGTTATATGGGCGCATTTGGTTGGTCTATTGAATCATTATTTATTGGACACTTTAGCATATTGCACCCACTTTAAACTTTGTGGCGGCGTGGAAAACGGAAGCCGCATTAACAAGATTCCCACTCTTCCCACCTTTTCCTTTCCCATCTTGATTAGGAAATAAGAACATATAATCTTTAGTGGGCTACATACCATTGGCTATAAAGAGAGAATTATAAACATCCAAACGCGCCCTCTAAATCGGCGAAAGCTACATTATTTGGGTCGAGCTTGAAAGGGTTACATCAGATGTAATAGTAGCTTGTGGTCAAGTCGTTTGGGGCGGCCACGCGTGTGAATCCATATATAAAAAAAGGCTTCAAAGCAAGAGAGATGTGGACAGCCGTTTTGATGATTATGACACCTCAAACCCTATGTTGCAAAAATAAAAATTCCTTCAGGTTGGTTTTATTGGAATTGTATTGATTCTAAGGGTATTTTCGTCAATATAAAGTGGTGGTAGTTGTGTAGTTTTTTAAAATATGAAGACCTTTTTAACCATTTCAAGGGAAAAGGAAAGGATAAATTCCTCCATGGATGTATTTGCCATTGAAGAAAAAGGTCAGGGTAGAAATGTCCAAGAGCACCTTTTAGTCATACCTTGAATAAAAAAGTTTTTTTATTATTATTAAGGGAGTTATTTGATACTCTTGCTGCGGATGGCACTTGATACACAGTCACTTGGAAATGGTACAAACGGATTATATATGCTCAAAATAAACCGAGTAAATTTTTTACCCAATTAAAATTAAGTAATAATATGGAAATAATATTTTTAAATAATAAAAATATCTGAATCATGGACACTAGTTTTTTAGAAATAAAACCATTGGATATTTTCGTTTTTAACCGTCCAATAAATTTCCATCAATCTATTAACTATATAATAATATAACAGTAATATTTTGTTCATAACGCATCCAGTTTTCTAACTATAATTTGGACGGTTTATTTTAATTATTAATATTTTACATACGCAGCTTCTCGGTAATTTATTACTGCCTGCGTATCGTCCATCACGCTCTGCCAGAGTATCAGGCATTCCCTTTTTTTTTTTTTTCATTCGTCGATTCCTCAACTTTTATACTCGGGTTTTATGTTTGAAAATTGGACCATACCATTTAACTGTGGGGCCCACCGTGGGCCATTCAAGTTCACAGATGGTTAAATGCATAAATGGTTCACAATGTAGGGATTTTTATCCAAGATTAACGGACAGGATCATCCAGTGTATGATTTTTCATCCATAGACTATTCAAGACGTGGCCATTCAAACCAACGGTCTGGATTAATGAATCATGCTCCCCAGTTGTAAAAAATAAAAACCCGAGTATGGAATGAGTGTACTCGGGTCAGGAGAGAGGCTGATATTAAAAAGGGGGAGACAGCGCGGCTACCGTTCTCGACAGACGAACGGCAACAGTCGCTGCGAATCCGCCGTCGTACGTGCCAGCTGTCCTCCGCTAATTCCAGCTAAGCGATAAAGCTACACCGTACGTATTTTTCCGGAGAGAGAAAAAACTAGGAAAAAAAAAATAACTCTGTCTGGTTGCCTGGTGGTCCAAACGGGCCACGTGATTGGCATTCTGGAAAACAGGAATGCAAGCTGGCCTTGCACGTGTGAGAGGTTGGGGGTGGGTGGGTCCCACTTATCAGGTGGGCCACATTTCCGAGTTGGGTGTGGTTGGTTGGACGGAACTTCCAGGAATCCCCCGTAAACCAGAGATCCTTGGGGCCCACCGTAACGGCAGAACTTTTCATCTCAAGACTTTTAATAATACTGAAGACTTTGAACGGTGGGGATTTAACACGCGCTGCTAGTCACCTTATGAACGGGTCTGATGATGTGTAAACATCACGGTGGGCCCGGGAAAATTTCAACGTGGGAGCTTTGTTTTCCTGTAGTGGGGCCCACTTGGGTTTTGTATCTACCTCATGGACGGGGTAGCGTAGTGCTGACGTCAGCACTGGCTGGAAACGGATTGGTTACCCTTAGCTTGGTAGGTGCTCTGTGGGCCCCACCATGATGTATGTGTTTCATCCATACCGTCCACCTATTCTTTAATTTCATTTTATTGTATAAGCCCAAAAATGAGGTTGATCCAAGTCTCAAGTGGACCGCACAGTGTTGATTGAACGCTCACCATTAAAAACCTATTAGGGGCTACAAAAGTTTTGGATCAAGCTGATATATATATTTTTTCCATTCATCCAAGTCTGTATGACCTAATCAACAGGTTATATATGTCAAATAGCCATTACAGTGGGCCCTGGGAGGTTTTTAATGGTGGACATTCAATCACTACTGTTTTCCAATGGTGTGGTCCACCTGAGATTTAAATATACATCATTTTTGAGATCAAGCCCTAAAATTATCTTTCAAAATGGATGGACGGCGTGGATAAAATACATACATCATGGTGGGTCCACACAGCACCGACCGCTAGCGAGTCCGTGTTCTATGGGCCCACCATGGTGTATGTGTCATATCATGCTGTCCATCCATTTTTTGAGATGATTTTCTGCATGAGCCAAAAAATGAGTCAATCTAAATCTGATGTGAACCATACTAGGAAGCAGTCGTGATTGGACTCGTGGGGCCCACAAAAATGCTTACTTTCCATTCAACCGTTGATTAAGTCTCACGGAGCTGGATGAAGGAAAATGCAAATATAAGCCTGTCGTGTTATTCACCTGAGATTTGAATCTGCCTCATTTTCTTGCTCGTGACTTAAAATGAGCTGGAAATATGAATCAATGGTATAGATGAGACACGTACATCATTGTGGGGCCCACATTCCACCTACCAGTAGCAACCTCGGTACCTGTTAGGTCAGTATTCAATCAACGTCCCTTCGTGTCCTGTTTTTGGGTGAGCGGAATAGGTGCATCCTGGGTCGAACCCAAGACGGTGCGGCGTTGATCGTGAGGCCACCTTTCTATATATATTTTACATCCATGACGTCCATCTGTTTTGAAAGATCATCGTAGGGGCATGAGCTCAAAAATTAAAAGATACAATCCAAGGTGGGCCATACTACCGGAAAGAGTGGTGAATGACTATTAAAGACTTGTTGTGGGCCATAGAAGTTTTGTATCTATAAGATATTTGTTTTTTCCCATCATCCATGTTTTTTTTTTGACCTTATCAATAGGTTGATGGCAAATAAACACTGTATAAATATTATGGTGGGCCCTAGGAAGTTTTTAACGGTAGCTCGTTCGATCACCACTGTTTCCTATAGTATGGTCCACCTGGGATTTTTAGCTCTCTCATTTTTTGTATCATGCCCTAAAATATCCTTTCAAAACGGATGGACGGATTGGATGTATAATAGATACATCATGGTGGGGCCCACGGTTAGGACCGCACGGTTTTAGGTGCGGCCGGAGCCGTACCTAATCCGCACCGTCTTGGCTGGCCTCGTGGTCCAAACGACCTCGTGATTGGCATTCTGTAAAGTAGTAATGCAAGCTGGACTCGCACGTGAGAGGCGCCTACTGTCCGGTAGTTAGTTGGCCCACTCATCAGGTGGGCCACATATCTGAGTTGTATGCGAACAGTTAGTCGTTCTTTTCTAACCGTTCATTGCCGTGAATGGACGATGCTGATTCTCGCGTGCTAATAGTAGGTCCACTTGCCGTGATACCGTACATAGTATCATGTGGGCAGGTGGGCCCTCCATCCAGCTCATTCTCAGTTTCAAACATCGAGATGGACAGGTTGGTTAAAGTCCACACGCGTGTAGGACCCTAGGCATTCACGAGCTACAGGCGAAAATATGAAACACGTGCTTGAGATCTTAGCTTTCCGTAGGGAGGGGAGTTTTACGCTTCAGGTGGACCGCAACGTAAAAAGTAAGTTAACGGTCATAAATTTTCATAGCCATTCTTTACTCTTTTTTTTCCGTACTCTGTCGCGGACGCGTATTGCCAGCGGACTCGACTCGGATTTGCTAGGGACACCAGCTGTAACCACGTGGGTGCTGGTCCGTGCAAAAAAGTCTCACCGGGCCATCGTGTATGTGTTTTATCCATGCCGTCCGTCCATTTTGACGGCTCAAAAAATGAGGCAGATCCACGGCACAGGAAACATTGGTGATTGAACGGTCACAATTAAAAGTGCTTAGGGCCACAAAAGTTTCGTATGAAGCTGATATCAGTGGTTTCCCACCATCTATGTGTGCCCTTATCAACTGATTGGATGGCAAATACACGTTATAGCAGGCCCTAGGAAGCTTTTAATGGTCGGATATAAATCAGCACTGTTTCAAGTGGTGTGGTTCACCTTATATTTGGCTCAGCTGTATTTTTGGACTAATGCTTTAAAATAAGTTGGCAAAATGAACGGACCGTGTGGATAAAACGCTTGCCTTATGGTGGGGGCCACGAAGCTTTTCCATCAAGAACATGGGTCATCTATGTGTGGTCTATATATATATATATATATATATATATATATATATATATATATATATTATATGTGTGTGTGTGTGTGTGTGTGTGAAATGGTTCTATGCGGTCGGCCTCATGGGAACTTCCTGTGAGGTTGAGCTGTATGGGCCTACCATAATTTGTCCCATTTGTGTGTGTATGTGTGTGAAATGGTTCTATGCAGTCGGCCTCATGGGAACTTCCTGTGAGGTTGAGCTGCGTGGGCCCCACCATAATTTGTTTCATTTGATGAATTGGATTTCTCAAAAATCAGTCATATACGGAACTCAGCTGAGCATACCATTCAAAATAATGTGAAAACATGCCCAAAACATAAAAAATCACTTGGTGGGGCCTATTAGAAATTTGGATGCATTTGAAACTTGGTTTGACCCTTTATCCAAGTGGGACACACATAATGAATAGGTTGAATTTGTGAACCACATCTTCGTCAGCCCAACAAATGATCATGAATGCTTTAATGGGAGGATAATTCCTCTCAACCTTTGTATGTGATGTGGCCCACCCAAGTCATGGATTGACTTGATTTTTAAGCCCGAGACCCACCATGGAATGGTGCATTTGACTGATGGGGTAAATGTTCGACAGCTTGACCTCATGGGAAGTTCCCATGAGGTCCACCGCATAGAACCATTTCCATACACACACACACTCGATCTTATCATCCATTTTTTTAAAGATTATCTTAGAGCATGCATTCAAAAGAATAAGTAGATCTAAAGTTTAGGTGGACTGCATGATATAAAATAAATGAAAACAAGCTCTACCAATGCTTTGTAGTACATACTGAATTTTATTACCTATCCAAATACCTCGTAAAATCATATATATTTAAATGAACCAAAAATATAAATATGGACTTCATCCAAAACTTCCCTGCCCGCTTCATATCCCACTTGAGTTTTAGATTTGCCTTAGCTAATGTCGCAAAATAGATAGACAGCGTGGATGAGGAATGCATCATGGTGTGCCATGGAGCTTTTCCACTCCCGATCTTTACTATTAAATCCAAGCGTGCGGTTGGCAGCCAGGTGGGTCCGCTGTGATGTTTGTTGGAAATCTACTTGTTCCATCTGTTTTACTAGCTAATTTTTAGCAAGATGATAATCAAAATAAATTATTGAATAATTTAGTAGAACTGCGACTGCTATAAATGGTCCAACACTCAATAAATAAGTATCTCCTCTTAATGGTAGAAGGTCCTCTTTGAAAATTAGTTTATTCATATCTATTAGAACATGAAGAATTCCCAAGGGATAAGTATATTCAGCTCAATATTTTGTCGTGTCCCTACGGATATTTCTCTTTCTAACCACACAATCATAAGTAGAGGAGCCCAAAAGTAAAGTGCTTTAAAATTCAAGTAGGCCACGCAATAGGTAGGGAAGGAAATGCCCACAATTGAAACCTTCTCCAGGTCCACCTTGGTGTTTAGGTGCCATTCAAACCATCCATAACCTCACACCCATTGAAATGAACTAACATAAATAAATTAGCCTAATGCAAAACTTTGGAGACACCGTGAATGTTTTAATGGTGGACATTCAATCACCATTGTTTCCTATCATGTAGCTCACTTGAAATTTTGGATCTGCATCCTCATTTTTGGTCCAGTACCATAACGTGAGCGGGCAAAACGGATGAACAAATTGGATTTCTCACAAACATCACGGTGGGCCCCACGTAGCTCAGGCAATCCACGTACTCTGTGGCACACCTATGGCATAAAATTGCCTGATTTCTTTATTACAAGTGATTGTAGCTCAGAGTCATTTAGATGGAAATAAATGGAGGTAAATTGAGGGAATTGAGAGTAAATGAAAATAAATGATATTTTGGGGCCATTTGGATGGAAGTAAATGGAGGGAATTGGTAGGTGTGTTTGGATAGAAGTGAATTCATGAAAATGTAAATTGAAATGAGTGTAAATGGGCGTGTAAATGAAATCCTTTTTACAAGAGATGATTTGAAATTAAATCGAGGTGGAATGCCTTTTTGAGCTCTCTTGAAGAGTCACATGACTAAACAAAGGTGGCACCATGCATATGTCCACCATATACATGGCATGCTAGTGGTAATCTAAAATAACTCAATTACTGGCTACATAACTAAAATCACACCAATAGAATGATCCAAATCATCCAAAGGTTGGCCATCTAAATGAACGGTTAAAAAGCATTAGCAAATTGTTTGTTTGTGATCCTTACCTTTGTGGCCCACCCGAGGTTCAAATTTTTCTAAATTTTTTGCTAATGTAAATATTTCAATGGGCTTATTACAATCAATCCGTTTGAATCTCACATACGCACACTAATATGGGATATCACTTATGTTCTTGTGAATATATTGAAAATTGCCAATGCCTTCCAATTCCTCCCATTTACTCCTATCCAAGCAAAATATTTGGATTTCAAATGCATTTCATTTACTCTCATTCAAACACAAATAAGTCAGTTACTCTCAAATTCTTTTGACCTCCAATTTCATTTCCTATTTACCTCCATTTAAAGCTCTCAATCGAGCTCAAGTATGTTTGGATAGAAGTAAATGCATGCAAATGAAATACAATGGAAGTAAATGGGCTTGTAAATAAAATCTTCTCTCAAAGAGATGATTTGGAAGTAAAGGTTGAAAAACATTTTTGAGCTCCCTTGGGAGAGTCGCACAACTAAACAAAGATAGCGCAATACACATGTCCACCGTACACATGACATGCTAGTAATGTTTCAAAATCATTCAAATATTAGTTACATCACTAAAATCACACCAATAAAATGATCCAAACCATCTAAAAGTTGGCCGATCTAAATGGACAGCTAAAAAAGCATTGTCAAGTTGCTTGTTTGTTATCCTTATGTTTGTGGCCCACCCGAGGCTTAAGTTTTTTTTTTTACTAAATTATATATATATTTCAATTGGCTTATTACAATCACCTATTAAATATCACATATGTATACTAATTTGATATATTAAAATTGATTTAAGATATCACATATGTTATTGTGAATATATTTGCATTCAAAATCTCCTATTTATGCCTATTCAAACAAAATATTTAGGTTTAAAATCAATTTTATTTACTCCCATCCAAACACATGCTAAGTAAGCCATTTACTTCCAATTTCATTTTCCATTTACAAGATCCCAGCTGATGGAAAACTCCCACACATGTATCACATTGTGACACATGCACGCGTGTCATGGTGACCTCTAAGAGGGAGACGCGGTGGAAGGTTAATTGCCTCACACGTGCGCACATGCATCCGAAAGGCCTATGCACATGTAGGGCTGTACACGAACCGAGCTAGCTCGACTCGACTACAAAAAGCTTGATTCGACTCAATTCGAAGCTGAGTTCGAGCCGAGTCGAGTTGATTTTTTGAACTCGAAAATGAGTTCAAGCCGAGTTCGAGCATGCCCCAGCTCAACTCGACTAGACTCAAATAGAATCCAGCTCGGATCCAACTCGAATCGAACTCGGATCGAACCAGTTCAGTGACTCGGTTACTTTGCCATTGATGTTGCTCACCACGTGTTTGATAAAATGACTCAATGAAGTGTGGCTGGTGGCAAGGAAGGTATGTACATGAAACAAATATCTTGTTTTTCTTAGTTTTTATGTAGCTTAGAAGGTGTTTGATAAAATACCTATAAAACCATTGCTTCTGTTTCAAATACAGATGGATTTTGAAGGTGCAATACAAGTGTTTGTGGAAATGTCTCAATGGCGAACTCGGCTCGATCTTGGCTTGAACTCGACCTGAGCTACTGACCGAACCGAGCAGAGCTGGCCAGTCAAGCTAGAGGACCGAGCCGAGTCGAGTTCGAGCTGAGGTCAACCCGTGGCCGAGCCAAGTCGAGCTAAGGCCAGCTCGACTCGATTCGACTCCATGTACACCCCTATGCACATGCATGTTAAAGATCTAACCCTTGCCTTGGCCAAAATAAGATCTGTATTCTTATCACTACTGTTAATCATTTTAAATTGTGCTTCGGATAACCTAATGGATTAGGATACCCATACATGTCACACGTGTGCTACCATCATGTGTAGGATTTGCACGAGCTCGGAGCTGGATCGAGATTCTTGTCGAGAGATATACGTTAGATAGGAATAATTAGGAATGGTATCTTCAAGTGAGAAAGGAAAACACACCGTATATTTCAACATATGATATTGTCACCATACACGGGGTGGATATTCATTGTAGTAAAATCCAGACCGATCTAAATATTAGGTGGGCCACACATGTAGAAAGACTCTCAAAGTATGTTAGAAAACTGAACACCAACGTTCTACATTGAAACTACTACCTTTAGCTCACCGATGAGTTTGCCAGTGTCAGTTTTAGTAAAGGACCTGAAACGGATTGGCTACTCCCCCTGCCACCAGCCCCACCATGATGTATGTGTTTCATCCATTCCGTTCATCCATTTTTATATATCATTTTAGAAGTTTATCCTAAAAATGAGAGGGATATAAATATCATTTGGACTACACCATAGGAAAACAATAGTAATTGGATATACACCATTAAAATCCTCCTAAGGCACACTGTACTGTTTATTTGACATCTAATCTATTGATTAGGTCATACAGAACTAGATGCAGCGAAAAAATGAATATCAGTTTGATCCAAAACTTTTATGGCTCTCAAAATTTTTTAAAATGGTCGACATTCATTCAACAATATTTCATGTAATGTACATTTGAGATTGGGATATACCTCATTGTTTGTCTCATACCATAAAATGTTCTTAAAAAATAGATGGATCTAGAAAAATAGATGGACGGCATGGATGAAACACATACATCATGGTGGGGCCCATAGAGCACCGACCACCAGCCATTGGCTGGTGGCAGGGGGAGTAGCCAATCCGTTTCCTAAAGGACCCATGCATAGTGGGCCCACCTTGTGAACGTTCCAGATACTTCTCAGAGATCCTAGTAAGCACATGCTGTAGATTTGTCTGTAGCACTTGCAGTCGAGGCTTCTAGAATTGCAATTCGTCTAGTTGAAAAGTGAGGCATTGTATCATACAATTCATGATTAAAAGTGGGGCCCACGTATCATCACGGCATGCACTGTGCGTTCTTTCCTTTTTAGAGCTTGCATATAGAGTTGAAACAGTCGATCCATCTCTTCCCAGCAAACATGGTAGGTGATGGATCAATCACGACCGTTCATCTATTTTTTAATTTTATTTTCAACACACGACCGTAAGATTAGCCGGCGGTCAACATTCAGTACGATAATACGAAGAAAAAATGGCAGACTGATGTGACTAACTTGTACAATTTTTTTAAGTACAGGTCGTCCATGACACGTGTCAAAAAATGTACGACTCTGATTTATGCATGACCATGCCACGTGTACTCTGGAGAGATGGCTGTCTCACACTTCGGTTCCTCGATCGGGATCTACCGTATCAACTCTAATTCCACGTGAGAAGTCACTAGGTACGCACGCTTATAGATTGGCTTTTGATACTCTAGCTGTGGAGTCACTTGATACGCATGCACTTAGAAATAGTATATGTTTAAACCGAGTTAATTGTGGAATCCTCTATCTCTGTATTATACTCCAAAAATCAGATCGATCGAACGATGCCGACCTCTGATTCATGGAGACTGGTTATTTTTCATCTCAACCGTCCAATACACGTCCACCAATCTAACAGTTATGTAGCCAAACTTCTGTGGTGTGGTCCACTTAAACTTTGGATATATTTAATTTTTGGGCTAAAGATATAAAATTATCCATTAAAATGGATGGCCGGAGTGGATAAAATACATACATCACGGTGGGTCCCACAGAGTTATCAGTTTCCGTGCATTCCAAAGTTGGATAGAGAATTTTACAAAGTAGTACCTAATCATCATGGAATTTACATTCCGTACCTTACTAAGCTACTTTATTAGCTTTAAATCATTTTCATTAAGGTTACAAATGACGAAAATGCCCTTGTAATGAGAATGTCCTTTCAACGTCCAAATGTTCAGAAAGGTTATAATTGTTAAAGTAGTCTTTGGGACTGTGACTTCCACAATTAGCTATGATTTGACTTAATACATGCCACGTGTATGATTAAAGGCAGATTCATTGGATTCCGAAAACCGTTGAGGGTCATCCATCCGTGATCATGGGCCCACCTTGATGATGTATGTGTTGTAAATGTTTAGGAAGTGACCCCTCCACTACCAAGTTCTGTAGTGGTCCTTGCTTGAAAAGATAAGTGGGCCTATGATGATGTACATGTCTTATCCAGTCCGTCCATTCGTATTTTCCAAATCATTTTATGTCATGAGCCCAAAAATAAAATAGATCTAAATCTCAAGTGGACCACATTGTAAGGAAACAATGATGATTGAATGCCCAACATTAAAAACTTTTTAAGGCCAAGGTAATGGTTATTTGCCATTCAACATATTGATTAGATCACACGTACTTCAATGAAGGGAAAACACAAATATCAGCTTAATGATAGACTTTTGTGGCCCCAATATATTTTTTTACAATGGGAGTTCAAACACAATTAAGGCGTGTTTGGCTAGATGCATTGGATATAACTAGATGGTATTAAGTGCGATTTGATCCCGATTTCTATTCAATAGTCTATTTGGATGGTTACTCCACCTCGTAAACTGAACCGGCCTTTCAAGGGATTCATGAAATCCTTTTTTCAGACTTCGTCCATCTCTCAGTACAGCGTGGGATACGGGATGGGACCACAGATAGCCTCGCAAGCGGCCCACCGTGATGTATAACTTCGATCTACACCGTCCGTACGTAAGGTCCTATTGGTATAGAGAATTGGACAAAAACAAAAGTAGATCCAAGGCTGCGGTGGGCCACACTGTAGGAAGCAACGGTGCTAAGGACTCCCACTGTTGAAAAACTCTTGCATTTCCAAACACTCCCATGAGTTTACAGCTGGGAGGAGGGCCAAATCCCATCACCCATCCAAACAGAAAATCCAGATCATCCCAGGCTCTTCTAATCCAGTGGAATATCTGGACAACTATTGACAGTTCTCTCATTATCTTAAATCTAATTCCATGCTTTCTAATCCACTCTAATGCAACGTTCCAAACTGGCCCTTATTGTCTGTGGTGTAGTTCATCAGAGATTCTAATTATCTCATTTTCAATCGATTAATAATATGATCCGAAAAAAAAGAAAGAAGAATGAATAGTATGGATAAAACACATAATGTGGTAGGCCCTCGGAGCTTTTTATAATACCCATTAATACTGGCTTATTACTAGAGTGGTCGCTATCGAATTCATATCCCTTGACTCATTCAATTTTATGGACCATAGCATAGGAAACAGTGATGATTGACCATCCACAGTTATAATTATAGAGGTAAAAAGTTTTGAGTGAAGATGATATTTGTATTTTACATACGACTATATCGGTGTGCGCAGTAAAATGTAATTTATTTTTTAACTTGCTCATTAAAACAAGCTGAAAGATGGTTGGCCAAATGCAGATAAAAAGCACATACATCAAGGTGAGCCCCACAACTATAAATCAACGGACTTCAGTGGCTCCGGGATTCACCAAATTCCATGTCCTATGATATAATAATGCTCGTGCATCAACTGTTATAATCCAAAGGAGTATCAAACAACAAGGATAATATATATGAACGGTTTCAGTCATTGAGCTATTTCAGCAAGTGGGGCCCTCAGTGACACATGAAACTGTCGAACTTCTTGTACCACTGCCTCGGGGCCTGCTTCAGGCCATAGAAACTCTTCTTCAGTCTGCACACCTTGTTCTCCCTTTCTGGTGCCACGTATCCTGTCGGCTGATGCATATATCTCTTCTTCAAGGTTCCCATGAAGAAAGGTTGTCTTAACATTTAGCTGCTCTAGATGTAAGTCCTTTGTAGCCATTATACTCAAGACCATGCGAATCGTAGACATTTTCACCACGGGTGAAAATATTTTAGTGAAATCGATATCTGCCTTTTGTTGAAACCCTTTCACTACCAATCTGGCCTTGTACCGTTTCTGTAACATCCCGGATTTTTGTCAACCTGGGATTAGACGTCCTTAGGCGATGGGTCGATCCTAACACCTTATTAACTTGTCAGAACTAAATCCCACAGTATAAAATCGCTCCTTAACCATTTTCTTCACAAATTCCACCCTTCACCACCTTTTTCTTTAAAATTTTCAAAGTACTTTCATCCTAGACACTATCCTAAACTAGCTAAGTAGTATAACTTGGATCACTTTATACACAAACTACAAAGGCCCAGGTACCACCTCAGACAGAAATCTTACAGGACTAAACCCTTTAGAAATTAAGTGAGATTTAGCTAGTGTTAAACTAGAGTACCTGTGAAATTAGCACCAATCACTTTAAATACGATCTGCAAGACCCAAAACTTGTAGAATCATTGACGCTAGGTTACCCTAAAATCTAGGATCAATCTCATTACCCGGTTGCTCTCGGGAGCATCTCGAAACTCCGTATCGGATCTGGACCGCACGTCGGAAGTCCGATTAACACGAAGTTAAGGAACTAGGACCGCCTGGCTGGGCTTGACAAGTATCTCGGAAATCAAATCCAAATAGTGTCTCAGCGCTATTCGCTTGAGCTCGGAGTGAAGAGTGTGAGAAATGTGAAATTAATTCAAAATAAAATATCTTGAATAGTAATCTGGCACCACTCGCTTGCGGATCAGTATTAAGCAACCAGACCGTCAGAATCAGACCAAATTACACCCTCGGATCAGGAGAAATTTTATACACATTTACATGTACTCGGAATCTCCGATCGAGATCCGCTGACCGTTGAAATGAAACTGGTCCGCCATGCGTGATCTGGAAATTCCACTGAAACGAAAACTTAATAGAACGTAGATCCAGCGTTAGTGAGCTTAAGTCCGACCTTTGGCTCAAGGAGGCTCGCCAAAAACCCTCTTTTGAGCTGAAACAATGCCGATTTGGTTATAATGTAAGTATACCTTGAACATAAGTCTATTTCGGTGAATTTTTAGGCTATATAAGAACCTTAAACCCTCTCTCATGGCAGCCATACGAATTTGAGATTGAGAGAGAAAAAAAAGAGAGAAAAGAGAGAGAAAGTGTGGGAGCAGTGGGAGAATCTCCCTGCCACTCTTCCTTGCCGCTGTTCGGGCTCCACCGCCTGATTCTCATCACTTTCCCGACATTTTCGGCGTCATTTCTAGGTAAGAAACCCTAACCCTAATCTGTTTTGGGGTTTAGACTATTGTAGGTTGTGAAATAGCTAACCTATTTCGTTATATAGGTTGCCAAACTGCCGAATACGGAAGCTTAGTAAACCTATCGACTTCGTTACGATTTTACGATAAAAGGTGCGGACTTTAGGTGTATGAGTTATGGTTTTCAACGCTTTCAATGTCAGATAATGATAGATTCATGATCTGCATGCAATTGCACATGTACAAAGTGCTGTCTGTTTTTCGTTTCGATTAAAGATGAAAAATATGGAATTCTACATACTCTAGGTATTTGTAGAAAGTACGGTATACGTATATTTTTTGGAAATGTGTTTGACATGTTTATTTGTTATATGGATATACGATATATAGATAAAATACTTATTTGGCAAAAGGATTCACCTAAATACATGTTTTACTTATATACACTATATATGTTGAAATTGCGTATTCTAGAAAATACTATATACGTATAAATTTTGGAGATGTATTTATCATGATTATTTGTTGTAGTAATATATTATATATGGATAAAATACTCGTTTGGCTAAAGGATAGCCCTAATACATGTTTTGCTAACATACATCATGTATGTTGTAATAGTGTATTCTAAGTGTTTGTGAAAATGACTGAATGAGTATAGAATTCTCAGTCGTGCTCGCCATGACTAATTGTCATGGATTCATGATTGTTATATTGGCGATACCCCTTTGACGAAAGGATTTACCCTAAATCACGCCACGACCAATATACACTATATATGCTAAAATGTGTGGCCCAAGTGTTTGTAGAAATGACTGAATGAATATGGAACTTGGATTCCTGCTTGCCATGACTATCCGTCGTGGGTGTACGCGTGTTATGATCGGGGCAACTCCCTAGTGAAAAGATTTGGCCCAATGCCTCTGTGATCGACATATGTCATGTATGTTGATGTATGTTTGTTTAAGTGTTTCTTGAAATGTCTGAATGAGTAGTAGTTAGCAAATTGTAATGTATAAGGGTGTTGAGATATGATTCTCAACCTCTTTTAACTATGTGTATGATCTCCTTGGATAGTTGTGTGATTAGGAATTGAACATGTACAAACTCATGCTTGTGTTGTGATTCATAACATGCTCAACTGCTTTATGATTTTAACTATGTAATGCATATGTTTAAATTTATATTTACGTTGTATGATCCGTCATGGGTGATGGGGGAGTGGAGCAACGAGTGCGTGCAACAGCCCTAAACGGATAATACCATATCTTGATTGTATGAGTTGAATCTTGATCCACTACTGCTTTATCTATCTGCACTTGATTGTGTTTGGGGCTATGATTATAGTCCAGACAATCGGTACCAAAATTGCATTCGTGGCTGTGATTCATTTGTCATGTGAGATGTGTTCGACGAACCCGAGTCGTACTTCGGTTGACGATAGTGGTTGGCCACGCGAAGTGCGTATGCACTTCATGTCGTTCAACTTGTTGTGCGCTCGAGCTAGCTGAGCTCGTCAAGTAACCCGATCTGTCTTATATATGTTCACCATGTTTGGACGCTACTGCTTAAACTTAGGGTACCAAACTTACCAGTGAAATCCCTTTTAACCATGGTACCTCGATCCGCTAAGACTCATGAGCCGGGCATGGTGGTATGGGACACCGTGGTCGAGCTGTCGGCCTATGCTGGGGCCACGTGCCTCCCCGTAGTGACCATTGAGCAACCAAACTCGTGAGCTGAATACGGTGGTATGGGACACTGTATTCGAGCTGTCGACACTTACGGCGAGAGCCGAGTACGGTGAGACCTGTACTCGTGCTAACGGGCGACGAGTCCTCTGTAGTGTCTTCGAGTATACTCTAAGGTCTGTGATTGGCGACGAGCCCTTCACAGCAACTAGAGTATGAGTTGAGCCGAGTACGGTGAGACCTGTATTCGAGCTGACGGCCAGTGATTGAGCCGAGTACGGTGAGACTTGTACTCGAGCTGACAGTCAGCAATTGAGCCGCATACGGTGAGATCTGTATCCGTGCTGACGGTTGACGAGCCCTTTGCGATGCCTTTGCGATACCTCTCAAACCATAATACCGTATAAGATTAACTAGGATTGACGACCCTAGAATGGATCATGTTTGGGAATAATACAAGGGAGGTACCTTAGTTTCCCAATACTGCTGTTTGAAATGGACTAATAACAACTCGGTAATCATGCTCATCATTGCACCGCATGTGCCTAGTAGATGTGGAGCACTGAAGGAGGTATGCATTCGCGAACGTAAGATGATGTCGCATGAGGGTGGTTTGGCAAGGGCATACTTCATCATGTCATTTCATACTTGCATTTAATAAGAGTAGTTAGGATTATTTGATTGTACTGCTTTATCATTACTGCTTGACTGAATTGATAACATGTTAACCTATGCTTTATTGTTCCACTGAGTTGATCACTCACTCCCACGTTACGGGATGGTGTTGTACACACCAACCAGATTTGTTGAGTTTCAAGTGATGGCGATGCTTGTGAAGCAGAGCCGAACTACTTCTATGATGATAGGAGGAGTTCTCCTATCTGCATCTCTGTGGCAGGTCAATGAAGACCTGATATTGTATTGGCGGGGCTATGGTACTTGGGATAGGAGACATTACACTTCCTCACATTTGGTATATTTTAGAACCGTACTTGTAATTATTTAACCTGGTAATGTTATCACACTCTGGAGACTCATCATAGTTTATATATTTATCTATCTATCACAGTCTTCCGCTTGCAATTTAACTGTCTCTGGAGTATGATATGCTGTTTTGGCTTAATCTCACTCATGTTCAATGCATGAATACAGTCAACATTCAATCATCATTCATTTTGTTGCATAAGTGATGTTCTGGAACTCGGGAGTTGAGTTTATGCTTGACCCCCCGATTTTCAGGGCGTTACAGTTTCGAACCATCGTGCTCCTCTTTTAGTCTGTAAACCCACTTGTTATGAAGAGCTTTCTTACCCTTAGGTAAAGTGACTAGATCCCATGTACGATTAGACTCAAGAAAGTCCATCTCCTCATCCAACTCGTGTATCTGACTGTAACACCTCTTTAAAACACTCTAGCTCACCATTATCCGTCAGCAGTAGATAATATAAGGAGGGTGAGTATCGGACCGTGGGTCTCCTCTCCCGAGTAGACCTCCTCACAACCGGTGTATGTGGCTCTGCCTCATAATGCTCTCGTGCATGATCATCATGTAACGTTGTAACACTCGTGTCCGGTAACTCTTCCGACTCTACGAATTCCTTTTCCTCGGCCTTATTTTCCTGCACACTGTCCTTATGCATCACTTTTTCATTGAAGACTACGTTCTTGCTTCTGATGATTTTTCTATTCTCTGTATCCCAAAACCTGTAGCCAAAATCATGCTGCCCGTAGCCTATAAACGTGCACCTCCTGGACTTCGCATCCAGTTTGTTTTTGTGCTTCGCATCAATGTGAACATATGAAGTGCAACCGAACACTTTGAGATGTGCAAGGTTCACTTATTTCCCAGTCCACGTTTCTTCTAGTAGCCCACCATCC
The DNA here is from genome assembly GCA_021015155.1 of Magnolia officinalis. NCBI lineage: Eukaryota > Viridiplantae > Streptophyta > Magnoliopsida > Magnoliales > Magnoliaceae > Magnolia > Magnolia officinalis. The sequence goes on along the minus strand of JAJHSJ010000009.1, from coordinate 72,144,351 downwards.
AATGGTGCTGAGGGACTTCTATTGATGAGATATGCGGCAGTATTCACAGCATCTGCCCAAAAGGTCTTAGGCAACCCTGCATGTAACCTCATGCTCCTGGCGCTCTCAAGGATGGTCCTGTTAATGCACTCAGCCACACCATTCTGCTGCGGTGTCCCTGGAATCGTTTTCTGATGTTTGATTCCATTTGCTGCACAATACTCCTCAAACCTCTTATCACAATACTCTCCCCCATTGTCAGATCTGAGACACTTTACTGTTTTACCTGTCTCATTTTCTACCATAACTTTCCACTTCTTAAATACATCAGATTTATATTTTAAGAAGTAGACCCACAATTTTCTACTAGCATCATCAATAAAGGAAACAAAATAACGTGAGCCACCAAGAGATAATACCTGTGCCGGTCCCTACACATCAGTGTGTACAAGCTCCAACAGATGTGTCTTTGGAGCACGTCCTGTCTTGTTAAAGCTTACCCTCTTCTATTTGTCATACACATAGTCCTCGCAGAATTTCAAGTCAATAGACTTCAACCATGGTAGCTTTCCTTTTGACAATAGTACTTTCATCCCTTTCTCACTCATATGTCCTAAACTCTGATGCCATAACTGCCCATTCACTCCAGTTGATGCGACTGCAAGTGAACTATACGATCCTGAAGTCACGTACAAAGTACCTTCCTTCTTGCCTCGAGATATCACTAAGGCACCTTTTGTGATCTTCCAGGAATCACTGGTGAATGTCGTCACATAACCGGTATCGGCCAACTGCCCTACTGAGATCAAGTTACGTTTCAAACTCGGTACATGTCTGAAATCCTTCAATTTCAAAGACGTTCCGTCTTTCTGATTTACATGAACGTCTCCCTTTCCAACAATACTGCACGGCTCATCATCACGCAAGTAGACTCTCCCAAAGTTACCCGACACATAATCACACAGAACTTCCTTACATGAAGTGACATGAAACGAAACACCTGAGTTTATAACCCAAGACTCATTCCTCGCATCAAGAGACAAGATCAACGCCTCTGTGTCGCTCTCCTCAGACAGATTCACAGAATCCTTCCCGCCTTTAGAGCTTCCTTCTTGTTTCTTGAGCGCCCTGCAATCACGTTTCATGTGCCCCTTCCTGCCACAATGCCAACACCCGTCTTTGTCTTTCGGTCCCTTGGACTTCTTCCTTGACTTAGAACGCCCGTGTTTATTGCCTCCTTTGTTCAGCGATCTTCTCTTCCTTCAACGTTTAGAGCATTCTCTGAATCTCTTGAAACTCCTGATGTCTTTCTTCTAGATTCTTCACTGAGAATTAGACCGGCCACATCATCAAATTTCAGCTTTGTCGACCCTGAGGAATTGCTCACAACAATCACCAAACCATCCCAACTGTCTGGTAAACTGGATAAGATCAATAACGCCCTGACCTCATCCTCAAAAATAATGTCAACGGATTCCAACTGGCTCGTGACTGTATTGAACTCGTTTAGATGTTCAGCCATGCTCCCACCATCTGATATCTTCATGTTGAATAGCTGTTTCATAAGATGAACCTTGTTGGATGCTGATGGCTTTTCATACATGGTGGATATACAAAGAGAGTCGGATCGTTCCTAAAGCCTTCTTATTCAGTAAAAACCATTCATCATTTGTCATCTTTTCTGGTTTCTTCTCTTTTCCTCCTAGAGGAATATAGAGGTCCTTCTAATACAGATAATCCTCCATCTGCATCTTCTAAAAGGCAAAGTTTGAACCATCAAACTTCTCAATTCTAGTTTTCCCTTCTTCTGTCATCGCTCCTAATAGAACTAAACCAATAGCTCTGATACCAGTTGTTGCGCAGCACGCCAACAACACAATGGACCTAGATCCAATCTCAGACCTCACCCACAAACGATAAACAGGAAGAAATATAAACTAGAAATAGATCAAAATAATCCAAAACAAACCACAAGGATAATATATACGAACGGTTTCAGTACTCATTGAGCTATTTCAGCATGTGGGGCCCTCAGTGACACATGATAAGGGATAAATAACTCCCCTCCCTCCCAGCTTCCACTATGATGAGATGGTCCAATTATCCTAACCGTCCTTATTCTTCTAAATTCAGCTGCTGATAGTGACTATCCCAATAATATTTTTGGAGTATTTTTGTAAATTTACACTATGATGTACATTTCACAACATGGACGGTTCAGATCATTGGACCACTCGACATGTGGACCCTAGTTTTGCAACTCAAAACGTCCGGGTTGCCTAATCTAAGGTGACAAGCATTTGTTTTCAACACTTGGTTTTTGAAAGTATCATATGACAGTTTCAATATTTAATTACCAAAAATTCACTCCACTGAATCTAATTACTGTTGAAAAAATTGAAAGAAAAGTACTTTAATAAAAATTATTTAATAAAGTAGTTTAATGAAAACTTTAAAAATAAATACTGGAATGCATATTCAATCATTATTAATAAGAATTTTATAAAATTACTATTAAGATAACTAAAATTTTCATGAAAAATTCCTCATTAATTCCAAATTTATGAAAAACTTTCCCACGTGCAGATCAAATTAGGATAAATGCTCTTATACATTAGTTTTTATTTATTTATTTTTATGTAATAAAGTCATAAAATTTTTGGGGCCCACATGATATATGCATGCACTCAATCATAATAATTACATAAACTAAAAATCTTTCTTATAGGATTACTAGATAAGCTGATGGGTTGCATGTGTATTTTAATATTTTAGGCCGTGTATTTTTGTTTTTTTTGCTCGATCCACTTTATGTCCGAATCAATTACATTTTTTGTTCTTTTAAACATCATAGCAAGTTACATCTTTTGAATGGATGGAATACCGTACAAATATCATGTGGACCGTCTGATTTTCCACTTAACTGTTCTCTAGAGAAAAAAGTATATTATGGCTACTATGGTAACTTTGACCACTCAAAAAAGAACCTGGTAAATATATATATATAGAAATTAACAAAGTGTAGGAGTGGCACGGACGTAGGTTAGGTGCCACCCCACCCCTGCTTGTCCCGAGATAATAACAGGTTGGAATCTGAGGGGTCCATTGTGATTTATGGGTTTATCAGTACCGTCCATCATTTTTTTCATATCATTTTAGTATAAAAACTGAAAATATGAGGTAAATCAAAGGCTCAGTTCAACCACACCTTTGGAAGCAGCGCTGATAATGACACCCAACTATAAAACCTTCCTAGGGCCCATCGTGATGTTTATTTTCCATCCAACCTAGACTTGGATGAAGGCAAAACACAAATATAAGCTTGATCTAAAACATACGTGGTTTCCACGAAGTTTTTAACGGTGAACATTTAATCCCCACTGTGTGGTCCAATAAAGCCTTGTATTTGCCTCATTTTTGAAAATTTACTCTAAAATTATATGGGAAAATATATGGACGGTGTTGATAAACTCATAAATCATGGTGAGCCTCTCAGATTCCCAGACAGTTCTGAGCTTGGTACAGGTGGGGTAGTACCTAATCCGCGTCCAGCACAAGCTCCGGAGAGTTAGCTCAGTACTGTTTAATAAACAATGGTGGCTTTTCAACTGTACACATGACATAGTTGCATAGCAATCTATATTATCTAAGTCGTTGACCTAACTATGAATGGAACATGACCGGAAAAGCCTACAAAGATAATATTAATTATCTGATTTTCTTTTAAAGTTTGACCACTCACTGTATTATTATTAAAAATAAATAAATAAATTTGCAAGGATTTTTGGAAATCCAAAACAGTGAAAATCCAAGATGTTACAACACTGTAGAAAGCAGCGGTGCTAAGGACGCCTACTGTTAAAAAACTCTTGCATTTCCAAACACTCCCATGAGTTTACAGCTGGAAGAGGGCCAAATCTCATCACCCATCCAAACAGAAAATCCAGATCATCATAGACTCTAATCCAATGGAATTCCTGGACAACCATTGATGGTCATCTCATTACCTTATATCTAATTTCATCCCTTCTAATCCACTCTAATGCAACGTCCCTAACTGACCCTTATTGTCTGTGGTGCAGTTCATAGGAGATTCTAATTATCTCATTTTTAGTCGATTAATAATATGATCTGAAAAAAAAAAAGAATGAATATAATGTATAAAACACATAATATGGTAGGCCCTTAGAGCTCTTTATAGCACCCATTAATACTAGCTTATTACTAGAGTGGTCGCTGTTGAATTCATATCCCTTCACTCATTCATTTTTATGGACCATGCCGTTGGAAACAGCGATGGTTGACCATCCACAGTTATAACCTCTTTATAGAGGTAAAAGGTTCTGAATGAAGATGATATTTGTATTTTATGTTTGCTTACGTAGGTGTGCGCATTAAAATTTAATTTATTTTTTAACTTGCTCATTAAAATGAGCCGAAAGATAATTGGCCAACGCATATAAAAATCACATACATTAAGGTGAGCCCCACAACCATAAATCAACGGACTTCAGTGGTTCTGGGATTCACCAAATCCATGTCCTATGATATAATAATGCTCGTACATCAACTCTTATAATCCAGAGTATCAAAAAACAAGGATAATATGAACGGTTTCAGTCATTGGGACGTGGATTGCGTACTAAGTAACTATTGGGGTCCATCATGATTTACATATTTTATACACTGAGTAACTATTGGGGTCCATCATGATTTACATATTTTATACACTCTGTCCATCCATTTTAAAAAATAATTTGAGGTCTCTAGCCCAAAAATGAAGTATATCCAAATCTCAAGTGGACCTCACTAAGGGGAAACAGTGTGAATTGAAATTCTACCGTCAAAAATTTATTGGGGGCCACGGAAGTTTTGGATCAATCTTTTATTTTTGTTTTCCCTTCATCCATGTATTTGTGATCTTATGAACAGGTGGGTGAAAAATAAACATCACTATGGACCCTACCAAGGTTTCAACCGTGGAAGTCATTATTCCCACTGTTTCCTTGTGGTGTGGTCTACTTGAGCTTTAGGCATGCTTCAATTTTAGGCTCAACCACTAAAATGAACTGTAAAAACGGATGGACGGCGTGGATTTCTCACATACATTCATAGTAGGCCCAACAGAGTTTACTCAGTACGATAAAAGCAGTCCGATTTCCAGTCATTGAGCTATTTCAGCATGTGGGCCCTCAGTGACACATGATAAGGGATAAGTAACTCCCCTCCCTCCCAGCTTCCACCATGATGAGATGGTCCAATTATCCTAACCGTCCTTATTCTTCTAAATTCAGCTGCTGACAGTGACTATCCCAATAATATTTTTGGAGTATTTTTGTCAATTTACACTATGATGTACATTTCACAACATGGACGGTTCAGATCATTGGACCACTCAACATGTGGACCCTAGTTTTGCAACTTAAAACGTCCGGGTTGCCTATCACTCTATCAGTCATCATCTGATATAAGGTGACAAGCATTTGTTTTCAACACTTGTTTTTTGAAGGTATGATATAACAGTTTCAATATTTACCAAAAATTCACTCCACTGAATCTTATTACTGTTGAAAAAATTGAAAGATAAGTACTTTAAGAAAAATTACTTAATAAAGTTGTTTAATAAAAACTTAAAAAATAAATACTGGAATGCATATTCAATCATTATTAATAAGAATTTTATAAAATTGCTATTAAGATAACAAAAATTTTCATGAAAAATTCCTCATTAACTCCAAATTTATGAAGAAAATTTCCCACATGCAGATCAAATTAGTATTAATGCTCTAATAAATTAGTTTTTATTTATTATTTTTTAATGTAATAAAGTCATAAAATTTTTTGGGCCCACATGATTTGTGGGCGACATTCCACATGATATATGCATGCACCCAATCATAATAATAACATAAACTAAAAATCCTTCTTATAGGATTACTACATAAGCTGATGGGTTGCATGTGTATTTTAATATTTTAGGCCGTATATTTTTGTTTTTTTGCTCGATCCACTTTATGTCTGAATCAATTACATTTTTTGTTCTTTTAAACATCATAGCAAATTACATCTTTTGAATGTATGGAATATCGTACAAATATCATGTGGGCCGTTTGATTTTCCATTTAACTATTCTCTAGAGAAAAAAGTATACTTTGGCTACTATGGTAACTTTGACCACTCAAAAAAGAACTTGGTATATCTATATATATTATATATATATATATATATATATATATATATATATATATATATATATAAATTAACAAAGTGTAGGAGTGGCAAGGACGTAGGTTAGGTACCACCCCACCCCTGCTTGTCCCGAGATAATAACAGGTTGGACTCTGAGGGGCCCATTGTGATTTATGGGTTTATCAGTACCGTCCATCATTTTTTTCATATCATTTTAGGATAAAACTGAAAATATGAGGTAAATCAAAGGCTCAGCTGAACCACACCCTTGGAAGCAGGCAGCGCTGATAATGACACCCACCTATAAAACCTTCCTAGGCCCATCATGATGTTTATTTTCCATCCAACCTAGGCTTGGATGAAGGCAAAACACAAATATAAGCTTGATCTAAAACATCTGTGGCTTCCACGAAGTTTTTAACGGTGAATATTTAATTCCTACTGTGTGGTCCACTAAAGCCTTATATTCACCTCATTTTTGAAATTTTACTCTAAAATTATATGGGAAAATATATGGACGGTGTTGATAAACTCATAAATCATGGTGAGCCTCTCAGATTCCCAGACAGTTCTGAGCTCGGTACAGGTGGGGTAGTACCTAATCCGCGTCCAGCACAAGCTCCGGAGAGTTAGTTCAGTACTGTTTAATAAACAATGGTGGCTTTTCAACTGTACACGTGACATAGTTGCATAGCAATCCATATTATCTAAGTCGTTGACCTAACTATGAATGGAACATGACCAGAAAAACCTACAAAGATAATATTAATTATCTGATTTTCTTTTGAAGTTGGACCACTCACTGTATTATTTTTAACCATCCAATCGATAGCCGTTAAAAATGGACCAATGATTTTAGAGATCTTCTGCATCCAATTTTGGACCCATGATTTCCATAGTGTTAGTTACTGTTCATTAGCATTGGGCGAGGAGGATGAACCATCACCACTTGAAAACTGTGTAAAACTCACAAAGTAGTCTATCTATACACTAGCAGGTCACAGCATGACAGAAATACAATGATCCAAGCCGTTCATCACGAATTTCCCATCATACACATCTACATGCTACGAAATCAGCTTGCTGGATTTTCATCAACTTTTAAAACAATCAAACCCTCCGTTTGTTCATCGTAGCATGATTAAAGTGCGAACCAATGAATGTACGTTCCAGATCAGGCACAGATATAGGTGGTCGGCACATGCATCGGTGTAAGAGAGTACACTCGCAAGACATGAATGGTATTTTAACTGCCGCTTTTTACGTTGCAGGATAGAAGAGAATGAGAGCGGAAGCGACGGAAGCGGAGTGCGTCCTTCCCCGCGTGGACGGAATCGGTCATGCAAGGGTGCCGTGGGACCCAAAGTGATGTATTTGTTTCATCCAGTCCGTTCATCCATTTTTTCAGATCATTTAGGGTTTAGTGGAAAACAATTTAGGCACATATAAATCTCAATTGGACCACACCACAACAAGCAACGGTGATAATGACGCCCACCATTGAAACCTTCCTAAGGGCCCACCGTAATTTTTATTTAACATCCAACCTTTTCAGAAGGTCTAATAGACATGGATGAATGTGAAACACAAATTTCAGCTTGATCCAAAACTTCTGTGTCTCCCAAGAAGCTTTTAATTGTGGACGTTTAATTCCACTTTGGGTCCACTTGAGCGTTGGATCTGCTTTGTTTTCATATCCTAAAATGATCTGGAGAAATGGATTAACGGTGTGGATAAAATCCATACATCTGGGTGGGCCCACAGAGGCAGGACACAATTCGTTTCCAGAAACACGTGTGAGTTTGAGAGCGTGACCGTTTGGCGCGCGTCACGGCTGTCGTCATCGCGGGTTCGAAGCAGAAGCTATGTGCGATGTATCTCATATATCTATTCCGTCTATTGTTTCGAAAGTTTACAAGAATAGTAAATAATGCAAATCTAAAACTAGGGGGCCCGCCTTTTTTGCTTACAGCATCAGCTGCTCTTTGTTACAATCAGCAAATCTCGAGACAATTTCTTGGAAAGGAACATCAGATGATTTGTCTTCAAGAGGTGGCCCATCCATCAGACAGTGTGGATCATTTGACGGTTGCACCAATCAGACGGTAGGATGGTTTACACATAATGCTTCACTGTAAGTAGAGGTGCCAAATCGACCATAGATATGGATTGATGGGTAAGATCCCAAATCGGACGGGCGTTGAAAATAGTTTTAAAAAAAACCAAAGAAAAATGTGTTTTCTTTATTTCAACTGCCGATAAAAGTTTAAGAAAAGTTGTGATTTATAAGTGGCTAAATGGATAACATTCTTGCCAGGAGAAATGGAATACGAGGGCATGGGCACGAGCACGAGTGTGGCATATGGATGTGATGGCATTAGATAACGCATGACCTTATACGAACTGTTGTGAGACGGTGCGATCGCAGTGCAAGAAGTGTGAGATGGGCCTGAGTTTTATAGGTTGCTGAAAATGATTGGATCAATGGATCCAAAACAGTCGACCATTTTAAAAACGGCTAATAACTTTAATAGCTAAATGATGCGAAAATGAATGGATCTTGATGATCCAACAGTTAGATTATTGATCCAATGGTCTTAAACGCTCAAAAATTAGTACCAACTATAAAAAAAATGTGTTATTAACGTGTTGAACCATTATGACCACCTAATAATAATCAACTCCTCAAATGCTATATAAATTCAGCCATTATGATACAGGATCATTCAAGTCCAACACATTCAATGAGAATTCCATTTGATCTTTCTAAACATTTTACTTTTAAGAAAATTGCTGAATAGCTCGAACATTGTTCAAATCACTAAGTTTGACCACTCATCAAATTAGTTGTGCTAATCGAGTTCCTAGGAAAATTCCTTTACGATTGTTGCATGCATGATCTTGAAGAAAATGTTTGCCTTATTTTTAAAATAATTTGCTTATAACCCATCAACAATTGAAAACGGAGCTAATCAAACGTTAAATACAGCTTATTTATTCGTGATTCAGCTTGGTGTTGATTTAAATAATTTTATTTCCAGTTTTCCACTATATCTTTTCAACATTTGTCTGATGATCTTCATGACGGGCTGTTCTTTCTAGCGACTCGGATCCATATACACATGGCACATTGCCCATGCTCGATCCAATGGATAGTTACTTCCCATCCATTGACATGGATATTAGTAACTATAGATGGGACCATTCATGATTTTCACACGTGCATGGTGATGGGTTTTTTTGACCCATCTTCGACCGGTCGTGAGCCCTGCTCGACCGGTCGAAGGCTGGTGGTCGACCAGTCGAAGGTTCGAGTCGTGACTTCGACTCAAAGTCCAGCGAGTATTTTTGCTGTTTTTACTGTAGCTACGACTGGTCGAAGGGATGACTCGACTGGTCAAAGGGGTCCTACGACTAGTCGAAGACTAAGCTCGACTAGTCGAAGGTTACGTAGTTTGTTCCGCGATTTTGCGCGAAACTGCGGATTTGAGTCATCGCCAATAGGGATGCGGAAAGGAGTTTCCTAAACTATAAAGGAGTTGCCTAGGGTTTTTCTAGATACAGCAAGAGGGTTTCCTAAAGCTTTACAAGGGATTTGCTAAAGGGTTTAGGGCTATCAAAGGTGAGAGAGAAGGAGAAAGAGAGAGAGGAAGCTTATAGAAGGGAGGTTCTGCTCGTGAAGGTTTTCTACTCTTTGCAATTTATATCTCAGCGCTTCTATGTCCTCATAATCGGTTAGATCTCTCCATTTTCTCTATTTCTCTTATTGTTTATCCACTTCTGCGTGAGTGAATAAGATTGTAACGTTCTACTTCATAGTGGATTGTTGATCTGGACGAGGTCCCGTGGTTTTTACCTCTTTGAGGGTTTTCCACGTAAAGATCTCTTGTGTGGTGTGTGATTGATACTTTGATTTATTTCATTGCTTTATTATCCATAATTCTGTTTTGTTTCGGGAGGCTAGATCCTAAGGTTTGTGCAAGGCATCCCAACACATGGTCATCAGATTGTGCCAATTTCTAACAATGTTCGTGAGAATCCGACGGTGGAGATGGTTTGAGAATGTGTCCTTGGTGTTGTTACATAAAAGGATCATTTCTAAACTATGATTGGCCATTAATCATGGTTTCGGTGGGCCATCGAATTACAGAATCAAGGCCCACCACTAAAATTATCATTTTCTTCAGAAATTTGTCCACCAAACATATTATAATATTGACATCATCCAACCGCCACGCTTCGGCCTAAGAACAAGAAAAATAATATTAAGATAATAATAATAAAAAAAACCCAAATGCATTAACAAATAAAATAATGTGTTTTGATTAATCACAGCCCATAAATTTCCAGCTAGATATAGGGAATATCAGACATGCGATTCATCTAAAAGGCCCTTACTCATAGGCATTTTGTCTTTCTTCATGGCTGTATGCAATGTTTTTAAATTCCATCTTACATACTTTGACTAGAAAAAGCCTCACATGATCACTACATTTGAATAAGTTGAATAGTCCTTGGATGTTCTCCATCCATGATTCTGCCAGCTTATAGTTCTAAGTTTGTGCAAGTGAAGCCTATTTTTCATGATCAGGACCGTTGATTCGATGAAGTCTGGCATGGATTATATATGGCTTAAAAATTTCTTCAGCCCGACAATCCCAACCATTACATTGGTGCCCTGCAGATAGACGGTTGAGAAGAGAAATACATCAATGGTTCAAATTCAACTAGGAAATGGCTAAAGACCTACAACTCGATGGTGGGTCGATCTTAGATCAATGGTTCAGATTACTGAAACATGGGTCCCACGTGCATATCCTAGGTCGAGGATGGCACATTTCCTATTTCAATAATCCCACTCAAATGGAGGGAGATTATTTTAGATTGTGTCCAGGGCATCTCATTGAAACTTTTGAGACTAGTACCACCTTTTAGGGTACCTTTAAATATTCGTCTTTTGGGCAACCAAACGTTACCTAATCTAGGGTTAGGGTTTAAAAAATGTCACAAAAGCTCGAATAACGGCTCGAAACGGTAAGTAGAGTCCCAAACCATAGGTTATAGTTCATTTAAAATGATTTTCTTTTTCTATTTTAATATTTTTTGGAGATGCTACGTTCAAACCTATGCCTTTAGATGATTCTACCCTTGTGTCGTGACTGCTAGGGCACGGGCCTTACCTTAATTTGTTTTATAAGAATCCAACGGCTATGATTATGTAGGTCAAAGACATGATTTGGCAGGTCAAGCTGCAACAGCGAATGGATTCTCTTGGGTGCCTTATTATAATGTTCAAAGGATGTAATTTTTAGCTTTACTGAAAAGAAAAGGGATTGGCTACAGTTTATGGCCCGTTTGGACACACCCTTAAAATGGGGGCCTTTGAGGCCTAAATGATACTTTTAGCTAAACTTGAGTATGCATTATCTATTTAAATGTGGGTTTAAAAATCCCATATAATCTATGGTGATATAGAATGGGCCACGGATGCATTCTTAGCACAACTGAACCAAAAGAAGCCTCAACGGAAGTGGAAGTAGTCTGTTTGATCCGAGCTCAATCCTATGTACTGCATGGCGTAATTGAGCTCTACGTCGGATTAATAAAAATTATTTTCGATAGGGAAAAATTGCCATTCAAAGTGTGGATTGTGAATCAATTATAACTTTTGATCCAAGTATTGTCATGGAACACACAACATTGGTAGTGGACCATCCGAGGTTAATCGACCTATAGTTGATTGCGTTTGTCTATTTGCGAGAAAACTGTTGGAAACCGCAGAAACTTTCAAAGACAAATCAAACAATGTATACACAATCGCACAACCAATTTCAAACAAGAACAATTTAAATTTAAGGTAGAAAAACTCTCTTGGGAAAAAAATACGACACAAAGCAATGAATAATGTTCTATGAAAGTAAAAATTACAATAGATAGAGTCATATTGATTCGAATAGGCCGCAAAATCTCTTTTCAAAAACCCTAGATATGCCCTTGAACCCTTAAGAACAAAATCAAAGGCCCTAATACACATCTTCTCTCTCAAAATCCGATTACGCTTGTTATATATAGTGTTATAATCGGAATAGGAAACAAATCTCGCACTGGCACAATTCTGCACACATCTTCAACCGCTTCGACATGTCATTGAGGATTTGTCAATTGCATCGAATTCCTTCAATGCCATCGAGTAAAAATACGGAAACGTTCTAGCAACCTACATGAATTTTACAGATTTTCTTGATGACATCGACATCTGCTTGACGACATCAAGTACTCTTTCGATAGCATCGACAAATCTTGTTATTGATAGATTTAAGATCACATTAATAGAAAAACACACCTTTTTAGTTCAAAATTGAGAAAAATTTACTGTTTTTAGTAATACCTATTTTTATTATATTTTCTTATTTTTAAAGTTTTAAGTTTTTATCTTTTTAGAAACTTCAAATAAGATTTATATAGACCTTTTATTTTTAGCGAATTAGGTTTTGAAACAATCTTACTATGTTAGATAACTAAGTGTTCTGTTATTTTGAATAATTTCTTTAATGAGTTCAAGAAATATACTGTGGATTTAAGGTTTTGCCTACTCAGAGAAGATGGTGATATTCTTCTCATCGTTACACACTATTCTTAGCACCACATGATTACTGAAGCATATGTAAAAACTATGGCCTTTTGCCAAAGTGCATCTAAGTGTTTCTAAGACTCGAACGAGTCTGGTGTGACTCATCCCAATCTAGTCGGACGTACTTAGAATTGTTACAAGAGAGGCCTGACTCAGCTGAGTCGCCCCAAATCGTCTGAGTCACAACTCGACTCAGTACAGAAATGGGTCCAAGCCTTCCGAGTCTTAAAGCCAACGTATATGATACATGATGAGTTCTCATTTCCTAGTAGGGCCCACATACCATCAATCAAGAGACCTCTGATCAGATGGGCCACACACTGAATTCACGCCTGGTTAATCGAGGCCTTTGATCAGAGGTCCCCACAGTCATCCACCCACAATTTCTTCAACAGGACAATCTAAACCGTCGGTTGGTGGCTTGAAAATACAAGGAAACACGACAACCGTCCATTCCAACTGAAAGAGTGTCGATGAATGGATGGTTAGGATCTTCTAAGCAGAAATTTTTTCGAGTTAATGGCATGGGACCACTTTAACCGTGGGCCCCACTTGTACAAACCAAAAGATTACTAGACTCTTCTAGTTCTCGGATGCCTTTCTTTGGGTGCGTTTGGATGCTTAGTTGGATTGAATTGTACTCATTCAATCAAATAAACGCAGCATGGCCCACAAATTGAGGTGGGGCCCACTTCAATTAGTACTGACTGCCAACCCCAAGTTCCAGTTTTTAGTGGGGCTGGTCCCACTTTGGTCGGTTCCACTTTAACGAATGATATTATTGCAATTCCATTCAATTGCGCATCCAAACGTGGCCAGATCTTTAAACCTACTTTTATGTGCATTTGGCGTTTGCATGGTACTCTTTCTTTATGGGGAATTAAAGATACAACCAGTTTGAATGGTCTTATGATGCAAACTAGTGGATCTGGGCCGTCCATTTTGTCACAGCCATTCTTCTTAGACCATGGATCTGGAATTACACTCACTGAACGATTCTGGCCATCTGATTAGGGGTTTTTAAAATGAATGGTTATAACAGCATGGATAATTGTTAAGATGATTATGATCACGAATCGATGTAATTTTGGAATAGTGGGACATCAAGGGTGGGTGGGACTATCTGAAGGGTTCAAACAAGGGTAGATGACATGGTAGGATTTCAACGGTGTACGTCACTCTTCCCACTGTTTTCTGTGGTGGGGTCCACTCGAACTTTGGCTCTGACTTATTCTTTAGATCATAGCCTAAAATAATATCTCCAAATGGATGAACGGTGTGGATATAACACATACATCATGGTGGGGTTCACAGAACTTGGTGACGTCACTTCATTAGCTAGTCTACCTACTCAACCCGTCAGTAGCTAATCCGCGTCCAGATACCAGCGACAAGTTGCGTGGGTTCCATCATAAGGTACGTGTTATGTGCAAACCGTCCAAAGCCATTTGGTGAGCTCCCTGTAAAATTTGACCAAAAAAATAAGATATACTTAAATATAAAATATACCACACTTAAAAAAAGCAACGTGGATTGAACGTCTATCATTGAAACTTTTTGCGAGTCACATTAGTTTTAGATTAATATGATATATATTTTTCCTATTTATCTAGATTTTTGTGACATTATAATTAGATTGAAAGAAAAATAAAAGTTATGGTGAGCCCTACAAATGTTTTAACTGTAAAAATCATTATACCCATTGTTATTTATGATGTAGTAAACTTGGGCTTAGGGGTGTACATCGGGTCGAACCGAGTCGAGCTAGCCTCAGCTAGACTCAGCTCGGCCACTAGCTGACCCCAGCTCGAACTCGGCTAAGCTCAGTCCTCGAGCATGACTGGCCAGCTCAGCTTGGTTCAGTTAGTAGCTCGAGCCAGTTCGAGTTGAGTTCGAACCAAGTTCGCCATTGCAACATTTTCACAAATACCTTAATTGCACCTTCAAAATCTCACTGTCACTGTATTTGAGACAACAGGAATAGTTTTACGAGTATTTTATCAAACATCTTTTAAGTAACATAAAAATCAAGAAAAAAAATGGAAACATCAATATCAAAGTAACCGAGTCACCAAACTGGTTCGATCCGAGTTTGATTCGAACTGGGTTCAATCCAAGTCGAGTCAAGCTGAGGCCAGCTCACACTCGGCTCAAACTTATTTTCGAGTTCAAAAAATCAGCTCAACTCGGCTCGAATGCAACTTCGAAACAAGTCGAATCGAGCTTTTTCGAGTTGAGTCAAGCAAGCTAACCGAGTTAGCTTAGTTCATATAAGCCTCTATTTGGGCTTTGGATATGATTCATTTGTTGACTCACAATCTAAAATGATATTAACAAATGGATGAATAGTATGGATATAATAAATACATCATTCCATAGTCATGTAAGCCGTAGTCTTCACACCACGCGTACCCACACCATCTATATCATTGGTGTATGGTACACTAGTCAATCCGCTTTCCCCACCTTGTGAGTCCGACGTTGAAGATGTTCTCTCTCACAAATCCCTCTAATAAGGAAGTGGATTGCATGGTGCCACGCCTCGACGATAATCAGTCCAGTCAAAGCTATGTGAGGGCTACCGAGATGTATAGGTTTTATCTAGGCCGTCCATCAAATTGGCCTGATTGTGCTAGATATAAATTAAAAAATGAGGCAGATCTAAGGCTCAAATAGACCACACTAGAAAAATCAGCAGTGATAATGACATCCACCGTTGAAACCTTGCTAGGGCTGCCATGATGTTTATTTGCTTTCCCATGAGATCATGTAGGCCATGATTAATGGAAACCACAAATATTTTCAAGATTTTTTCAACGGTCAGTATTTAATCTTTGCTGGATGGTCTACTTAAGCTTTGGATCTGTCTTATTTGGTATATAAAATGAATAGGAAAAAATAAATGGCATGGATAAAACTCATACATTACAGTGAGCCCCGCGGATCCCCGTAGGCTCTTATCGTACTAGTAAACTCTGTTGGGCCCACTGTGAAATCATGTGGTTTATCCACGCCGTCCATCCGATTTTCCAGATCATTTTAGAGGTTAATCCCAGAATTGAAGTATATCAAACGCTCAAGTAGAACATACCAAAGGAAACAGTCAATGTATTGATTTCCACCGTTGAAACCTTTCTAAGGCCCATTGATGTTTATTTGTCATCCAAACTGTTCATAAGATCACACAGACAGGGATGGAGGGAAAACAAAAATATCATCTTGATCTAAAACTTCTGTGGGCCCCGAAGAACTTTTCAACGGTATACTTCAATTCACACTGTTTCAGGTGGTGTGGTCCATTTGAGATTTGGATATGATTAATTTTTGGTTTAAACCCATAAATTTATATGATAAAACGGATGGACGGAGTTGATAGAATTCGTGAATGACGGTGGGCCCCACATGGACCAATACATCTACATAATGGGACAGGCCTGATGGACGATTTGGATCTCCTAACTATTCGTGTGCTTTAGCTGCCTTCTATACACGTGTGGAGGTTTGCTATACATCTCCTCGTATTGCTTTACGATACGTCGGGATTATAGTGGCAATCTAAACCGTTGATCCGATGAGATGCAAAGATGAAGATTACTTCCCCACAAATCTTCAATATTGGAAAATCCTGGACTTTCTAATAGATGGCCCACAAAGCAATGGGCATCGAGAAAAGTCAATATCAAAGTGGACGGTGATGCCCATCATGTAGACGGTTTGGATTGCACCGAACATGATCCGAGATCCAAGGGCTATAGTACTGACCACCGACATATCGAATTGCAATGAGTGTGCGGGCGTAGTAGATACATCCATATTCTAGCCGTTGGATTTGGGTTATCAATGATCCCAACCGTTTATCTAATAGGTGTCTCCTTGGATGGGAATGCAATAATAATAGTAATAATAATAATAATAATTCGAATTTAATATTTGAACCCTTTGATAAAGATTTCGTGGTGACCAATCATTTTAAAAGAAAAAGGGCGAAATTATCGAAGGGTTGAAAAAAAAACCAATTAGAGCTTTTATTTGTTAGTTTTCTACTGTTAAAAAGTTGCAACTCATCGTATAAACGGTTTGGATAATTGAAAGATGACACGTGGTTATAGACTAATATGTAAGGGTGCACATCGAACTGGTAGAACCGTGGAACCGGACCGGAATTGATCAAACGGTCCGGTTTGGTCCAGTTCTAAAGTGCAACGATTTTGGTTCTGGTTCCAAAAATTAAAGTACCGTTTAATTCGGTTTAGTTTCAATTTGGGATAGGTAGAACGAACCAAGCTGTGATCCGAATCGTGGATCCGAACAGTGAGTCCAAACCATGGAACCGAACATGGAACCAAATCGTGGAACCGAACCTAGAACTGTGAGTTTATAGTATATTTTAGTTATATATTTGACTCATGATTTATGGTTTATAATGCACTTTTTGATTGTTTTCATAAATATATATTTTTTACACCATATACAATATTTAAACCATTCATCAAATGAATCACAGCATAAATGAACATGGACTAAGTTATAAAATAGAACATGCAACTGAATTGGATTATAAAAAGTCCAGAACTGTGGAACCGAACTGGTTTTCATGTCCAGTTCCAGTTTGATTCCAGGGGCTAACAGTCTGGTTTCAGTTTCAAAAATCAAAGAACCGTACGGAATAGTTCGGTTCGGTTTCACCCTAAAACCGGAGCCAAACGAACCGTGTGCACCCCCACGTAATACACGTACGGTATTGACACAAGTAGTGATGTATTCGCGCAGATCTCACCCAGAGCAAAGCTACGTAAAGGCGGCCACGCGCTTTGATTGGTTCACATGGAAAAGAGGACGGTGGGCGGGTCCCACAGGCAGTACGAGCCAATGAAAACTTGTATGGATACCCATAGAAAAATGGGGTGGCTTCGATTTCCATTAAATGAGAAAAACAGCCCAGATTCTTGACTCGGATTCGGTAGTGACCCCTCTAGTGCTCAAAATTTGTGGGCCCATGCGTTTCATCCATGCCGTTCATTCATTTTGTGAAGTCATTTTAGGCCATGAGTTAAAAAATGAGGCAGATCCAAATCTCAAGCGGACCACACTACAGGAAAGAGTTGAGATGATAATGCCTTCCATTGAATTCTTCCTGGGGCCCACTGTGATATTTATCTTCCATCCAACTTATTCATAAAGTCACATAAACCCAGGTGGAGGGAATACACAAATATCACCTTAGTCCAAAACTTCCGTGGCCCACAAGTTTTTAACGGTGGGCGTTCAATCCCAACTCAGAGGTCCACTTCAACAATGGGTCTGCCTCATTTTTAGGCTCATGCCATAAAATAATGTGACAAGATAGATGGACGATATATACATGATGGTGGGGCCCACAGAGCTTATGAAGACATGTGAACGGGCGGTGGAGATTAAACGACAAATGACAAGTTGGTTTTCTAGAGAATGGGATGGGAAGCACCCACACACACCCGTGAGATGAAATGACAAAAAAACAACGTGTGTGTGTGAGAGAGAGAGAGAGGCGGATGCAATTGCAAGCCAGCAAAATCATGACTACCTACCGACCGAAAAGTTCATTTTCTTCGCATCTTTGAAGATATTTGTGTCTACCTTTTTGGAATTTCCAGTGCTGTCCATCATTCAAGCGGAGTAATTAGCTTGTGGGGCCCACCAGTTGTATGTGTTTGGTGAGTCCTGGTGGGCCCATTCGATCTAACAGATGC
This sequence comes from Magnolia officinalis, assembly GCA_021015155.1. Lineage (NCBI taxonomy): Eukaryota > Viridiplantae > Streptophyta > Magnoliopsida > Magnoliales > Magnoliaceae > Magnolia > Magnolia officinalis. Next base: position 72,125,823 of record JAJHSJ010000009.1, on the reverse strand, counting down.
GACAGGGGCCTATTTGCTTTCTGATTGGTGCAACCCACATGTGAGACCTACCCACCTGAGTGGGGCCCACTTCTCCTTACTCGGGTTCACATGTGGTGGGCCCCACCCTCGCCAGAAAAATTATAGGAGTGATAAAGTTCTGGTAGACTCGGTGACTCGACTTGAAACTCGGCCGAGTCAACTCGACTAGGCAAGAAAGAAACTCCGTCTGTGCATTTTTTTATTATTATATTATTGGAATTTTTTGCCGTAAATTCCTCAGAAATTAGGATTTTACAAATTAAGCCTCATGACTCATGACAGTTTGTGGGCGGTGAAATTACTATAATGCCACCGTGCCTTTTTTTTTTAGAAAGTGATAAAGTGGAGAATTTCGGGGTCCACATGATATCTTTATGATATCTAATCCATCCAATGGATGTAATCTGTCATTATGTTTAGAAGAACCTGAAATTTAGTTTTTCTAAATCTAAGATAAGTCACACCATAAATAATATTATGGACCGCTTAATAACATCAAAATGCACGCGCAGTCATCTGGCAATCCAATCAGAAAATTTTTTAGTCTATGTGATTATTATGGCTAGGCGTGTATGTTTGACAGGCTGGATGTCATACACATACTAGGTGGGCCCCACATTCTCTTACTTCATTACTTAAAAAAAATAAAATTAGAGGGTACTTTTGTAATTTGAGAAGAGGAATATTCCCCTTAAAATCCCAACACCGTTTAGGGGTGATTGGCGCATTGTACTGGGAAGGATTAGGTGGGATGTTATTAGAAAAACGTAATTATTATGTAGGAGGGATTGTCCTACATTGAATGGATATACCCACCATTATTTGAAATTATTGAGAATAACACATATGTTATATCCAAACTGTTCATCTGTTTTGTAACCTCATTTTATGGCATGAACTTAAAAATGAGGCAGATCCAAAACTTATGTGCGCCAAAGAAATTTTCAACAGAAGGTATTCAATCCCCGCTGCTTTCTATGATAGGGTCCACTTTAGCTTTAGATCTACCTAATTTTTTGGCCATGTTCTAAAATAATCTCAAAAAATGGTTGGACGGTGTGGATATACTGCACACATCATGGTGGGACCTACACAACTTGCTAACATTGAGTGAAATTGGAACGGGGTCAAACGCAATTCCATCCCGCTTAATCCCATCTAATAGCATCTAATAACGAGCTGGGATTCGCGGAAGTTATTCATGGGCGCGGCTTCGGTTGATCCCGGATCCCCCATGTGGGTGGGATCCCTTACCGTGGGGTCCACCTTGATGTCTGTACCTCATATCCACACCGTCCATCTGTTTTGAAAACTCACTTAAGGGCATTATAAAAAAAATGAATTAGATTCTAATCTCAGGTGGACCATAATACCTGAAACAGTGGTAATCAACCATTAAAAGCTTTTCGTGGGCCACAAAAGTTTTGGATCAATCTTATATTTGTGTGGTCTCTTCATCCAGGTCTTTTTGAACTTATCAACAAGTTGGATGTCAGATAAACATTCTGGTGGGCTCATGAAAATTTTAATGGTGGAGATTCAATCACGAGTGTTTTCTGTTGATTGGTCCACCTAATATTTGGATCTGCTTCATTATTGGGATTAATACCTAAAATGAGCTGTTAAAACGGATGGACGGTGTGGATATAACGCATATACATCAAAGTGGGCCCCACCGTTAGGGATCCATCCAAATGACGCTGGTATTCATACGCATGTAAAATGATTTCTATATAATCTTATTTTTTCAGGACTTCCATGTGACCAAAATATTCTTATTAAATGATAATAAGCTATCCAAATACTTCAATACAGGACTTAACAATTATATTTCATCATTCACGTGGGGCCCACCGTATTGCGTATGCTCTATCTAAACCATTCATTACGAGAGGCCCACTATGTTGATGATCGTAGGATACTCCAAAATTGTGCTAAAAATCCAGATCCACAACTCAGGTGGGTCCACTACAACAATGAGGTGGGATCCCAACCATAGGTTTGGTCCACATGATAGTTAGATCGGGCTGATTTTTTGGGTGTCCCACCCTTCATGATGGTGTGCTAGGATCTGATGAATGGGTTTGATAGAAGTATAAATGCCATGGTGGATTCACCCACAAACTTACAGTTGGCATCCCATCCCCCCTTTTCCTTATGATGTGGCCCATCTAAGCTTTGAACTTGGATGGTTTTTGGGCCTATAGTGTAGAATCAAGGAGAAAACCTGATGGACGGAATGGATTTTACATATACAATATGGTAGGGCCCACGAAGCTTAAGTGTTTCACACACCGCCTAAAACTGGTATTGTAGATAGGGGTGCACATCGAACCGGTAGAACCGTGGAACCGGACTGGAACCAACCAAACGGTCGGTTTGGTCCGGTTCTAAAGTGCACTGGTTTCGGTTCCGGTTCCAAAAATTAAAGAACTGATTACATTAGTTTGATTCTCAGTTTGGGAGAATGTAGAAACGAACCGAACCATAGAACCGAATCGTGGATCCGATCTGTAAAACCGAACTTGGAATCGAACCTGGAACCCTTTGATTGTTTTCATATTTGACTCATGATTTATGGTTTATAATGCACCATTTGATTGTTTCTATATATGTCTTTTTACACACTTTATACAATATCTAAATCATTCATCAAATGGATCACAACATGAATGGACATGGGTTAGATAATAAAATAAAATATACAATTGGGCTGAATTATAAAAAGCTCAGAATTGTGGAACCGATCTAGAACTGAATCAGTTTTAACGGCTCGGTTCCGATTCAATTCCCGGGTGCTAACGGTCTGTTCCGGTTTCGAATATCCTAGAAACAGACCTGTGTGCACCCCTAATTGTAGACGATTCAGGTCCGTATAGATCCTCATCCTACCGCGTGGGATATGTTTTGTACGGAAAAAGAACACTACAAACATTGCCTTTACGCATCCCTGAGACGCTCAAGCCCCACGGGCCCACCATGTTGTATATGTGGAATCCACGTCGTCCATCAAGTGGGAAACCTAATGATACATATACGGGCCACACCATCGGTGACAGGGTAAGATTTTATCTAAGACCTACCAGGATGTGCGACGTGGTCCACCTGATTTTTATTTCAAGGTGATTTTTGTACCTTACCATCATCCTCATGATTCACACCCGATGAACGGGTTTGATGAAAGATACATACAATGGTTGGCACGTATGAACGGCACGCTCGACAATAGCTAAGGAGGCTTGTGTATGGCCATGACCCTAAAATCTAATCCTAGCCGTTGATTGTAATAGTCGAATTTTGACAGTTGATATGTCGAATTGGACTCACAAACCAATGGACAGAATCATCCATTCAGCATGATTATTGGACCATGGACAATTCTCACGTGCGATTTATGCCTATAAATTCAACATTGGCGAGTCTCGTTGGTAGGCGCAGAAATCTGGGCCTGTCAAGAACTAAGGCCCAGGATTTTCATTCATGGGTTGGGCTGGACCCCCAACGGTCCGGTTTGGGATGGGATGGCTCCAAACAAGCAGGAATTCCTTTCCAAACCCAACCCACGGTCCATTGGGTCAAGCCCGACGGACCGAACCTGACCTGGCATGACCACGAGTGAAATACGGGTCTAAGAGTGCGCTAGCCCTACCAACTAGGGGAGCGGATTAGGTGAGACCCCGGACTCACCGTAGACAGTGCGGCCCTTACCATAGGGCCCACCTTGATGTATGTATTTTGTATCCACGCCGTCCATCCGTTTTTCCAGATCGTTTTATGGCATTATCCAAAAAAATAAGCAGAACCAATTATCAGGTGGACCATAGCATAGGAAACAGTGGTGATTGAACACACTACCATTAAAAACTTCTTAGGGTACACCTTAATATTTCCCTAGTGTTTATTTTCCATCCAATCTGTTGATAAGGTCACGTAAGCCTAGATGAAAGTAAAAAATCAAATATCAGCTTGATCCAAAGCTTTTATGGCTCATTAATGGTAAATCACCACTGTTTCCTATGGTATGGTCCAACTGATATTTGGATCCGTTTCATTTTTTAGATAACCCTTTAAAATGATCTGGGAAAACAGATGGACGGAGTGGATACTGAATACATACTTCAAGGTGGGCCCCACAGTAAGGCCCGTACTGTCTTGGGTGAGTCCCTGGTCTCACCTATTGGTATATACAAATATACGTACATGATATGTATGTGTCTATGCTCATCTTTTATTTATTTGTTTTTTTTTTTTGGGCCAAATCAGGTGTAGTCATCTAGCAGCCCATTGATAAGTTATATGGACCCGTTGGCTATAGTTGAACCCTAACCCAACCCATTTACTCAAATGGGTCATATTTTCTAACACACCTATTGACATATATGATAAGTGTGCTTAATGGCCTTTTTTGTTTATCACCATCCATCTGTAAGCCACTAAACTAAATGAATGGCTAAAAATTAGATGGTCCAATATGTTTTTTTGGGTCCACGGTGCTTAATGTGCACTTGAGGGTTCCCTCATGGACGTGGATGAGTGTGACAAATATTTTTGAGATTTTAATGGTTTTTTCGCAAGAAAGGAAAATTTTACAAATAACTGCCTAATTAATATGAAATTTACATTATGTATTCAAAAACATTTTGGAAAGTTACATCATTAATTAATATGATTATCATTTCACCTACCTTACATGACGGCTAATTAATATAATTATCATTCCACTACCTTCCAAAAACGGCTACCTTAAGAGCAATAGGTGGGTGGCTTGGGTGGGCCCCATTACCAACACGTTTTTTTGACCAAGCGCACACAGGTAAAAAATCAACTTTACCCTTTAGCTCTTATAGCTCTTATAGGAGAAATGAATCATGCAATGGAAACCTATGTCTCAGCACATGGAAGAAAACCGAGAGCGATGTGGGCCCCACCATGATGTGTTTTTGAATGCACTCCAACCACTAGTTGCATAATCCAATTTATGCCTGAAAAAGGTATACTAGGTGATGCTCACCTCTAAACTATTTCCCTCCGTGCGGCCCACTTGAATCATGAATTGTCTTAAATTTTAAGTTCCAAGACTAAAATTTGTATTTCATCTAATTGGGAGAGTAAATTTCACATAGTCATCATGATATGCCCTTAAAAAAATAATAATAATAAAAATCAATAGTGGACGCCTCTCTCAACTGTTTCCTTTAGTACGGTACATTTGAATCACAGGTTAGCCTAATCTTTTTTTGCTGTAGACTCTAACGTGGGACTGCATATTTAATGGTTTGAGTAGATTTCACATACACATCAAGATGGGGCCCGCCAAAAATCTAATAGGTGTTGCTCTCCGATTTGGATTCCCTAGCACAACACGCAACATGGACATCGATACTATGGTGTTTAGAAGATTTGTGGGCCCACCATGATGTATATGTTTTATCCACATCCTCTGTAACAACTCCAAAATCATATGGTTTCTTAAATTTTAAAATTTTAAAATTTTATTTTTTTAAAAGAGATTAAACCAGTTACAAGTTACAACCTCTTCATCGTTATCTTATCCGAGCAACTCTATTTTCTTTATAAGGAGGGACACTTCTCGCCAGAGAGAGAGAGAGAGAGAGAGATGAGAGAGAGAGAGTAGATGATAGAAGAGATGAGATGAGAGGAGAGTTAGTGAGAAGATAGATGATAAGTTAGTGATTATTTATAGAGAGATTTCTATTTCAGTTGGAAGAGATGGATGATTGAGGAGAGAGAGAGAGAGTAGGGAGAGAGATGAGAGGAGAGTGAGAGATGAGAGAGAGAAATTATGTGAAAAAGCGGCTTGCAGAGTTTAGTACTTACTTATTTAATTTAGATTTTATTTCTTTATGTATTATGTCTTGGGTCTACCTGATGGACGGTGTGGATCTACCATAGGTGCAATGCATGTGCACATATATCATATGTGTGTATATGCACGATGCACCATGGAACGCCTTACACATGTAATAAGAAATCAAAGGAAACACGTAAGTCTTTTTGTTTATTTTACTTGAATTACATATTTGACTTATTTTGCATATATGGCCCGATCAATTCCGTCCATTAGGTTTTAAGGACCAAAATATGAGAAACCTCCAAAAAAAAATTAGACTAAATTAAGATTTTGGTAAGCCACAATATGCAAAATAGAATTCATTAGGCAGTCGCCGTTGAAATATCCATCGGGGTCGCAGGGAGTTCCGATGGAGATACCAATGGTTTTGACCATTAAAATATAATTGGGTGGACCAATGAACAAATTGGATCTTACATAGAAAGTTATGAGGGTTTGAAATAAGAAATACACGTGTTTTAATGGTGGAAGAACGGTCAGTGTTGATTCATGGCAGTATGATCCATCAGAATAACGAATCTACCTTGTTTTTCTACCAACGTCCTAAAACTATGTTAGTAAAGTGGTGAATGGAATAGATCTTATGCACACATATTATGTATGGGTCATCATGACAAAAGTGTAACAATATAGAGTGGGTGTAAAAAAACACTCCAGCGTGCAAAAGTGAAATTGGGCTATTTACGTTATCGGAATTAGTCCGGATTTATGGGCCTTATATGTAGGGGTGTACACAAACCGGGCTAGCCCGGTTAACTCGCTCGACCCGGCCCAAAAAAGCCCGACTCGGCCTGAACCGGAACTGAGTTCGGGTCAGGACAGACCAATTTTCTAGGCCCGAAAGTGAGTTCAGGCCGAGTTCGGATACCTCCCAGTTCGGCCCGACTCGGTCCGAAATCCGACTCGCCCCGGCCCGGCCCGACCCGACCCGTGTATAACTGTATTTAATTTGTATAAAATGTTTTATTTTATGTTTTGTCAATGTCCTGACTAGTTAGATTTTTTGTGGAGTCTATAGTTCAACTATCTAAACCGTTGATCGAGGGCCTTGTAATGGGACGCGGATTACCTTCCAAAGCCCTTCCCATGAACTTGTTGTAAGGTTCGAAACTGGCCGAACTCAAGTTCGAAACTGGCCCGAACTCGAAGGTTCGAAACTGGCCCAAACTCGGCCCGAACTCGCGCCGGTCCTGGTTCGGGCTGGAGATGTTGGCCCGGTAGGGTTCGGGCCTTGCGTGGCTGTTGAACGGGCCTGGACGGGCTGAGGCCAGTTCGACTCTGCCCGACCCGTGTACACCCCTACTTATATGTGGGGTTTTCTTGATGTATGTATCAAATCCGTACCGTCTAATAATCTTGTCACTAATTAAAAGTCTTGGAGTTGAAAAATTTATTCGAAAGAAAACTCATGTAGATCACATCGCCTTAAATAGTGAAAATTAAATTGGCACCTTCAAATATTCTTGTGGGCCACAAAAGTGTTATTTCGAGTAGATTTTTTTGGCTCGTCCTTTATGAGGAGATTACCTATCTCATTCATGGTTTAGATTTTCATGAGACCTATCAAAAAAATTAAATAAATAAATAAGTACAAAAAAATAAAGTTTGATTGTCAGCGTTGAAATCAAGTGCGGCTTTTAACGTTAGAAACCATCTTGGGTCATCAGATTGTGGATTCACAGTGATATATACATTGTATCCAATCCATCCATTTGATTTGGAAGATTATTATGGGTTAAAAGTGTAAATTTAGGACATATCTAAAATGTGTGTGACCCATACAGAAAGAAAATAATAGTAGTTGTACAATAATCATTTATGTTATTACAGGTCCCACATATTTCAGATTAGATTGAAAATTTTTCTTAAAGATTAATATAGCAATGGTAACCGTATAGTCAATCCAGATCCCTTTAAGTAGGACCCACATAAAAATAAATGTGTATTAGATATATATAATATAATGTAACTCCACCTTCTGATGCACGGTAAAACTTATATAAGTTGCATGCATGTTTATGACAAAATATACATAGGCTAAATTATGTATCATTATGACATGCTATTAGAAGATCCAAGCCATCCATGTGGTGGTTCATCTTATAAGATATTTAGTGTGTCTTTTGGGCCGAGATAGATACGATGAACCCTATCTATTACGTATGTTACTTGAGTATCACTCCCATGTAAGACCTTAATTAGTAATAAAAAAAAATCAAATACTTTATGAGTTTAATATATATATTTTAATATTATGGTGTACTGCATATGAATTATTTATACGTAATTTCTGATCCGCTCCATCGGATTCCTCTTTAAATCATCAGGTGAGTAATCCCAACATGTTTTCTCTCCATATGATTAAAACAATTTGTCATTGTGAATGACTTGATTAAATTGTTTATATAAACTGATTAGTGCTGAGATATTCTTAGATTATGAACATGTGAAAGGCTTCTCATAAGGAGAGATGTATTTGACCGCTGATATGATTATTGTTGCATCAAATATTCATGTCTGACATCATTAATACTCTTGTGCGATTACCTAGGAGACAACCCATTGTATCCACTAGAAGCCCACTATATGTGGAAGCCTGCCCAATGGGGGGGATGCGGGCCTTGCCCATGCCTATCAATGGTAGAAGCCTGCCAAGTGCGGATGCAAGTTGTCGATATCCAATTCAAGCAAGTGGATGGTTTCTATTTATACCCACTTGATGCATCATCAGTATCATTCATACATACGCTTCAATTATTTGCATTGTATTTCAGATTTTTATGCTTTACTTGTATGTATTATTTTAATTGTACTGTGCACGAACCATGATGGGTTCACTCACTGGGCCTGGTCAGCTGACGGTTTATTGATGAAAAAACCGTACAGATGAAATTGAAGCAGATAAAATGACTCAAGAGCAAGAATATGAAGTCAAATCAGTGGATGATCCACAGGATCAGTGGGCCGTATTTAACTGAAGACGAGCTTACGTCGTTGGACCAGTAGAATAATTAAATGGGACGTATGTTTCCTATTATTATTTTATTTCTGTTTTAGAATGACTTTAAATTTAAATTTTGTTTTATTTTTTTTATAACTTGATGATTCAAATGACTTAAATAAAAGTCTCAATTTATTTCATTTTATTTTTTTATTTTTATTTTCTTTTGATGTGTGGTGATAAATGTTTGAGACTAGATCAAGTTGACATGAATGTATTGATAGAGGTTAATGAGAACATAGAATTCAGATTTTATTGTACCTCTAGTAAATAATGTGACCCACTGGTTTAAGTACACTAAGTGTACGAGTCATGGTTTGTAACTCATGTCTGAGGGTGCACACTCAGTACGTGAATTTCGAGGCGTGACACCCTCCATCAAGTTTTCCGTGATCTAAAAAATGACCTAAATCTCATGTGGACCATACCATAAGAAACAACTATGGTTGTACACCCATCATTAAAACCTTCATAGGGCCTATTCCATATTTATTTGCCATCGGGCCTTTTGGTGACATTACACAAATTTGGATGAAAGGAAAACACAACGATTAGCTAGATTTAAGACTTTTGTAACCCCGAAGACGATTTTAACGGTGGGTGTTAAATCACTACTATTTCCTATGAAGTGGTCCACCTGAGATTCTAATTTGCCTAATTTTAAAGCTCATGCCCTAAAATAAACAGGCAAATTAGATGAACAGCGCGAGCAAGACACACCATCATGGTGTGGATAAAACATAAACAGGTGTAGGTGCTGTGTGACACTACAAAATTAGAGTTGCCGATTTTTGGTAGGGCCCAACCTGGTGTGTCCGCAAAATCCACTCCAATCATTAGATGTGTAATCCTGTGTTAGATTTACAACAACAAAAAATCATGCTACCTATGATTCAGATGAGCCACACCAAAGGAAACAGTTAAAAGAGAGACGTCCTTCGTAGATCTTTTATAGGGTCTACCATGATGATTATGAAAATTTCACTTGGACCATTATATACAATACAAAATTTAGTCATGGGGCCGAAAAATTCAAGTGGGCCACACCAAGAAAGATAGTTTGGAGGGTCAGCGTCGACCGACCTGTATGCCTTTTGCCATTCATGTGGTCCACTTGAATCCCGGATGTAGATGTTTTTTTAGCCTGATGCCTAAAATTGAATCACATTACACAACTGGTGATCGGAGTGAAATTTAGTGTGGCTCGCATATGATGAGGTCTTGTTTCGATAAATATCCGATGTCAAAGCATCTTCTTGTAACATCATGCATTGGGATGAATTTTGGGATAAAAAATCCTCTGAGATTTTAACCCATGGATGATTCATTATATAACTATACAAAACTTTAAATTATTTTAATTTAAGGTGATTTTTTTTTTCCTTTCTCCTATTTTCAGTGACATTTTCCTGAAACCCCAGGTAGGCCCAAAATATGAGAATCTCCTGAAAATACTCATCCGGCCGTACACATGGCATGGTTGCACAACCATCCAAAGTGTCTAACATACTGACCACAGCCAATGTGGGACCCACGGTTTCCATGGTTTTCATTAGTGCACGTGCGAGGAGGAAGAACCACTACCATCTTGAAAGCAGGGCAAAACTAACGAAGTAGCCTATCCCTGCATTTGGTGCGTTTGGCTTCACCAAACATCATGAAATTTCATGAGATTAGGAAACTGGTTGTAATACATCATTGAAATTATCCGATGAGACCTGCGGTCCACCTTTTGTGCTCGCACCATCAAGCGGCCTTTGATCTCATGACAATTTCTTATAAAGGAACATCATACTACAATTTCTTTAGTTGTAATCGAAGTCTACACTTGTACACTGTATTTCTTCTTTATCCAATATCAAACGGTTCTTTCAAAAGATGCGTTCTTGCAATTGCTTTTATGATCGTTTGTAAGTTTTTTCTACTGTTTTATTTACATTGACATTCTAAAAGTCATTTCTCGTAGAAGGCATAATGTAACTCATCTTCAAATGTATTACTCCACTCTCCAATTATTACCTTATCATTAAAAGCTTCTGCAAGTGATTGAGTGAACAACTGATCTTCAATTGAAATCTGCTTATATGTTCATATTGGACGTATCTGTTTATTTTAATGCTTGGGGTCAAAGTTGATTGGTTTGGATTAAACTTCGTATTGATTCTGGGACACCTGCTTAATAAAAAACAAACTAAGTGACCAATATTTACTCCGTTTAAACATGCTCCGATTCTCAGAAATTGCTGTTAGTGCCTTATCAAATGCATAAACGACCTTTATAATGACACAATCTCCTCCATCCATTTCTTCCTTATTTTGGATTGTACTTAAATGATATTCACATATCTTATCACACTTCGATGATTGGATTATCAAATGTGTTGATATATGCATATTTACTACACTTTGATGATTCAATTATCAGGTGGAATATACCATGGTGGAATATACCATAGAAAACAGTGGTGGTTAAACACCTACCATTAAACACTTCTTTTCCCCGGTGTTTATTTGCCATCTAATATGTTGATAAGGTCACGTAAGCTTAGATTAGGGGAAAAAAAAAACAAAAATCAGCTTGATCCAAAACTTTTGTAACCCATTAATGATAAATCATAACTGTCTCCTATGGTATGGTCCAACTGATAATTGGAACCGCTTCATTTTTTAGATAACCCTTTTTTTTTCTTCTTTTTTTAACACACGCACACACACACCCCACACACGCACGCCATGGGATTTCACAACCCTTGACCTGGTGTTGAAACTCCTGGAGTCTACCACCCGGGTAATGGTAAGGACCCATTTTTTTTTAGATAACCTTTTAAAATGATCTGGAAAAACAGATGGACGGTGTGGATACTGAATACATACTTCATGGTGGGCCCTGCAGTAAGGGCCACACTGTCTTGGGTGAGTCCCGGGTCTCACCTAATCGGCTCCCACCAACTAGATGGTATATACAAACATACGTGCATCATGTGTACGTGTCTATGTTCATATTCTATTTATTTGTTTTTTGGGCCGAGTCAGGTGTAGTCATCTAGCCAACCCATTGATAAGTTATATGGAACCGTTGGGTTTGGTCGAACCCTAATCCAACCCATTGACTTAAATGGGTCATATTTTCTAACACACCTATTGACATGGTAAATGTGCTTAATGGCCTTTTTATGTTTATCACCATCTATCTGTAAGCCACTAAACTAAATGAATGGCTAAAAATTAGATGGTCCAATATGGTTTTTTTGGGTCCACGGCACTTCACGTGCACTTAGGCCCTGTTTGGGCAGCTGTATTAGAAGGGATTAGGTGGGATTGTATTCAAAAAAACATCATTATTACCCATGGCAGGGGTTGTCCCCTGATTCCATGGGATTAGATAATGCTCTGCTTTGTTGGTAATACGGTGGTACATTGAATGGATATACCCACCATCATTTGAATTATTGGAATAACACATATGTATTATATCTAAAATGTTCATTTGTTTTGTAACCTCATTTTATGGTATGGGCCGAAAAATGAGGTAGATCCAAAACTTATGTGGCCCCAAAGAAGTTTTCAACGGTAAGTATTCAATCCCCATTGCTTTCAGTGGTGGGTCCACTTGAGCTTTAAAAATGCCTGATTTTTGGCCCATGCTCTAAAATAATCTCAAAAAATGGGTGGACGGTGTGGATATAGCTCACACATCAGGGTGGGACCTACACAACTTGCTAGCATTGAGTGAAATTGCACGGGACCCAATGTAACTCCATCCGATCTAATTCCAAGCTTTGCCAAACATGGAGTGGAATTGGCACGGAACCAGATGAATCGAATCCCACCTAATCCCTTCTAATTCCGTTGCCCAAACAGGGCCTTAAGGGTTTCGTCATGGACGTGGATGGGTGTGACAAATATTGTTGAGATTTTAATTGTTTTTTCGCGAGAAAAGAGAATTTTACAAATAGCTGCCTAATTAATATAAAATTTACATTTTGTATTAAAAAAGGTTTTGAAAAGTTACCTCATTAATTAATATAATTATCATTTCACTACCTTACATGACGGCTAATTGATATAATTATTATTCTACTACCTTCCATGACGGCTACCTTGAGAGCAATAGGTGGGTAGCTTGGGTACTGGGCTCCACTACCAACACGTTTTTTTAACCAGGCACGCACAGGTAAAAAATCAACTTTACCCTTTACATCTTTGGAGACGGATTGGCTACTACCCCTGACACCAGCCCTGTGGCTGGTGGTCGGTGCTCTGTGAGCCCCACCATGATGTATGTGTTTCATCTATTCGATATCCATTTTTACAGATCATTTTAGGGATTGATACAAAAAATGACAGGGAGATAAATCTTAGGTTGACCACACCACGGGAAAACAATAATGATTGGATATCCACCATTAAAATCCTCCTAAGGTCCACTGTACTGTTTATTTGACATCCAATCTATTGATTAGGTCATAAAGACCCAATGAGGGGAAAAAATAAATATCAGCTTGATCCAAAACTTTTATGACCCTCACGTTCATTCAATGAAATTGATGTATAAAAATATATGGACGGCATGGATGAAACACATACATCATGGTGGGGTCCACAGAGCACCTACCACCAGCCAATGGTTGGTGGCAGGGGGAGTAGCCAATCCTATTCCTAGCCCTTATAGGAGAAATGAATTATGCAATGAAAACCTATGTATATGCACATGGAAGAAGAAAACCAAGAGCGATGTGGGCCCCACCATGATGTGTTTTTGACTGCACTCTAACCACTAGTTGCATGATCCAATTTAAGCATGAAAAAGGTATACAGGGTGATGCTCACCTCTAAACTATTTCCCTCCCCCACTTGAATCATGAATCGCCTTAATTTTTAAGTTCCAAGACTAAATTTTGTATTTCATTTAATTGAGAGAGTAGATTTCACATAGTCATCATGGTATACCTTGGAAAAAAAAAAATCAATCAACTATTTCCTTTAATACGGTACATTTGAATCACAGGTTAGCCTTATGTTTTTTTTTGCTGTAGAACTTAGCATGGGACTACATATTTAATGGTTTGAGTAGATTTCATATACACATCAAGATGTGGCCTGCTAAAAATCTAATAGGTGTTGCTCTCCGATTTGGATTCCCTAGCATAGCATGCAGCATGGACATCCATACTATGGTGTTTGGAAGATTCATGGGCCCCACCATGATGTATATGTTTTATCCACACCCTCCATCAAGGTTTTCATGATACAAAAAATTAGCTAAATCTCATGTGGACCATACCATAAGAAACAACAGTGGTTGTACACCCATCATTAAAACCTTCATAGGGCCTATTGGTGACATTACACAAATTTGGATGAAAGGAAAACACAACTATTAGCTTGATCTAAGACTTTTGTAACCCCCGACGTTTTTACCTGTGGGTGTTAAATCACTACTATTTCTTATGAAGTGGTCCACCTGAGATTCTAATTTGCCTTGTTTTTAAGCTCATGCCCTAAAATAAACAGGCAAATTAGATGAATGGCGTGGACAAAACACACACATCATGGTGGGATAAAACAAACACACATGTAGGTGCTATATGATACACTTTGAAATTTGAGTTGCCAATTTTTGGTAAGGCCCAACCTGATGTGTATATGAAATCCACTCCAATCTTTAGATGTGCAATCACTATATATATATTATATATATATATATATAATATATATATATATATATATATATATAAAACCGTAGAATAACTTTGGGCGGTCCAATTCCCATTGGTATTGAGAACTTAGATAAGGTGGATGTAATATCATAAGTTAGTGAAATTCACTCTTAACTATTATGTTATTGATGGAAATTTATCCACATGGGTAAAAAACCATCCGGATTAATGATTCAAGTGGACCACACCAAGACAAACAATCATAGAGGGGACGCTTACCGTTGGATTTTTACATGGCTCACAGTTATGTTTATGTGAAATCCAATTCAACTATTATATTTTTCATGAAAATTCATATATGAGGACAAAAAAATAGGCCCATGAGTGATTTATGTGAGCTACACAAGTGAAAAAATTTGAATGAGGGATATTCTTTGCACTATTTCTTCTTATGTGGCCAACTTGAATTATGAATGTAGCTAATGTTTTAGTCATATATCTAAACTCGCATCACACACCTTGTGATTGGAGTGGATTTCAAATACACATCACTATGGAGCTCATCCAAAAAATATATATAAAATCATGCTACCAATGATTAAGAAGGACCATACCAAAGGAAACAATTGAAAGAGAGACGTCCTTCCTTAGTTGATCTTTTATACTGCCTACCATGATGATTATGCAAATTTCACTTGGACCATTATATACAATACAAAATTTAGTCATGGGGCCAAAAAATCAGGACATTTCGTGATTCAAGTGGGCCAAACCAAGAAGGATAGTTTGGAGGGTCAACGTGGACATGTATAGCTTTTCCATTCATGTGGTCCACTTGAATCACGGATGTAGATGTTTTTGAGCCTTATGCCTGAAATTGAATCACATCACACAACTGGTGACAGGACTGAAATTTAGTGTGGCTCGCATATGATGAGGTCCTGTTTTGATGTCAAAGTATCTTCTTGTAATATCATGCATTTGGATGAATTTTGGGATAAAAAATCCTTGAGATTTTAACGCTTAAATGATTCATTATATAATTATACAAAAATTTAAATTATTTTATGAGATTTCATGAGATTAGGAAACTAGTTGTAATACATCATCGAAATTATTTGATGAGATCTGCAGTCCAC
>JAJHSJ010000009.1:72014859-72110030 GCA_021015155.1 Magnolia officinalis | reverse complement strand
TTGTCTTGTGGTTTGCTTTGAATGCTTTAATTCCTTTTCTAGTTTTATATTTCTTTCTGTTTATCGTTTGTGGGTGAGGCCTGAGATTGAATCTAAGCTCACTGTGTTGTTGGCATGCTGCATAACAACTGGTATCAAAGCTATTGGTTAGTTTTATTGGGAGCGATACGGAAGATGGGAAAACTATAATTGAAATTTGATTTGTTCAAACTTGCCTTCTGGAAGATGCGTTTGGAGGATTATCTGTATCAGAAGGACCTCTATATTCCTCTAGGAGGAAAAGAGAAGAAATCAGAAAAGATGACAGATGATGAATGGTTTTTACTGGATAGGAAGGCTTTAGGAACGATCCGACTCTCTTTGTCTAAGAGCGTCGCCTTCAATATATCCAAGGTGTAAAACAACAAAAATTAAATGGAAGCCCTAAATAGCCACCATGTATGAAAAGCCTCATCATCCAACAAGGTTTATCTTATGAAACAGCTATTCAATATGAAGATGTCAGATAGTGGAGCGTGGTTGAACATCTAAACGAGTTCAATACAGTCACGAGCCAGTTGGAATCTATTAACATTGTTTTTTAGGATGAGGTCAGAGCGTTATTGATCTTATCCAGTTTACCAGACAGTTGGGATGGTTTGGTAATTGCTGTGAGCAATTCCTCAGGGTCGACAAAGCTAAAATTTGATGATGTGGCCGGTCTAATTCTCAGCTAAGAATCTAAAAGAAGGCATCAGGAGTTTCAGGGGATTCAGGGAATGCCCTAAACGTTGAAGGAAGAGAAGATTGCTGAACAAAGGAGGCAATAAACACAGGCATTCTAAGTTGAGGAAGAAGTCTAAGGGACCGAAAGATAAAGACGGGTGTTGGCATTGTGGCAAGAAGGGACACATGAAATGTGATTGGAGGGCGCTTAAGAAACAAGAAGGAAGCTCTCAAGGCGGGAATGATTCAGTGAATCTATCTGAGGAGAGTGACACAAAGGCATTGATCTTGTCTCTTAATACGAGGAATGAGTCTTGAGTTATAGACTCAGGTGCTTCGTTTCATGCCACTTCATGAAAGAAAGTTCTGCGTAATTATATGTTAGGTTACTTTGGGAGAGTATACCTGGGTGATGATGAGACGTGCAGTATTGTTGGAAAGAGAGAAATTCATGTCAATCAGAAAGATGAAATAGTTTAAAATTGAAGGATGTCAGACATGTACTGAGTTGAGAAGGAATTTGATCTCAGTGGGGCAATTGGCCGATACCGGTTATGTGACGATATTCACTAGTGATTCCTGAAAGATCACAAAAGGTGCCTTGGTGATATCTCGAGAAGGTACTTTGTACGTGACTTCAGGATCGTATAGTTCACTCGCAGTTGCATCAACTGGAGTGAATGGATAGTTATGGCATCAGAGGTTGGGACATATGAGTGAGAAAGAGATGAAAGTGCTATTATCAAAAGGGAAACTACCAGGGCTGAAGTCTATTGACTTGTAATTTTACGAGGGCTGCGTGTATGGTAAGCAGAAGATGGTAAGTTTCAAGAAGACAGGACGTGCTTCAAAGACGCATCTGTTGAAGCTTGTACACACTGATGTGTGGGGACCGGCACAGGTATCATCTCTCGGTGGCTCACGTTATTTTGTTTCCTTTATTGATGATGCTAGTAGAAAACTATGGGTCTATTTCTTAAAGCATAAATCTGATGTATTTGATGTATTTAAGAAGTAAAAAGTCATGGTAGAAAATAAGACAGGTAAAACAGTAAAGTGTCTCAGATCTGATAATGAGGAAGAGTATTGTGATAAGAGGTTTGATGAGTATTGTGCAGCAAATGGAATCAAACATCAGAAAATGATTCTAGGGACACCATAGCAGAATGGTGTGGCTGGGCGCATTAACAGGACCATCCTTGAGCGCGTCATGAGCATGAGGTTACATGCAGGGTTGCCCAAGACTTTTTGGACGGATGTTGTAAATACTGTCCCATATCTCATCAATAGAAGTCCCTCAGCACCATTGGATGATGGGCTACAAGAAGAAACATGGACTGGGAAAGAAGTGAACCTACCACATATCAGAGTGTTCGGTTGCACTTCATACGTTCACATTGATGCAGAGCACAGAAACAAGTTGGATGCGAAGTCCAGGAGGTGCACGTTTATAGGCTACGGACAACATGATTTTAGCTACAGGTTTTGGGATGCAGAAAACAGGAAAATCATCAGAAGCAAGGACGTAGTCTTCAATGAAAAAGTGATGTATAAGGATAGTGTGCAGGAAAATAAGGCCGATGAGAAAGAATTTGTAGAGTTAAAAGAGTTACCGGACACGGGTGTTACAGCGCCACAGGATGATCATGCACAGGAGAATTATGAGGCAGGGCTACAGACACCGGTTGTGAGGAGGTCTATTCAGGAGAGGAGACTCACAGTCCGATACTCACCCTCCTTATAGTATCTACTACTGACAGATAATGGTGAACCAAAGTGTTTTAAAGAGGCATTACAGTCAGATACATGGGTTAAGTGAGAGCAGGCCATGGATGATGAGATGAACTCTCTTGAGTCTAATTGTACATGAGAACTAGTCACTCTACCCAAGGGTAAGAAAGATCTTCATAACAAGTGGGTTTACCGACTGAAGGAGGAGCATGATGGTTCGAAACGGTACAAGGCCAGATTGGTTGTGAAAGGTTTCAACAAAAGGCAGGTATCGATTTCACTGAAATATTTTCACCTGTGGTGAAAATGTCTACGATTCGCATGGTCTTGAGTATAATGGCTATAAAGGACTTACATCTAGAGCAGCTAGATGTTGAGACAACCTTTCTTCATGAGGACCTTGAAGAAGAGATATATATGCATCAGCTGACAGGATACGTGGCACTAGGAAATGAGAACATGGTGTGCAGATTGAAGAAGAGTTTATATGGCCTGAAGCAGGCCCCAAGGTAGTGGTACAAGAAGTTCGACAGTTTCATGTCAGGAAACGGTTTTAGGAGATGTCATGTAGACCACTGTTGTTATTTGAAGAAGTTTGATATGTCATACATCATCCTTCTTCTATACGTTGATGATATGCTTGTGGCCGGTTCAAGCATGAAGAACATCTCAGATCTCAAAAGACAACTGTCTAGAGAATTTGTCATGAAAGATTTAGGAGCTGCAAAACAAATCTTAGGCATGAGAATACAGCGTGACGGGAAAAACAAGAAACTGGTATTGTCACAGGCAAAGTACATAGCCAAGGTGCTTGATCAATGCAATATGGGAGGTGCTAAGCCGGTTAGCACTCCATTAGCTAACCACTTCAAGCTATCTAAGGAGCAAGGGGCAAAGACGCAGGAGGAACGAGATTACATGACTAAAGTCCCATACGTGTCAGCTATAGGGAGTCTCATGTATGCTATGGTGAGCACGAACCAGGCATTACTCAAGCAGTGGGAGTTGTTAGCAGGTTCATGAACAATCCCGGGAAGGAACATTGGGAAGCTGTGAAGTGGATTCTTAGATACTTAGTAGGTACTAAGGATGTAGGGTTATGTTATGGTAGATCGAAAATCAAGCTACAAGGCTACGTGGATTTAGATTTGGCAGGAGATATCAACAACAGAAGAAGCACTATAGGTTATATCATTACTCTGGGAAGTACTGCAGTTAGTTAGGTCTCTCAGTTATAGAAGAAAGTATCATTAGTACGACAGAAGTAGAATATGTTGCGGCTACAGAAGCATGCAAGGAGATGGTGTGGATGCAATGTTTTATGGAAGAGTTGGGTAAGAAGCAAGCAGATTGCAAGCTATACAGTGACAGTCAGAGTGCAATACACTTGGCTAAGAATTCAGCCTTTCATTCAAGGACTAAGCATATTGCCATCAGATATCACTTCATACGTTTGTTACTGGAAGATGGATCGATTTCTCTAGAAAAGATTCATACAAGTGAGAATCCTGCGGATATGCTAACCAAGGTGGTCACAAGGGAGAAGCTGAAGCTCTGTTCAGCTTTGATTGGTCTTCAGGTTTGAAGACGGGGAGGTGATACACTCCGGATGAAGAAGATAAAGGTTTATGGTGATGTGTCTCCAAGTGGGAGATTGTTGAGAAGTTGACACAGGGATGAACGTGATGAGGATAAATACTCCAAATCCACGGAGCTTCTCTGGACTCCTCACAGAGACTTCTCGAATCCACGAGGAAAGAAAGCAGAAAATAGAAATAAATTCTTATAAATTCGAAACTGATTAATCCATGAATAAAAACGAGTTCAAAACCCTTTAAATAGGGAACCAAGCAATAGGAAAGAAATCGGAATCAAACTACAACTAAAACTCTTAAAATTCGCGACTTACTATAAATAGTAAACTTACTATTTATAGACGGTCGTGATGTCTATTAGTGCGCAAGGTTTTCGGCCAAAAAATAGTAAGTATCCTATTTGGCTTCACCAAACCGTTCTCCTAATTATTCTAAGCTCTTTTCACATTGGGCGCAACTCCTAAAGCCCGACGGATGAAGAGTTATAATTAAACTTAAACTTATTATTTATAGTAAAAACGAAATTAAAACAGGGAAATGACCGTCGATCCAGGGGTTTTTCGCAATTCTGAGCATCGCAACCCGGCATAGCCGGGTTGGTTGGCTAAAGTAGCTCGTTCTACCCCAAAATCATATATTTTACGTCAGCTAACTCTTTCTGGATTGTGAGATATGCTCGATTTAAGGTCCGATGGTCTGGATCACTTCTGTCGCCAACCGGGTCTTTTCTGATCCATCTTGGCCATGAAACTGTCCGCGACCCGCTCTACATCAGTTTCCTCCACTTTAAAAGAACTCGTCCTCGAGTTCTCATCTTGCTCTAGTTCATAATACTCGGTCAGGTCCGTGACATTGAAAGTCCGTGAGATTGTCATGTCATCTGGAAGATCAACAACATAAGCGTTGTCATTGATCTTTCGAATTATTGGGATGGGTCCAATTTTCTTATTTTTCAACTTGTTGTACGTCCCGGTCGGAAATCTCTCTTTGCGCAGATGAACCATAACGCGATCGCCCACCTCGAATACCTTTTTGTCGCCGGTGCTTATCCGCTTGTTCCTTGTACTTCTCATTCGAGGCATGTAGCTTGGTCCGCACTTCCATATGAATGCCCATGATCTTGTCCGCCATATGTTCTGCTGCAATGCTCGTGCTTGGGTGCTTAGGCAGAGGGACCAAGTCAAGTGTGTGGCGAGGCACTCGTCCGTAGATAATCTGGAACGGTGATTTCCCAGTCGAGCGGTTCACCATGTTGTTGAATGCGAACTCTGCTTGAGACAAGGCCAAATCCCACTGCTTCGGTTTTTCTCCTGAAATACAGTGAAGGAGGTTTCCTAACGTGCGATTCACAACTTCGGTCTGCCCATCAGTCTGTGGGTGGTAAGCACTGCTGAATTGAAGTCGTGTATCAAATCGAGTCCACAAAGTTCACCAAAAGTGGTTAATGAACTTCATGTCACGATCAGAAGTAATGGTCTTGGGGACCCCGTGTAGCCGTACGACCTCCCTGAAAAATAAATTCGCCACATGTGTTGCATCGAGGGTCTTTTGGCATGGGATAAAGTGCGCCATCTTGGAGAAATAATCTACCACCTCGAACACCGAATCCATGCCGCGTTGTGTTCGTGGAAGACTAAGCACGAAGTCCATTGATAAATCCTCCCAAGGACCGTCAGGCATAGGTAACGGGGTGTAGAGACCCGTATTCTGAGATTGCCCCTTGGAGGTCTGACAAACATGACAACGTTGTACGGCTTTTCCCATATCACGTACTAATTACGGCCAGTAATACCGCTCTTCCACAAGAGCTCGCATCTTGTCTCGCCCAAGGTGTCCACCGAGGCCATCTCCATGTAGCTCCTAAATAATTTGCTCCCTCGGAGAACTTTGGGGGATGCACAATCGATTCCCTTTGAAGAGAAAATCGTCCTGTATATGAAGGTCACTGGGGTGACCTTCTTGGCACTTCACCCAAGAATCTTTGAAGTCCTCATCCTCGGCATACAGCTCCTTGAGACAGTCGAAACCGACCACCTTGTTGCTCATCGTAACAAGTAGTGATGCACGACGGCTAAGTGCATCAGCCACATTATTCTGCTGCCCTGACTTGTGCTTCAGAACGAACGTGAATTCCTGTAAAAATGCAACTCATCTAGCATGTACACGATTCACGTTAGTCTGACTATTAATAAACTTTAATGCTTGATGGTCAGTGTAAAGAACAAACTCTCTTTGAATCAGATAATACCGCCAATGTCGCAGTGCCTGAACAACTGCGTACAACTCAAGCTCATAAGTCGACCACTTCTTTCGGGCTTCGCTGAGCTTCTCACTGTAGAAGGCTACCGGTCTGCCTTCCTTTGATAATACTCCCCCAATTCCGACGTATGAAGCATCACACTCAACCTCAAACAATTTGTCGAAATTAGGAAGCACCAAGACTGGTGTTGCAGACAAACGATGCTTAATTTCATAAAAGCTCTTGTCAGCTTTATCGCTCCACTGGAATGGTCCTTTTTTCATGCAATCTGTAATAGGGGCGACTATGGTGCTAAAATCTCGCACAAATCGACGATAGAAAGTCGTCAACCCATGAAAACTCCTCACCTCATGAATGTTCGTCGGGATCGGCCATTCCACCTTTTTATCGTCCACACGAATGCCTGTAGACGTTATAACAAACCCTAGAAACAACAGGTTGTCAGTTAAAAAACTACACTTCTTCAAGTTGAGGTACAATTTGTTAATTTGTAGAACTTGTAGCACCTGCCTAAGATGTTTCCTGTGCTCCGCCTCATCCTGACTATATATCAATATGTCATCAAAATATACTACCATGAATCGGCCAGTAAACGGTTTAAGCACTTGATTCATCAAACGCATAAAAGTACTTGATGCGTTTGATAGGCCGAAGGGCATGACTAGCCACTCATACAACCCTTCCTTGGTCTTGAATGTCGTTTTCCACTCATCACTGGGTCGGATACGAATCTGATGGTACCCGCTCCTTAGATCTAGTTTAGAAAACACCTTGGCCCCTTTTAGCATATCGAGCATGTCATCTAATTGTGGTATTGGGAACCGATATTTGATGATAATTTTGTTGATTGCCCGACTGTCGACACACATGCGCCAGCTTCCATCTTTTTTTTTGTGTTAATAATGCAGGTACAACACATGGGCTCATGCTCTCTCTCAAGAGACCCTTACGGATCAATTCCTCCACTTGCCCCTGAAGTATCTCACACTCCTTCGGACTCATCCGATAATGAGGGCGGTTGGGCAGGCTAGCCCCAGAGACGAGGTTTATGTGATGTTGGATGTCCCTCATGGGGGGCAATCCATCAGGTAAATCTTCAGGCCAGACTTCTTTGAATTCGTTTAGTAACAGTCTTAAACTTGGAGGGATGTTTGAGGGTTCCTCCTTCTCGCCCTTCACCACTATGGCGTATACCTCGCCGGTTTCTTTGGATTCCTCCATGAAATTCCGAATGGTCAAGAGAGAACTCCCCTCTTCTTTACAAGTTTCAGGGTGGTTCTCTGGTCCCATAGGGGCAAGGATTATTTTTCGACTATCCTTGACGAATACGTAGACATTGTCTCGTCCCCGATGGGTCACATCACGGTCCGATTACCAGGGTCGACCGAGTAGTATGTGGCAAGCTTCCATGTCAACCACGTCACAAAGTATCTGATCCTTATAATTTTTACCAATTGAAAATGAAAGAGTGCATTGCTCAGTTACCTTGGTCTCATTCACCTTTTTTATCCAACCAATTGAGTACGGGGAAGGATGTTTCGTCGTTGGTAGCCGTAACTTGTCCACCATCACCCTTGAGACGATGTTCTTGCTACTACCACTGTCTATGATCACATCATAGACCTTTCCGTTGACAGTGCACCGAGTACGAAATATATTGTGTCGCTGTGGATATAATTCTTTTCGTGGGGTATACAGTAATCGCCTCACAACTAGAAATTCGCCACGATCCTCGCCCGTCATTTCATCACCACCTGCTATTTCTTCAGTGGCTTGCTCATGTTCATCATAGCTATGACCTTCTTCTGCGGTCTCATCTTCAGTGCCCCCTTCGTTTATAGTCAAGTGTGCCGCGGGACGTTGAAGACAAGTGTTTGATAAGTGACCTGGCTGGCCACAGCGATAACAATTGTTCGACCTTGGCCGAGCATAAGGATTTGGAACCCTGCTCGGGTCCGCTGTTGTGGGCGCTGCACGTTGAGGTCTGGATGAGCCGCTGCCCGTTTCACGGTTTGCGGTTGTAGGAGGTTGAGGACGTTCTCCTACTGGATCTTTTCCTCGTGCCAGTACTGGATCCTGCGTGGGACCCGTCATGGGGGGTCGAGTTGAAGGATAGGGATGAGCAGGAACTCTTGCAAGTTGTGTTTCTGCCCTACCTGCCAATTGAACTGCTTCATCCACGGTCCCGACTGGGTACATCTGAACTCGGTCCTGAATTATCGGCCGTAACCCACCTATAAATCGTGCTACTTTCTGTGACTCAGATTCTAACAATCGTTTCATGTAGCCAATCGCTGGAATTCTTCAGTGTAATCTGTGACGGTTCGATTTCCTTGTCGGTAATTTTGATATTGCTGGAATAGTATCTGCTCATAATCACTGGAGAGAAATCGTGATCGAAGAAGACGTCTCATCCGTGGCTATGATGAGATGGGCGCCTTGTTTTGGCGGGCTCGTGAGAGTTGTAATTGGTCCCACCATGCAGAAGCACCAGATTTTAACTTAAACACTACCAATTTTACCCTTTTATGATCTGGCACGTCGATATAATCAAAATATCTCTCTACTTCGGCTAGCCAATCGAGGAAATCTTTTATACGTAATAAACCATTAAAACTAGGAAGTTCAGCCTTACCTCGATAGTCTCTTTCGGCACGATCTAGGTAATCGCCTCCATGGATTGGTCGTCGGGCAAAACCCTCATTAAGGTCCTCGTCGCTAGAACTTGAATCATCTGGTGTAGCCCTACAGTTTGCCACTGGTAGTGCTCTACGGAAATCGGGGTTGCGTCGTACAGTAACCATGGGTGGTGGAGCAACCATAGGAGGTGGAGCACCACCTAGGGCTCGGGGCGGAAGTAGCGCATCCGCAAGATGGTCGAGGGTTGCCTGCAGCCCTTGCATGGTCAACTGACTCTCCCGATGGAAAGCTTCCATTCTTTCCGAAAGATAACAAATCCCTGGATCACCGTCCACAGAATTTTGATTCATACCTTCATTGTTTACCATCGGCCCGAGAGGAATCCTCTCTCTGATACCAATTGACGCAGGGATGAACGTGATAAGGATAAATACTCCGAATCCACGGAGCTTCTCTGGACTCCTCACAGAGACTTCTCGAATCCACGAGGAAAGAAAGCAGAAAATAGAAATAAATTCTTATAAATTCGAAACTGATTAATCCATGAATAAAAACGAGTTCAAAACCCTTTAAATAGGGATACCAAGCAATAGGAAAGAAATCGGAATCAAACTACAACTAAAACTCCTAAAATTAGCGACTTACTATAAATAGTAAACTTACCATTTATAGACGGTCGTGATGTCTACTAGTGCGCAACGTTTTTAGCCAAAAATAGTAAGTGTCCTATTTAGCTTCACCAAACCGTTCTCCTAATTATTCTAAGCTCTTTTCACGTTGGGCGCAACTCTGAAAGCCCGACGGATGAAGAGTTATAATCAAACTAAAACTTACTATTTATAGTAAAAATGAAATTAAAACAGGGAAACGACCGTCGATCTAAGGGTTTTTTGCAATTCCGAGAGTCGCAACCCAGCATTAGCTGGGTTGGTTGGCTAAAGTAGCTCGTTCTACCTCAAAATCATATGTTTTACGTCGGCTAACTCTTTTCAGATTGTAAGATACGCCCGATTTAAGGTCCGATGGTCTGGATCACTTCTGTCACCGACCGGGCCTTTTCTGATCCATCTTGGCCATGAAACTGTCCGCGACCCACTCTACATCAGAAGTGGAGCCATATCTGGGACCGCCTACGACTAGTCGAGGTTGCGCGGATTTCGTGTCGCAAGTCCTTTCGGAACTGGGATGCGGAAAGGAGTTTCACGGATTTCGTGTCGTAAGTCCTTTCGCAATTGGGATGCGGAAAGGAGTTTCGTGAATTTTGTATCGCAAGTCCTTTCGCAACCGGGATGCGAAAGGGAAGTTGTCAAAACTATAAATTAGGGTCCCTAGGGCTATTCTAGGGTTAAGGTGAATATTGAGGAGCTATTCTAAGGTGTGGGAAAAGGGTTTTCTCTGTATCTCCAAGGGAGAGGTTAGTATATTGCCTTATACTCTTCATTCTTCATAGTGGAAGTTTTGCATCCGTGGTTTTTTACCCTAGTTTGGGGCTTTTCCACGTATATCTTGTCTTGTGGTTTGCTTTGAATGCTTTGATTCCTTTTCTAGTTTATATTTCTTTATGTTTATCATTTGTGGGTGAGGCCTGAGATTGGATCTAGGCTCACTGCGTTGTTGGCGTGCTGCGCAACAATATTATCAGAAATTGGATTGATAGGACTGTTTGATAAAGATCTCTGTGTTGCTGTTTGTTTTTGGACTCTCTTTTATGATCAATTGTGATTTCATGTTTTTGAGAATCCCCAATTTAGGCTCTGCACTGGTCATCTTTCAGTGTTAATCACAGTCAATTTCAGAGCATTATTGGTAGTTGATTTTTGTTTTGCTGCTACTCAACGGTTAATTGATTATTAGGCCAATCAGATTGATTGAAAGTACCTCCTTTTAAACCCCAGCTTCCTGCTTTAGTCTCCGGTTGATCCGAACAGGTAAACTTGGTTGTAATTATTTGATCCGTTTAGGTTTTAGGGCTTATAAATTTCATGAAGAATCATGTGTTTTGAGGAATTCTTTTTTGTTTGAATTTTTTTATTGGAAGGTATTGCTCGCCAGTTGAGGCATTTTAGGGTTAGGAAGTTGGGATTCTTCTTGACTAAGCTGATTTCTTTATTTATGTCCGAAACATCTTTAACCAACAATTATTTTTTGTGCCAGATTAAAGGAGTAAGGTGGTGATGAATGGGAGGGCACGCATCCTGTCTGATGGGCTTTCTGGGCAGGATAGTCTCGTGGCTGTGGCCCTCAGGACGGTAGACTGGCTAAAGTAGACCACATCTTACCATGGTTCTAGGCTTTTGGGCTGGCCTGTGTGACAAGGAACTCACTATCCTCTTGCAGGTTGAAGGAGCCAATGCTGAAGATGGAAGAAAGCCCAGCATATGGGATACTTGCACACATGCTGGTTACCAGCATTTTCACTTAAAAAAAAAAAAAAAAAATCCAAAACAAAGTAATTTTTTTATTCAAATGAGTGATCCAAGCACAATACATGAGAAAACATGCAAGATGCAAAGGCAGGACTCTTTGTCATTCCCTTACAATTGACAAAGAGAGACTAGAGAACTGAGAGAGAGATCTCTCAATATATATAGACTGACTGAAAAGAGCTGTTGCAGCAAAAACTGTAACAGCTGAGCCATTAGTACAGGACCCAGCTGTAACTGCTGCATGACTAGCCCAACAGTCAGAAAACGGCTAGCTGCTGTCTCACAACAGTCGGCATGCAACAGATTAATGGTCCATGCACAACAGTCAGAAAACGGCCATAAAACGACTAGTTTTCCAACAGGCAGAAATGGCTTAATGAAATTTAAGTCTCTGGACCATAACCCCTTAGCCACCATAGCCTATAAAAGGAGGGCCTGGATGGGTTTCCAAACAATCTCAACTCACTCCAGCAAACCCATACGAACTGAGACAGGCATCCTCTCTCAACTAAAATACTATAGTGCTTCCAGCAACATAGCAAGGCTTGAACCTTAGCTTGAAGAACGGACCAGCGGTGTGGTCTAGGACGGTTCAACTGAACCAATAGCTGAAAATTTGAACTGACCAGAGCATTGGTCGAAACCATTTTTTTTTCTTTTTCTTTCTTTGGGATTTTCTCTATATTGTAATACTGCCAGAAATTGTAAAATTGAGTTCCAATAGGTGGGCCTTCGTGTTTGCTGAACGTAGACCCACACCAGGCTTGTCTTATCCTAGAAGCTATTTGCCTGTAATCTTTCAGCTTATTCAATTCAATCGAGTAGGGGCAAATAACGCTTTAAGGACAACGTTTTTTCAGACGTGCTTCAGCTTGTCCTTAATTTTTTATCGTGATTTTTTCGGTTTCCATATTATACAGAAATTACATCAATCTGTATAAATTTCTCAACAGTTTTTATATCCCTCATTGTCCTCGTATGGATGTACTCTTCATAATTGGTTATCTCTTTATTTCTTCATATATCAAATATATTCTTCCATGTGGTCCTGATTTTGCCATATACCCTGTAGTGGTTAACATGGAGGTAAGAACATTTACTACGTGCTCAACAAGGAATTCCAATATCGGAATATGGGGTAAGTGTTACAATTTCTCTGGTTGGTTTTCTGAACTGCTGGTTCTTTCTTTTGAATTGATAGAACATGAGTGGATATCACTCGTAGAGGTTGCTAACTTGTCTACGGGATGTGAACCAACAAAGCAACCAGAAAGAAATAGATCAAGTCCTATATTCCTTCCAATAATGCTCTTGCCTCGACTTCTCAAAATGCTGCTTTATGTCCTAGATAACGATTCAAGCTATCATCAAAATTTGAGTTTGTGAGCAGTTCTTTCTACTTTGCTGTCATCTGTTCTTTAGATATCTGAAACTGTGATTGAGGATCGTTTTTCGGTACAACATGGGAGTGATGGGTGGCATGATGCATTAGAAAGGCACTTCGCAATCCAAGCAATGTAGAAGTTTCCATGCTGCGTCCCAAACGAAAAAACAATCGTGTCTCATGATCCGGAATCTTGTTGTCAGGATCTCAAAGAACAGGTTGGCCTCTTCAATTAATGGATGCATTATCTTCCGTAGTTCTAATGTCATAAGGAGTCATATTTTTCAGTTAATACCAGTCTGTTTAGATGTTTTTTTTCTTCGATATTTTTCCAGAACTATTTTGCTTGGTAACGGTATTGAGAAGATCAAAAGGTAGGCCAAGCAAAACCATGATAACTGCAAGGATGCTGCTGCTGCTGCATTGAGGGATCTAGGGCTCGACGACTGCAACTCATAGCCATGGCTTTTACCATTTCCTTTCTGGTATGGTTCTTGTTTTTTCTCTTGGCTGTTCTGGAAGGTTGCTTTGGTTGAAAAATGGAAACAATTCACTTGAGTTCTTTACGGAGTACGATTCTTGCATGGAAACTATGTCGAAGTGAGTTTCCCCTCCAGCTATTTTTTTAAATCACTTTCATTGATCAAGAATGATTCAATATGCATTTGATTATGTACTTCATTTTCTAATGCCCTGGAACTTCAGTTCAATCCATGTATTGTAACTATCACTTTCTTTTTTAATCCAAGGAGCCATTTGAACTACACACTCTCCTCTTTTCTGCCTATTCTGTCTAAGGCCATGTTCTCTTCTTGCAATAAGATTGATGGGCTAGGGATCAACGGAACATTGAGTCTCCGGCTATCAAGCCTCCTCTTACTGAAAATATGTAAGTTTGATTCTGATAGAAAATTCATGTAATTAATTTCATTACATTACGAAAAACATAGATGCCTTCTTTTCAAGTTACAGTGTCGTGTCTTAATAATTTCACGTTGATAATACTATCTTTTGCAAATATTGGTATCTGTCTCTGCTTAAACTTGAGAGTTTTAGTTAAGAGGTCAACCATGAGTGGATAGAAGAATCCCCAAAATCTCTGGGAAATGGAAGACCCCGTGGTCAACCATGAGGTATTGTTATACATACTTTTTTGGGTTATCAATTTTGAAAAACGGAGCATACAAAACTCCTAGGTCAAAGATTATTATTCTTGGGGTTTCCTTCCTACTTACTGTTGGTTTATGTAAAAGGATAAGTTCCGAGCTAGATTCCAACAGGACCACAATAATTGAAGGTTGTCTGCTTTGCTGCATACTTAAAGCATGATTGCTTGCAACATCCTGTATCCTTGTAATGCTTTTACCAACGGGTTTTTGGCTCTTAAACAACATCGCCACTTAATTGCATAAAACAGGTTGTTGAATGTATTTCTTTGCCAAAGATGAGTCTGTTACCACACCAGTCTAGTCTTTTCCTTAACAACACCCATATTCTACTGAAAATTCTTCATTTCAGGAGGTAAAAATGTAGTATATAAGAGTGTTGATTTGTATAGTCAATTTTTATTTTTATTTTCATTTGTATGAAAAAGCATGTGTTGGTGTACATATTAGTCATGTTGGCATGTGTAGACATCCATCCTATATATACTCATAGATTAACTTATGTGGCACATGTGGGTTTTTTATGATGTAGGTGGCATGTCTCGGGAAATTGGGCATAGGTAATTCACATCTACCTTATCTATACTAACAGCTAGTTTTTTGGACTGTCTTGTCCTTTATTTTATTTGAATTAATGTTACTTTTTTACTCTTTTTTTTTTTTTTTTTTTTTCCCTTGTGTGCAGGATTTTAATTAATTATGCTTAAATTTATGCCTACAAGCACTTCAGCCTTTTGACACCACTCATGCTAGGAGTAGACCACATAGAGGATTTGTTTATTTATTTATTTATTTATTCAAGACCATTTTCAATTTATTGTTGTGTGTGTGTGTATATATATATATATATATATATATATATATATATATATATATATATTTGTGAAGTGATATAAATTTTGTTTAATACTCACTTCTAATTGTATTGTAACATTTTTTATGTTTCAAATATTAAAAAAATACAGGTTTCAATTGAATTATATATAAAAAAAATTATTGGCTTGCACTAGGGCCTCTCAAATCTATATAGCCCTTTTGAAGACTTTTAGCAGCACTTGTATTATTGGCGCTTTTCCATGATTAAAAGTGTTGCTTTGGAATACTATTACCGGAGCTTGGTTAGACTTTTGCGGCGCTTCTTCAGAAATACGTACCAGTGTTTACCCAAAGATATAGAACCGCCGCCGGCGCTCATATAAGCGTCGGTAAAAGTATATTAGCGTCGTTGAAGCTTTTACCGACACCCCCATTTACCAGCGCTTGCCTAGCGCCGCAAAAGTGACAGCGGCGCTTTCTAAGCTTTTACATAAAAGTCCTTCTTGTAGTGATATATCACTTTCCAAGACAGGCTCCCTATTATCTTCGCTGCAAGAGGAAACCCTCCACACTTCTTTACTTTTTCCCTTCCAATCTCTTCCAAATCAGAATGCTCTTCTGCACTCCTATGCTCAAGCGCTCTACAGTTGAACAATAACCAGCAATCATCATCAAACAGGACTTCCAGTTTGTATATGTGAGCCCTTCCCACTGCAATTGCAATCTTTTCACTACGAGTGGTTATGATGATTCGACTCCCTAAAGCACCAATTGGAAGGGAAGCCTCAGTTTATCCCACTTCTCACTATCTTCACTCCAAATATAATCAAATACAAGCAAGAATCTTTCCCCTGCAACATTTCATATAGGTAAATTTGCAATTGATCCAAATCTAACTTTTCAACCTTAAACTTAGTATCTGCAGATTTCATAATTGATTCTGTAATCCGTTTCACATCAAAATCTTCAGAAACACAAACTCACATTCTCATGTCAAAATGCCCCTTGACTTTCTCATCATTGTAGGCGAGCTGAGCAAGGGTGGTCTTGCCCACACCCCCCGTTCCAACCATAGAAATGACAAAGTGCACCTTAGTTACCTCATGCAAAAGGAAGTCTAGTACTTAATTTTTCTCATCTTCTCTACCTACAATCGACGATCCGTCAAGTAGGGAGCCTGTCTTTCGTTCCTTGATTTCACCCCGCCTCGCTTCACTATCCACTCTCTCCCTTTCTCCACTATCTACTCTAAGACCCAATTGACTCGTCTCTCTAGCAATATAAGCTAATATTTTCTGTGCCTTCTTTATCCTACTCCCAATTTTGCAGACGTAACACAACATGATTCAAGCAAGTAATAGGCGAAAGAAAGGTTCTTACCTTCTTCTTGCTGAAACAGGACCTATCACCTTCATCAGGTACCTGTGATCTAAGAGCTTCCGTTGTCCACTCATCTAGTATCTCATCGAGATCGTAGGCAATATCTTTGACCTTCTCTAACCAAATCTTCACAGCTCTGCCCTTCACCCGCCGTGACTCAGCATCTTCAACCACAACTTGAATCAAGGTAAAGGTACTAGAAAGGCTTTCAATCTCGTCAGCGACACCGACCAACGAAGCTACCTCATCTCCGAGAATTCTATTCAATTTCTCTAATGCAAATGAGACCAGAGAATCAACCATTTTTTTTCTTCTTCTTTATTTCTCCTTTTTGGTAATGGGAAGAAAGGAGGAATTTGATGTGTGAGAGAGCTGTGAGAGGATTAGAAATAGGCAATGATAAAGAAGAAAGGATAGAGGAGGATAGCAATGGTGAAGAAATGTGGGTTGCATTTGAACAATAGGAAAAGATCAGGACCGTTCATCTATGGAACGGCTGGAATAAGTTGACCATCTAGAGTTTTGAAGTTGTACTCTGTTTTATACTAGCTGTAATGTAATATACTAAAACAAGGATTCAACTGTCTATAAAAAATAATTGTATGGTTGAAAATCAACCCACGGAAATGAGAAATATTCTCCCCTCTCCTTCTTCTTGTTAGGTTACAAAGCAAAAAATCACACTCATCAGACAACTGCAGACATCTGATCAGTACCTTATAAAATGGGCGGTCGAGATTGTTCCAACAGAAATAAGTCCAATCAACAATCCGAGCCATCCATTTGTTAGAGACCATCATGGATCGCTTATTGTTTTAAAGAGCTCTTTTTATCAGGCAATCCTATCTATCCCCACCATCCACGGCCTTGAAAATAGACGGTTATGTAAGAGAAGGAAAACTAATGGAATGTTTCAACTATCTGCTCATTGTCAATTTTAACAGTAGCTCTTAAAACTATGTTCTAGACCTAATGATCGGTTCAGATTGATCGATTGGAATCTCTAAATATTTCATTTCTGACTATGATGAACATGTCATGGTACACTCTGACGCAGGGGAGGACGTGAGTGGAGCACAGCTATTCCGAATCCACGGAACTTTTTACCGACGGTGGTGATGTCTACTAGTGTGCAAGGTTTTCTCCCAAAAATAGTAGGTCTCATTTTTCTAAGCTCTTTCATGTTGGAAGTAATTGATCATAAAGCCCAATGGATCAGAGAGTTATAATCAAACTAAAACTTACTAGTAAAAGTGAAATTGAAATGGGGAAATGACGGTCGGGTGTATTTTGCAAATCCGGAGTGGGTAACTTAGCGTAGCAGGGTTGGTTGGCTAAAGTAGCTCGTTCTATCCCAAAATCATATATTTTAAGTCCGATAACTCGTTCCAGATTGCGAGAAACGTCCGATCTAAAGTCTAACGGTCCGGATTACTTCTGTCGTCAACCGAGCCTTTTCTCTTGGCCATGTAGCTATCTATGACCCTCTCTACATCACACTGATGGGTTTTTTTGACCCGTTGTCCTTTCGCAACTGGGATGCGCAAGTCCTTTCGCAACTAGGATGCGCAAGTCCTTTCGCAACTAGGATGCGGAAAGGAGTTTCCTAAAACTATAAAAAAGGGTCCCTAGGATTTTTCTACGTATGTTGTGTTGATGAGAAAAACACAAGAGGGCTATTAAAGGTGAGAGAGAGAGGGAGAAAGAGAGAGAGGAAGCTTGTAGAAGGGAGGTTATGCTCGTGGAGGTGATCTACGGTGCAGTCTATATCTCAACGCTCCTACGTCCTCGTAATCGGTGAGATCTCTCTGATTTTCTTTATTCTTTCATTATTCATCCACTCCTGCGTGAGTGAAGAAGATTATAACGTTCTACTTCATAGTGGATTGTTGATCTGGACGAGGTCCCGTGGTTTTTACCTCTTTGAGGGTTTTCCACGTAAAAATCTCTTGTGTAGTGTGTGATTGATGCTTTGATTTATTTCATTACTTTATTATCCATAATTCTGGTTTGTTTCGGGAGGCTAAATCCTAAGGTTTGTGCAAGGCATCCCAACAAAGTGGTATTAGAGCTAAGTTCATTGAACGGGTAGGATCGGTTTTTGAATTATGGAAGGTGGCTCAAGGATGATCAGCCTCAATGGTTCTAACTGGACCATATGGAAGGCTAAGATGGAGGACTTGCTTTATTGCAAGGACCTATATTCTCCAATCTTAGGCATATCAGCAAAATCTAAGGATATGACTGATGATGATTGGAAGAAGACGGACCGAAAGGCAGTGGAGTTTATTAGACAATGGTTGGATGATTCTGTATTCCACTATGTGTCTACGGAAACCTCAGCCGCAAGCTTATGGGTAAAATTACAAGGGCTTATGAGAGGAAGACAACCGGTAATAAGATATTTCTGATAAGGCGACTTGTGAATCTCAAGTTCAAGGATGGTGGTTCTGTGGTCGAGCACATGAATGAGGTCAGCAATATAGTGAACCAACTCACCTCTATGAAGATGGTCCTGGATGATGAATTGCAGGCTTTACTATTGCTTAGTTCATTGCCTGACAGTTGGGAGACATTGGTGGTGTCTCTAAGTAACTCCGTGCTAGACGGAAAGATATCCATGAAACAGGTAACCAGTTGTCTCTTCAATGAGGAGACAAGAAGGAAGTCTCAAGGGTCTACTTAGCAAGAGGCCCTTGTGACACAGGAACAGGGGAGAGGAAAGAACAGGAAGGGCAGGAAGGCCCGAGATTAATCAAGAGGCAAGTCGAGTAACAGAAAAGATGTTGAATGCTAGAATTGTGGCAAGAAGGGCCACTACAAGCATAAATGTCGTGGTAAGAAAAACGACAAGAAAGGAAAAGAGAAGGAAGATGAATTAGATTCCACTGCGGTCGCTTCAGATGGCGACATGGTAGTTATTCTTTCTACAGATCATGACGTATGTCTCACGTCTACGAGTCAGAACACCGACTGGGTAATAGACTCAGGAGCTTCTTTTCATGCGACTCC
Organism: Magnolia officinalis; assembly: GCA_021015155.1. Taxonomy (NCBI): domain Eukaryota; kingdom Viridiplantae; phylum Streptophyta; class Magnoliopsida; order Magnoliales; family Magnoliaceae; genus Magnolia; species Magnolia officinalis. The sequence goes on along the minus strand of JAJHSJ010000009.1, from coordinate 72,090,915 downwards.
ACACAGGGACTCCTTCACAAGCTACAAGTCAGGTGACTATGAGACTGTGAAGATGAGAAATTCTGGCGTATCAAAGATCGTGGGAGTCGGTGATATTTGTGTGAAAACTGATGTGGGCTGCACATTGGTTCTCAGGGATGTGAGGCATATCCCAGATCTTCGCCTCAACTTGATGTCGATGGGAAGGCTGGATGATGATGGCTATGAAAGCCGGTTTGCTGATGGGCGATGGAAGCTCATCAAGGGTTTGTTGATCATGGCTAGAGGAAAGAAGTGTTGCACCCTTTACAAGGTAAGTGTCAGTATGTGCAAGGGTGGATTGAACGTAGCGAAAGATTCAGCTATTGACATGTGGCATAGGCGTCTAGGCCACATGAGTGAAAAAGCGCTTCAGCTACTAGCAAGGAAGCGGCTCCTTCCAGACGTAACAGGTATACCTCTCAAAACCTGTCTTGATTGTTTATCAGGGAAACAGCATAGAGTTTCATTTATTAAAACTACTTCTCATGTTAATAAAGTGCATGCATTAGATTTGGTTTATTCTGATGTTTGTGGTCCTATGAGGACAAAAACTTTGGGTGGGGCATTATATTTTGTTACTTTTATAGATGATGCATCTATGAGGGTTTGGGTTTATGCTTTGAAATCCAAGGACAAGGTCTTTGGTGTGTTTAAATTGTTTCATGCTATGGTCGAAAGAGAGACAGGTAAATCATTGAAGTGCATCCGCACTGACAATGGTCGTGAATACATTGGCGACTTTCATGAGTACTGCAAGTCCCTGGGTATATGGCATGAACAGACGGTTCCCAAGACCCCCCAACATAATGGTGTAGCTGAGCGAATGAATCGCACCATTGTTGAGAGAATCAGATGCATATTATCCCATGCGAAATTGCCCAAGACGTTCTGGGGAGAAGCAATGCACACAGCGGTGTATTTGATAAACAGGTCTCCATCAGCCCCGTTGAATGGAGAAGTACCTGAGAAGGTGTGGACTGGACATGATCAATCGTACAGTCATCTCAGGGTGTTTGGATGCAGGGCATCCGTTCACGTACCAAAGGATGAGAGGTCCAAGCTCGATATGAAGATCAGGCAGTGTGTGTTCTTAGGGTATGGTGATGAAAAGTTCGGTTATAAATTGTGGGATCCGACCGAGAGGAAGCTCGTCAGGAGCAGAGATGTGGTTTTCTTTGAAGATCAGTGTATAGAAGACATTGGTAAGCCAGAGAAGAATCAGCCTAGTTCAGGTGAGCTAGAGGACATGGATCCGATTATTCCTCCCGTGGTGCCTGATGACGGGGGAGTACAACAAGGTGCAGAGGACGAGAGAATTCCTTCAGAAGATGGACCAGGGGAGCAGCCTCCACTTGATCCACCTGTTGAGCCACAGGTGAGAAGGCCATCTAGGGACAGACAGTCATCCAAGAGATACTCGCCACATGAGTACATTATGCTGACTGATGGGGGAGAGCCAGAAGATTATTCTGAGGCCCTAGCCGACGAGCATAAGGGGGAGTGGTTGAAAGCTATGCAAGAGGAGATGAAATCCTCGCATAAGAACTACACCTATAATATGGTGAAACTGCATAAGGGCAAGAAAGCTTTGAGCAACAAGTGAGTATTCAGAAAGAAGGTTGAGCAGAAGAATTCACAGACGAGGTTCAAGGCCAGACTTATGGTGAAAGGGTTTGGTCAGAGGAAAGGAATAGACTTCGAAGAGATATTCTCACCAGTGGTGAAGATGACATCCATACGGATGTTGCTTGGGTTGGCAGCTAGCATGGATCTGGAGATAGAACAGTTAGATGTTAAAATTGCCTTTCTCCATGGTAACCTGGAAGAAGAGATCTACATGCACCAACCAGAGGGGTTCGAAGTCAAGGGCAAGGAGCATATGCTGTGTAGGCTGAGGAAGAGCTTGTATGGGCTGAAACAAGCTCCACGGCAATGGTACAAGAACTTCGACTCGTTTATGCTGAAACATGGGTATGACAGAACGGAGTCGGACCACTGTGTGTTCATGCGCAAGTTCTCAGATGGTGATTTCTTAGTTCTGCTATTATACGTTGATGACATGCTCATCATGAGAAAAGACATCAAGAAGATCGACAGGCTGAAACAGGGGTTGGGCAAGTCTTTTGTGATGAAAGACTTGGACCCGGCTAGACAGATCCTAGGAATGGAGATAACCCGTGACAGAAGCAGCAGGAAGCTTTGGCTGTCACAAGAGCGGTATATTGAGAAAGTCCTAGAGCGGTTCAATACGAATGCAGCGAAGCCGGTCAGTACTCCACTGGATGGTCACTTCAGATTGAGCGACAGGCAGTGTCCCAAGACGAAGGCAGAGGTGCATGAGATGCAGAAGATACCCTACGCGTCAGCTGTAGGAAGTTTGATGCATGCTATGGTGTGTACACGCCCAGACATAGCATATGCAGTTAGTGTTGTTAACCGGTTTCTTGCTAATCCTGGTAAAGAGCATTGGGCAGCGGTGAAATGGATACTACGGTATCTAAGAGGCTCATCCAGGTTGAGCCTATGCTATGGTGACGGTAAACCTGTGTTAGAGGGCTACATAGATGCAGATATGGCAGGTGACATAGACTCCACGAAGTCTACATCGGGGTTCATGTTCACGTTTACAGGGGAGCGATTTCTTGGTAGAGCAAGCTACAGAAGGTCGTAGCATTGTCAACTACGGAAGCCGAGTACACTGCAGTCACAGAGGCATGTAAAGAGATGCTTTGGATGAAGAGGTTCCTACAGGAACTTAGCCTGAAGCAGGAGGAGCACGTGGTCTATTGCGATAATCAGAGTACTATACACTTGAGCAAGAATCCAAGTCAGCATTCCAAGTCAAAGCACATAGAGATTCGGTATCACTGGATCAGGGATACTTTGGAACAGAAGGTGTTACAGGTTGAGAAGGTCCACACAGACGATAATGGGTCAGATATGATGACCAAGGCCTTACTTAAGGGCAAGTTTGAGGTTTGTAGAAACCTGGCTAGCTTAAAGAAGGTGAATCCCTCCTGGGTCAAAAAGGGGGAGATTTGATGGGTTTTTTTGACTCATTGTCCTTTCGCAACTGGGATGCGCAAAGTCCTTTCGCAACTGGGATGCGCAAGTCCTTTCGCAACTAGGATGCGGAAAGGAGTTTCCTAAAACTATAAAAAATGGTCCCTAGGATTTTCTACGTATGTTGTGTTGATGAGAAAAACACAAGAGGGCTATCAAAGGTGAGAGAGAGAGGGAGAAAGAGAGAGAGGAAGCTTGTAGAAGGGAGGTTATGCTCGTGGAGGTGATCTACGGTGTAGTCTATATCTCAGCGCTCCTACGTCCTCGTAATCGGTGAGATCTCTCTGGTTTTCTTTATTCTTTCATTATTAATCCACTCCTGCGTAAGTGAAGAAGATTGTAACGTTCTACTTCATAGTGGATTGTTGATCTGGACGAGGTCCCGTGGTTTTTACCTCTTTGAGGGTTTTCCACATAAAAATCTCTTGTGTGGTGTGTGATTGATGCTTTGATTTATTTCATTGCTTTATTATCCATAATTCTGGTTTATTTCGGGAGGCTAGATCCTAAGGGTTGTGCAAGGCATCCCAACACACACTCCCATGCGAGAATGGTCCGTAAAGTCAAAAAATGTAACGGGACACATGTCGCTGGCACGAGCGACTGAAGCAAGGTGGGGCTTCGTGATGTTTGTAATAAATCCACTCAGTCCATCCGTTTTTCCAGCTCATGTTAAGACATGAGCCTAAATTAGAGGCAGATCGAAAACTGAAGTAGGCCGCGTGACAGGAAACAGTAATGATTCAACATCTACTGTTGAAACATTTGTGGGGTGTTAATATATTTTTGTTTTCAGTTCATTCCGGTGGTAGTGACATTATGAACGTTCTAGATGATAGATAAACATATCGAAAGAACCAAGGAAGTTTTAACGGTAGGCATTTCCCTACAGAATCCACTGAGTTGTGCTAACGGTTCAAAGGAGATCATAGCCACATGGGCCCACTATATTTTATTTATCATATGCACCCCGTTCATCCATTTAACTAATCATTTATAGCATTAACTCTAAAATAATTCATATCCGAATTTCAAATACACCATGCCACGAATGACAGCCAGACAATGATTCTCACCATTAACACATTCACAGGGCACACCATAACATTTATTTTCCATCCAATCTGTTCATAAGTTCAAAAAGACTTAAATGAAGAAGAAAAACAAATCGTATTGATCCAAAACTTTTGTGATCCTAAAAGAATTGCAATGGTAGACGTTGAATCTCCCACTGGTTTTTTCAATGTGGTCCACTTGATCATTGGATCTGTATTATTTTTTGTCTCAAGCATCACAACGAGATACCCAAATGGATGGACGGTTTGGATATAATACATACCTTATGATGGGACCACAGAACTTGGTGATGTCAACACATCAGCTAAGTCGGTGGTGTGTTATACACCAGCCAATCCGCTTCCTCCACATAGCTTCTGCCTCAGGAAACTCTCGGTACAGGGCAATCCGCGTCCGAAAAAATGTCGAGGACAGAGAAGGTATGGAAATTGGAGAAGGTGTCCCATGCCACGTGGGCGGCTGCTTTTTGTAAGGATAATCTCGGGACGCACGTACGAAAATTTAACTTGATGGATTTACACGTATGTCCCCACCGTCGATATGCTCTATCAAGAGAGTTTATACCTGATGAATGATCAGGTTGGTCCAGCAATCAATACGAATAATCCATTCAACAGATTCTACTTTGCCTAAAGTGGTCCATCAATTAATATGGTGTGGCCCACTTGAGTTTTGAATGGGCCTGATTCATGGGTAACAAAGTGAACATGATGATAGTATGGATTGAGTGCCATGAAAACATGATGTAGAGCGGGTCGCGGACAATTACATGGCAAAGATGGATCAGAAAAGGCCCAGTCGGCGACAGAAGTGATCTGGACCATCAGACCTTAAATCAGGCGTATCTCGCAATCCGGGATGAGTTAGCCAACGAAAAATATATGATTTTGGGGTAGAACGAGCTACTTTAGCCAACCAACCTAGCTATGCTGGGTTGTGACGCTCGGAATTGCGAGAAACCCCTGATTTGACGGTCGTTTCCCTGTTTCAATTTCGTTTTTACTATAAATTGTAAGTTTTAGTTTGCTTATAACTCTTCATCCGTCGGGCTTTAGGAGTTGCGCCCAACGTGAAAAGAGCTTATAATAATTAGGAGAACGGGTTGGTGAAACCAAATAGGATACTTACTATTTTTGGCCGAAAACCTTGCGCACTAGTAGACATCACGACCGTCTATAAATAGTAAGTTTACTATTTATAGTAAGTCGCGAATTCTAGGAGTCCTAGTTGTAGTTTGATTCTGATTTCTTTCCCATTGCTTAGTACCCTTATTTAAAGGGTTGTGAACTCGTTTTTATTCATTTATTAATCTATTTCGAATTTATTTAGAATTTATTTCTATTTTCTGCTCTCTTTTCTCGTGGATTCGAGAAGTCTCTGTGAGGAGTCCAGAGATGTTCCGTGGATTTGGAACAGTTATCCTCTTGAGGAAGACGGTGCTCGACCTCACGTCCTCCCCTGCGTCAGTTTGGTATCAAAGCGAGGTTTCTCATTGGGTCGATGGCTTCTAACGACGGGTCAGGCAACAATCCCATAGGTGGTGCTCCAGGAAATTTTCCTTTAACGGCGGAAACTTTCCAAGTAGCGCAACAAGAGAATCGGCAAGCCATGCAAGAGCTGCAGGCTTCCATGGACCGCATAGCGAATCTCTTGGCAGAAACCCTAGGGCAACTCTGTGTTCCTGGTGGTAATCCTCCACCACCAATTGCTGAAACCCGTAATCGCCTTGATCGCAGGATAATACCAGCAGTGCATTCAAGGGTCGTCCCTGAGGACGGGGGCTCCAGTGAAGAGGAGATCGATGACGTGATCTTCCAACACCCCAGGCAAGGCGGCGATCGGGTAGATCGAATAGATCGAGACTTTAAGATACGGGTTGATATTCCTAACTTCAATGGCTAGCTACACATTGATGATTTTCTCGATTGGCTTTCTGAAGTTGAGTGATTTTTTGACTATATGGACATCCCTGAAACAAAGAAGGTCAAGCTTGTGGCCTACAAGTTGAAAGGAGGAGCTTCAGCTTGGTGGAAACAACTGCAACTCGCACGAACCAGGCAGATGAAAGCACCAATCCGCACATGGCAGCCAATGAAGCAGCTACTATGTGCCCGATTCCTCCCTAGCGATTACGATCAGGTATTATTCCAACAATACCAGAATTGTCGACAGGGTAGTCGGTCGGTGAGAGAGTACGCAGAAGAACTTTACCGCCTATCGGTGCGCAACGATTTGGTCGAGACTGAATCGCAGCAAGTCGCCCGATTCAACGGTGGATTGCATATGGCGATCCAGGATCGGGTCCAGATGCAGTCCGTCTGGACGATGAATGATACGATCAAGTTGGCTACTCGGGCAGAAGCGCAACTTGAACGTTCTAACACACGGGCCTATCCTACTGCAAGGATCACTGCAGGAGGTCCACCCCAGGGAGCTCCACAGCCTAAGGAGAAGGAGCCCGTGCGAGCACGCACTTAACCTCCTACATCTGAGAACCGAGATCAGGGAAGCGGGCAAGCTAAATCCCAAAAGGGCGTATCGACTGCTGCTGGTCCAAGTATAATCCCGAACCCTTATGCTCGGCCAAGGCCCAACAACTGCTATCTTTGTGGCCAACCAGGCCACCTGTCAAATACTTGTCCCCAGCGAAAAGTGGCAAACCTCGCCATTAATGATGGTAGTGCTGATAACGCTTATGAAGATCCAGATATTGAAGAACATGAGCATACCACCGAGGACGAGGTAGAAGATTCAGGTTGGGTTCAGCAAGATCACGGTGAGTCGCTCGTCGTGAGGCGACTATTATATGCGCCAAGAAAAGAAGTACATCCACAGTGGCATAACATCTTCCGCACTAGGTGTACGGTGAATCGAAAGGTTTGTGACGTGATCATTGACAGTGGAAGCAGCGAGAACATCGTCTCCAGGGTCATGGTAGAAAAATTACAATTGAAAACGGAGCGTCATCCCTCTTCATATACAATCGGTTGGATCAAGAAGGTCAGCGAAACAAAGGTAACTGAACGGTGCACCATATCTTTTTCCATTGGCAAACATTATAAGGATGAAGTAGTATGCGATGTGGTTGACATGGAAGCATGTCACATACTACTCGGTCGACCTTGGGAATCTGACCGTGACGCCACTCATAAGGGGCGAGATAACATATATATCTTCGTCAAGGATGACCGAAAAACTATATTGGCCCCTATGGATCCAGAGGGACCACTTTAAACTTCTAAAGTGGAGGGTCGTTTCCTCTTAACCATACGAGACTTCATGGAAGAATCCAAAGAAACAGGACAGACTTATGCACTAGTTGTGAAAGGAGAAGAACTCGAGCCTACCATCATCCCTGAAAAACTAAGGCCCTTGTTACAGGAATTCAAAAAATCTGGCCCGATGATCTTCCTGATGAGTTACCCCCTATGCGAGATATCCAACACCATATCGACTTTGTCCCTGGGTCCAGTTTACCTAATCGTCCTCATTATCGAATGAGCCCGAATGAGTGCGAGATTCTGAAGGGACAAGTGGAGGAACTGATCCGTAAGGGTCTTATTCGAGAAAGCATGAGCCCATGTGTTGTACCAGCTCTACTAACTCCAAAGAAAGATGGGAGTTGGCGCATGTGTGTCGACAGCCGGGCCATCAACAAGATCACCATAAAATACAGGTTTCCTATACCACGGTTGGATGATATGTTGGATATGCTAGAGGGCGCAAAAATATTCTCTAAATTGGACTTAAGGAGCGGCTACCATCAAATTCGAATACGGCCGGGTGATGAGTGGAAAACAGCCTTTAAGACCAAGGAAGGATTATACGAATGGATGGTCATGCCTTTCGGTCTTTCTAATGTGCCTAGCACATTCATGAGGTTGATGAACCAAGTTCTAAAACCTTTCATTGGGCGGTTCGTTGTGGTTTATTTTGATGATATCTTGATATACAGTCAAGATGAAACCACCCATATGGAGCACCTCAAGAAGGTCCTTCAAGTGCTCACTGAAAATAAACTTTACCTCAATTTAAAAAAGTGTAGCTTCATGACTGATAGCCTATTGTTTCTGGATTTTGTGGTTACATCCACGGGCATTCGAGTGGATAAGGAAAAGGTGAAGACAATCAGAGAATGGCCGGTTCCCAAAAATATTCACGAAGTTCGAAGTTTCCATGGACTAGCGACATTCTATCATCGGTTCATGAAAAATTTCAGTAGCATTGTGTCACCGATCACAGATTGCATGAAGAAAGGGCAGTTTCAGTGGACTGATGAAGCCGACAGGAGATTTGCCGAAATCAAGCGCAGATTATCCACGACCCCGGTTCTTGTACTTCCCAACTTCGACAAACTGTTTGAAGTCGAATGTGATGCCTCATATGTCGGGATTGGGGGAGTTTTGTCTCAAGAAGGTATGCCGGTAGTCTTCTACAGTGAGAAACTTAGTGATGCACGCAAGAAGTGGTCTACATATGAGATCGAGTTGTACGCGGTGGTCTAGGCACTGCGACACTGGCGATATTATTTAATTCAAAGGGAATTCATACTTTACACAAACCATCAAGCCCTCAAGTTTATTAATAGTCAAGCTAACATTAACCGTGTGCATGCTAGATGGATCTCATTTTTGTAGGAATTCACATTCGTGCTAAAGCATAAGTCAGGGCAACAGAACAAAGTAGCCGATGCGCTGAGTCGCCGTGCAACTTTTTTAGTCACTATGAGTAATGAAGTTGTCGGGTTCGATCGCCTCAAAGACATATATGCCGACGACGACGACTTCAAGGACACATGGGTTACATGTCAGGAAGGTCACCCCAGTGACTTACATATACAAGATGGGTTCCTTTTTAAGGGAAATCAACTATGTATCCCAAAGAGTACTTCGCTAAGGGAACAGATAATCCAAGAGCTACATGGAGGTGGCCTCAGTGGACACCTTGGGTGAGACAAGACGTGAGCTCTTGTGAAAGAACGGTATTACTGGCCGCAATTGGTACGTGATGTGGGAAAGACAGTCCAACGCTGTTATATTTGTCAGACTTCTAAGGGGCAATCTCATAATACGGGCCTCTGCACCCCGTTACCCGTGCCTGACGGCCCTTGGGAGGATTTATCTATGGACTTTGTGCTTGGTCTCCCACGAACACAATGCGGCATAGATTCGGTGTTCGTGATAATAGATCGTTTTTTCAAGATGGCGCACTTTATTCCAAGCAAGAAGACTTTCGATGCAACACACGTGGCGAATCTATTCTTCAGAGAAATTGTGCGGCTACACGGGGTTCCCAAGACTATTACTTCCGACCGTGATACGAAGTTCATAAGCCACTTTTGGCGGACTTTGTGGACTCGATTCGATACAGGCCTTCAGTTCAGCAGCGCGTACCACCCACAGACTGACGGTCAAACTGAGGTTGTGAATCGCACGTTGGGAAACCTCCTTTGATGTATTTCAGAAGAAAAACCGAAGCAGTGAGATTTGGCCTTGTCTCAAGCGGAGTTCGCATTCAACAACATGGTGAACTGCTCGACAGGAAAATCCCCGTTCCAGGTTATCTATGGACAAGTACCTCGCCATACACTAGACTTGGTCCCTCTGCCCAAGCTCCCAGGCATGAGCATTGCAGCAGAACATATGGCAGACAAAATCATGGGCATTCATGTGGAGGTACAGAACAAGCTACATGCCTCGAACGAAAAGTACAAGGATCAAGCGGACAAGCATCGGCGACAGAAAGTGTTCGAGGTGGGCGACCAAGTAATGGTCCATCTGTGCAAAGAAAGATTTTCAACCGAAACGTACAACAAGTTGAAGAATAAAAAGATTGGACCGGTACCAATCATCCGAAAGATCAATGACAACGCTTATGTTGTTGATCTTCCAGATGATATGGCGATCTCACGAACTTTCAATGTCGCAGACCTGACTGAGTATCATGAACCAGTGCATAATGATAACTCGAGGACGAGTTCTTTTGAAGTGGAGGAGACTGATGTAGAGCGGGTCACGGACAATTACATGGCAAAGATGGATCAGAAAAGGCCCGGTCAGCGACAGAAGTGATCTGGACCATCAGACCTTAAATCAGGCGTATCTCGCAATCCGGGATGAGTTAGCCGACGAAAAATATATGATTTTGGGGTAGAACGAGCTACTTTAGCCAACCAACCCAGCTACGTAGGGTTGTGACGCTCAGAATTGTGAGAAACCCCTGATTTGACGGTCGTTTCCCTGTTTCAATTTCGTTTTTACTATAAATAGTAAGTTTTAGTTTGCTTATAACTCTTCATCCGTCGGGCTTTAGGAGTTGCGCCCAACGTGAAAAGATCTTAGAATAATTAGGAGAACGGGTTGGTGAAACCAAATAGGACACTTACTATTTTTGGCCGAAAACCTTGCGCGCTAGTAGACATCACGACCGTCTATAAATAGTAAGTTTACTATTTATAGTAAGTCGCGAATTCTTGGAGTCCTAGTTGTAGTTTGATTCTAATTTCTTTCCCATTGCTTAGTACCCTTATTTAAAGGGTTGTGAACTCGTTTTTATTCATTCATTAATCTATTTCGAATTTATTTAGAATTTATTTCTATTTTCTGCTCTCTTTTCTCGTGGATTCGAGAAGTCTTTGTGAGGAGTCCAGAGAAGTTCCGTGGATTCGGAACAGTTATCCTCTTGAGGAAGACGGTGCTCGACCTCACGTCCTCCCCTGCGTCAAAACATTATGGTGGGCCACACACATCTCATTATAAGTTAACCTACACGAATTTCTAGTCAATCTAATCAAGTTAACATCAAAATTTCTAGTCACAAGATCTGCGAAGTTCTTAGTCGAAGATCTCAGATCTCGTAAGATCTCCACAATATGCTTGGGATTCGAATCCTACTACAATACATTCCTACCAAGCAGGGAGATCGCCTCTTACTCCACCGCCCTCTCCAGCCTATAAATAGGAGTATCCCTAATGATGAAAGGTATACACAATTTTACGTCTAAAACCCAATTCATTATTAGACCTAGATTTTCTATCTGACTTAGGCATCAGAAAGTCCCCTGCTACAGGGTCCTTGTGCACGTACTCAAAGGTCTAGAAAAGGCTACCTATATTTCTGCATCAACAAACCTATCTCGTAAACAGTTTGGATCATCGAACACAACCTATCATTAAAGCATTGCGATTCTTTGCCTGTTTGGTCCGTGGATTAAATGGGATGGAATTGTATTGATAAGATTAACACCATTATTGCATAATGATCACATGTATGGAAATACCATAGTATTTGGGTTATCACATCTCCATATTTGAGATAAAATTCTTATGATGGGAAAAATACTGGATTAAGTGACATCCCATTTGGTCGACCATGGAATTGTAATTTATTTTATTTTTTTAATTTTTTAAATTTTTTTGGGGGTTAGCTTGTTAGTACAAGCCCATGTCATTACACACACTCCATGGAATTGTAATTAATGAACCAAATTCACAACGAATGGTGATCACTTGTACATGTGTATAGCTAGAATGTCACGTGTAAAGGGCTTATATGTATGGACATCATGGATAAAGCACATGCATTAATGTGAGGCCCACATGTGTAGTGGATTTCAAATTTCACAAGAAATCCCGCATGTAACCAAATGCACATTTTTTGCACTAACTTTGACACACAATTTATCTTAAATTTAATACATTTAAGCCACATGTACAAAATAGATGAACGGTTAAGAGAAACTGACCAGCTATCCAATATATGTGTGGCCCATCTCATGATCTTATATAATTGATCTTGGAGAAAAGGCTAACCATACAGTTGTGGTCACACGATTCCTTTTGTACGTGTGCACGTGTGTGCATGTGTGAAGGTGACCATTATAAACTTTATTAATAAAAAGGAAAAATGGGCAAAGAACCTAACCTCCAAAACACTGAACAACATTAATTATATATGGAATAAGTAAAAGGCAATCAACATCTGATAGTACAGCTTTAGAAAAAAAAAAAGAAAAAATGGAAGAAAGAAAATAAATAAAAAAGTACAGCAGTTAAAAGAAAAAGCAACACAATTTCTAAGAACAAAAGCAAAAGAAAATCCTTTCTATCTTTCATTGAATAAATGTAATACGAGGGATGTGAGCAATCTTGTCTTTATCTTTTCCTCCATCTTCATGGCTTTCTTTTTAGGGTGGACAGTCAAAGATCTTCAATTGTGGAATCATGGTGAGCTGATGCAACTCCTCTTGTAAAGACTTCAACTCTTCACACAGCTGGATTTTCAGAGCTTTGAAGGCTTTGAATTATTCCGACCAACCACAATGTAACGATATCAGCTGGCACTCCACCAAACCATCAAAGCACCCTCCCGTCACTAATTTGTAAAGTCAGCTTCTGAATGTGCGGTGGAAGGTTGCCGGGCAACTCCTTCAGCTTTTTGCAATTATATATTGGTAAGAAAAAGTGACCAATTATCCAATACATGTGGCCATCTTAGATCTTATATATAATTGATCTTTGTGAAAAGGCTCATATGATCTTTAGTTATTCTCATATGTGTGCATGTGTGTGCACATGTGTGAAGGCCGACAGTACAATTATAAGCTTTATTAATTACTAGGAAGAAAGATGGAGGGGGGCAAAGAACCTGACCTCCAAAACCACAAACACATAAAAAGGCAGCCAACATCTGAAAAGCAGCCACCAGCAAAACTAGACTTCATGGATGGCTTGATCATTTAAAAAATAAAAAATAAAAATTCAACAGTTACACACAACAACAAGTGGGTGGATCCCTGAATGTGAGGCCCACCTTGATGTATGTGTCTTACTTCTGTGCCGTCCATCTGTTTCGTCAGCTCATTTTAGGGCATGAGCCCAAAAAGCAGCAGATCCAAATCTCGAGTAGACCATACCACAAGAAACACAACGGCGATTGGTCATTTAAAACTTCTTATGTTCCAAAAAACCTTTAGATCAAGTTGATAAGGTTGGATGGCAAATAAATATTACAGTAGGTCCTAGGAAGTTTTTAATGGCGGTCATTCAATCACCACTGTTTTCTATCAGGTGGTCCACCTGAGAGTTCAATCTACTACATTTTTGGAACCATGCTAGAAAATTATATGAAGAAATGAATGGACAGCATGGATGTAAGATACATACATCAAGGTGGGACCCACAGTTAGGAATCCACTGAGGCTGCGCCCCCACAGCAACCACACAATTCTCCACTCCACCTCTTCTTATTGCGGCGGATCATTCAAATCAACAAATTATGATATTGGGGATGTGGGCAATCATGTCTCGATCTTCTCCTCATATTGGCAGCGCTCTTTTAAAACTGGACAGCCTAAGACCGTCTATTCCTGAAGCATGGTGAGCTTGCAGGGAAATTCTTTAAGCTTTGGGCAAGAACTTATTGTTAATTGGAGGAGAGATAGCATAACCTCTCCATCTCCACCTCGCAATTCCCACTCCTCCCATTTTGGCATCTGGAAGAAGATGAGGGTCTCGAGCTTCGGTGACGCAGGGGAGGACGTGAGGTCGAGCACCGTCTTCCTCAAGAGGATAACTATTCCGAATCTACGGAACTTCTCTGGACTCCTCACAGAGACTTTTCAAATCCACGAGGAAAGAAAGTAGAAAAAGAGAAATAAATTCTAATAAATTTGAAATTGATTAATGAATGAATAAAAACGAGTTTACAACCCTTTAGATAGGGGAACCAAGCAATGGGAAAGAAATCAGAATCAAACTATAGCTAAAACTCCTAGAATCCGCGACTTACTATAAATAGTAAACTTACTATTTATAGACGATTGTGATGTCTACTAGTGGCAAGGTTTTCGGCCAAAAATAGTAAGTGTTCTATTTGGCTTCATCAAACCGTTCTCCTAATTATTCTAAGCTCTTTTCACGTTGGGCGCAACTCCTAAAGCCCCACGGATGAAGAGTTATAATCAAACTAAAACTTACTATTTATAGTAAAAACAAAATTAAAGCAGGGAAACGACCGTTGATCCAGGGGTATTTCGCAATTCGGGCATCGTAACCCGGCATAGCGGGGTTGGTTGGCTAAAGTAGCTCGTTCTACCCTCAAAATCATATATTTTACGTTAGATAACTCTTTCCGGATTACGAGATGTACCCGATCTAAGGTCCGACGGTCTGGATCACTTCTGTCGTTGACCGGGCCTTTTCTGATCCATCTTGGCTATGAAACTGTCCGCGACCCGCTCTACATCATTCGGGAATGAGACACCACCACCACCACTTCCCTCATTGTTATCATCCCCACTAAACTCACCACCCACCTTTCTCACCTCTCCCATTCCCAAAATTTCAAGGCGTTTAAGGGACAGTAATTTCCCAAGACCTGGCAATTGTTTACACTTTTGACAAGATGAGAGTATCACCTTGACTAGATTGGAAAGCATAGGATCCTCTATCCACTTGGGAAGCTTGGAACCTTTGTAATTATATATTTCCAACTCTTTTAAATTTGTGTGGGGCTGAAGGATTTCAAGCACAACCTCCATTCTCTTTACCTCATCATCCAATGCTTCACCGGGTCTGTACCCATAATGCAAGTATAACGAATGAAGGTGCTGCTTGTTATACAATTCTGCCTCTCTTGCTTCATCCCTGCTCATGACATTTTCCAAGCCGGTAATTTCAAGTCTTCCTTGAAGATTATTGAGGTATTTCAGTTCTCCCCATTTACATCCTTCGTCGTCATCACCACCCACGATGAACTTTGTTAAGGTCTGAAGGCCAGTTAGTCTCCCTATACCCTTGGGTAGATGGAAACTAACAGATATTCAGGACTTCATCTCTCCTTCAGCTATGCAAACCTTGCTGGCCTCTAAGGTAGCTTTCTCTAACTGCCCAGATAAGCTCATTTGGGATTTAATGCCTTCCGGAAAGTTCTCAGTTTCTTCTGCTTGGAACGGTATCAGACAACATCACCCCAGGATCCCTTGCTACTCTTGGTTATGGAACAAATTCCTCCCCCCCAAACTGGCAATCTTTGCTTGGAAAACTTCATGCAGGGCGGTCCCGGTTGATGCGGCGGTTTAGAAGATTGGGGTGAATATTGCATCGAAATGCGAATGTTGCCAATCTCCTTCACCTGTCAGTTCAGCACAAGTCAATGGATACTCGTTTGATCTCCCTCCCATTCAGTCGCAAGTTGATAATACTCGGTCCAGCGTCTCCCCAACAAATGCGAATGGTGCCATTCACTCGCCTGTCCAAGGGAATCCTAGCCCTCCTAGTGCGGTCGAGACCATAGACCATCTGTTTTGCTATGGGACAATGGCTAAGATAGTCTGGGTTTTCTTTAGCAGATTGTTTGATGTCCCTCTTGTCCTGAATTAGCCTTTCCATTCTAGGCTATCCCTATGGACTTCGTCAGCCAGCCTCAAATCCTGCTCTGCTATCCTTCTAGGTCTCCTTCCAAGCCTCATCGCTTGGGAGCTTTAGATCAGCCGAAATGCAGCCAGATTCGAGGGGTAGAGTATGTCTGCCAGCAAGATCATCTTCAACGTCAATTGATGGATGCGTGAGATTGGATCTTCTATTCCAGTTTCAGCCCCCCGCTCTATGACTGAAATTGCTATCATCAACGCCCTTCAGATTGGCATCCCTCCCCAACCCCATCTAGCAAACCGACTGTCGTCAGATGGTCCAAACCCCCCAAAGATTGGCTAAAGCTAAACATTGATGGATCTTCAAGAGGCAACCCCGGTGAAAGCGGGGGCGAGGGAGTGTGTCGGGATCACTCCGGAAAAGTGATTTTTGCGTTCCACAGGTACTATGGGTCTTCTTCAAACACGATGGCTAAAGCACGGGCAATGCCTGATGGGCTGAACATTTGCTCCCACATGGGTCTAACCAACATTGTGGTGGGGTCCGACTCCAAAATTATAGTGTCAGCAGCGGAGGGTGTTTCTACTTCCAGTCCTTGGAAGATTTGGTATATTTTGGAAGAAATCCGGTCCAAAATTCAAGGCCTTAACCTGTCTTTCTCGCACATCTTCCACGAAGGCAATGCAGTGGCGGACGCTCTAGCAAGATTAGCTAGTGAAGGATGCCCAAACACTTCCTTCACTAGCCGGGCCTCGCTCCCTAGGCACATCAGAGGGGAGCTGGTGCTTGACAATGCGGGGTTGGGCAGAATTAGACCCCCTAAACTTTTCCTCCCGGCCCTCTCTCGAGCTTCGGCCTTGCTATGTTCCCAGCTGTGTTATTTGAGGGATCCGTTTCGGGTTTATTCTGTTTTGTGTTTAGTACACGATAGGCGTGGTCCTCTTTCTTTTTGTAGGGACCCGCCCGAAAAGGATGTAAATTCTGTTTGTTGATGAAATTCTCAGTTATTTAAAGAGAGAGAGAGAGAGAGAGAGAGAGAGAGAGAGAGAGAGAGTCGTTCGCTTTTCATATTCTATAAAAAAAAAAAAAAAAAGGTGGATGGTTTAACTCTTGAAAATTTTATTTTCCTTCCATCATAAAAAATAAAAAATAAATAAATAAATAAAAAGAAGTTTTTCTTAAGGATGAAAGTGGGAAAATAATTTTATTAATTTTTCAATAAAATAGTAAGTGAAAAATTTTGTTTTCTATAAATTGCTAAAAAAATTGGCTTCACATACGAGGAAAATTTACTTAGATGAAAAATGGTGCTTTCTTGTCTTTCCTATCCATGATTCCAAGTAGACATTGGGGCTATATCCATTAGGTATGTTTATGTGGTTGAATTCAGTCAAACAGTTGACATTCCAAAATACAACAATGAAGGAATCTGCCAAAAAGAATTTCAAGATTGGAAAATCATAGGCATTGAAATTGATGTAGAGCGGGTTGCGGACAATTACATGGCAAAGATGGATCAGAAAAGGCCCGGTCGACGACAGAAGTGATCCGGACCATCAGACCTTAAATCAGGCGTATCTCGCAATCCGGGATGAGTTAGCCGACGAAAAATATATGATTTTGGGGTAGAACGAGCTACTTTAGCCAACCAACCCTGCTATGCCGGGTTGCGACGCTCAGAATTGCGAGAAACCCCTGATTTGACGGTCGTTTCCCTGTTTCAATTTCGTTTTTACTATAAATAGTAAGTTTTAGTTTGCTTATAACTCTTCATCCGTCGGGCTTTAGGAGTTGCGCCCAACATGAAAAGAGCTTAGAATAATTAGGAGAACGGGTTGGTGAAGCCAAATAGGACACTTACTATTTTTGGCCGAAAACCTTGCGCATTAGTAGAGATCACGACCGTCTATAAATAGTAAGTTGCGAATTCTAAGAGTCCTAGTTGTAGTTTGATTCTAATTTCTTTCCCATTGCTTTTTCGAATTTATTTAGAATTTATTTCTATTTTCTACTCTCTTTTCTCGTGGATTCGAGAAGTCTCTGTGAGGAGTCCAGAGAAGTTTCGTGGATTCGGAATAGTTATCCTCTTGAGGAAGACGGTGCTCGACCTCACGTCCTCCCCTGCGTCAGTTTGGTATCAGAGCGAGGTTTCTCCTCGGGTCGATGGCTTCTAACGACGGGGGTCGGGCAACAATCCCATAGGCGGTGCTCCAGGAAATTTTCCTTTAACGGCGGCAACTTTTCAAGCAGCGCAGCAAGAGAATCGACAAGCCATGCAAGGGCTGCAGGCTTCCATGGACCGCATAGCGAATCTCTTGACAGAAACCCTAGGGCAACTCCGTGTTCCTGGTGGTAATCCTCCACCACCAATTGCTGAAACCCGTAATCGCCCTGATCGCAGGATAATACCAGCAGTGCATCCAAGGGTCGTCCCTGAGGACGGGGGTTCCAGTGAAGAGGAGATCGATGACGTGATCTTCCAACACCCCAGGCAAGGCGGCGATCGGGTAGATCGAGACTTCAAGATACGGGTTGATATTCCTAACTTCAATGGCCAGCTACACATTGAGGATTTTCTCGATTGGCTTTCTGAAGTTGAGCGATTTTTTTACTATATGGACATCCCTGAAACAAAGAAGGTCAAGCTTGTGGCCTACAAGTTGAAAGGAGGAGCTTCAGCTTGGTGGGAACAACTGCAACTCGCACGAACCAGGCAGATGAAAGCACCAATCCGCACATGGCAGCGAATGAAGCAGCTACTACGTGCCCGATTCCTCCCTAGCGATTACGATCAGGTATTATTCCAACAATACCAAAATTGTCGACAGGGTAGTCGGTCGGTGAGAGAGTACGCAGAAGAATTTTACCGCCTAGCGGCGCGCAACGATTTGGTCGAGACTGAATCGCAGCAAGTCGCCCGATTCAACGGTGGATTGCGTATGGCGATCCAGGATCGGGTCCAGATGCAGTCCGTCTGGACGATGAATGATGCGATCAAGTTGGCTACTCGGGCAGAAGCGCAACTTGAACGTTCTAACACACGGGCCTATCCTACTGCGAGGATCACTGCGGCAGGTCCACCCTAGGGAGCTCCACAGCCTAAGGGGAAGGAGCCCGTAGGAGCACGCACTCAACCTCCTACGTCTGAGAACCGAGATCAGGGAAGCGGGCAAGCTAGACCCCAAAGGGCGTATCGACTGCTGCTGGTCCAAGTACAATCCCGAACCCTTATGCTCGGCCAAGGCCCAACAACTGCTATCGTTGTGGCCAGCCCGGCCACCTGTCAAATACTTGTCCCCAACGAAAAGTGGCAAACCTCGCCATTAATGATGGTAGTGCTGATAACGCTTATGAAGATCCAGATATTGAAGAACAGGAGCATACCGCCGAGGACGAGGTAGATGATTCAGATTGGGTTCAGCAAGATCACGGCGAGTCGCTCGTCGTGAGGCGGCTATTATATGCGCCAAGAAAAGAAGTGCATCCACAGCGGCATAACATCTTCCGCACTAGGTGTACGGTGAATCGAAAGGTTTGTGATGTGATCATTGACAGTGGAAGCAGCGAGAACATTGTCTCCAGGGGCATGGTGGAAAAATTGCAATTGAAA
The DNA here is from genome assembly GCA_021015155.1 of Magnolia officinalis. NCBI lineage: Eukaryota > Viridiplantae > Streptophyta > Magnoliopsida > Magnoliales > Magnoliaceae > Magnolia > Magnolia officinalis. Next base: position 72,071,772 of record JAJHSJ010000009.1, on the reverse strand, counting down.
ACAGAGCGTCATCCCTCTCCATATACAATCGGTTGGATCAAGAAGGTCAGCGAAACAAAGGTAACTGAACGGTGCACCATATCCTTTTCAATTGGCAAACATTATAAGGATGAAGTAGTATGCGATGTGGTTGACATGGAAGCATGTCACATACTACTCGGTCGACCCTGGCAATCTGACCGTGACGCCACTCATAAAGGGCGAGATAACATATATATCTTCGTCAAGGACGGCCGGAAGACCATATTGGCCCCTATGGATCCAGAAGGACCACCTGAAACTTCTAAAGTGGAGGGTCGTTTTCTCTTAACCATTCGGGACTTCGTGGAAGAATCCAAAGAAACAGGACAGACTTATGCATTAATTGTAAAAGGGGAAGAACTCGAGCCTACCATCATCCCTGAAAGACTAAGGCCCTTGTTACATGAATTCCAAGAAATCTGGCCCGAGGACCTTCCCGATGGGTTACCCCCTATGCGAGATATCCAACACCATATCGACCTTGTCCCTGGGTCCAGTTTACCTAATCGTCCTCATTATCGAATGAGCCCGAATGAGTGCGAGATTCTGCAGGGACAAGTGGAGGAACTGATCCGTAAGGGTCTTATTCGAGAAAGCATGAGCCCATGTGCTGTACCAGCTCTGCTAACTCCAAAGAAAGATGGGAGTTGGCGCATGTGTGTCGACAGCCGGGCCATCAACAAGATCACCATAAAATACAGGTTTCCTATACCACGGTTGGATGATATGTTGGATATGCTAGAGGGCGCAAAAATATTCTCTAAATTGGACTTAAGGAGCGGCTACCATCAGATTCGAATACGGCCGGGTGATGAGTGGAAAACAGCCTTCAAGACCAAGGAAGGATTGTACGAATGGATGGTCATGCCTTTCGGTCTTTCTAATGCGCCTAGCACATTCATGAGGTTGATGAACCAAGTTCTGAAACCTTTCATTGGGCGGTTCGTTGTGGTTTATTTTGATGATATTTTGATATACAGTCAAGACGAAACCACCCATATGGAGCACCTCAAGAAAGTCCTTCAAGTGCTCACTGAAAATAAATTGTACCTCAATTTAAAAAAGTGTAGCTTCATGACTGATAGCCTATTGTTTCTGGGTTTTGTGGTTACATCCACGGGCATTCGAGTGGATGAGGAAAAGGTGAAGACAATCAGAGAATGGCCGGTTCCCAAAAATATTCACGAAGTACGAAGTTTTCATGGACTAGCGACATTCTATCGTCGGTTCGTGAAAAATTTCAGTAGCATTGTGTCACCGATCACAGATTGCATGAAGAAAGGGCAGTTTCAGTGGACTGACGAAGCCGACAGGAGCTTTGCCGAAATCAAGCGCAGATTATCCACGACCCCGGTTCTTGTACTTCCCAACTTCGACAAACTGTTTGAAGTCGAATGTGATGCCTCATATGTCGGGATTGGGGGAGTTTTGTCTCAAGAAGGTAGGCCGGTAGCCTTCTACAGTGAGAAACTTAGTGATGCACGCAAGAAGTGGTCTACATATGAGATCGAGTTGTACGCGGTGGTCCAGGCACTGCGACACTGGCGACATTATTTGATTCAAAGAGAATTCATACTTTACACGGACCATCAAGCCCTCAAGTTTATTAATAGTCAAGCTAACATTAACCGTGTGCATGCTAGATGGATCTCATTTTTGCAGGAATTCACATTCGTGCTAAAGCATAAGTCAGGGCAACAGAACAAAGTAGCCGATGCGCTGAGTCGCCGTGCAACTTTGTTAGTCACTATGAGCAATGAAGTTGTCGGGTTCGATCGCCTCAAAGACATATATGCCGACGACGACGACTTCAAGGACGCATGGGTTAGATGTCAGGAAGGTCACCCCGGTGACTTACATATACAAGACGGGTTCCTTTTTAAGGGAAATCGACTATGTATCCCAAAGAGTTCGCTAAGGGAACAGATAATCCAAGAGCTACATGGAGGTGGCCTCAGTGGACACCTTGGGCGAGACAAGACGCGAGCTCTTGTGGAAGAACGGTATTACTGGCCGCAATTGGTACGTGATGTGGGAAAGGCAGTCCAACGCTGTTATATTTGTCAGACTTCCAAGGGGCAATCTCATAATACGGGCCTCTACACCCCGTTACCCGTGCCTGACGGCCCTTGGGAGGATTTATCTATGGACTTTGTGCTTGGTCTCCCACGAACACAACGCGGCATGGATTCGGTGTTCGTGGTAGTAGATCGTTTTTCCAAGATGGCGCACTTTATTCCATGCAAGAAGACTCTCGATGCAACACACGTGGCGAATTTATTCTTCAGAGAAATTGTGCGGCTACACGGGGTTCCCAAGACTATTACTTCTGACCGTGACACGAAGTTCATAAGCCACTTTTGGCGGACTTTGTGGACTCGATTCGATACACGCCTTCAGTTCAGCAGCGCGTACCACCCACAGACTGACGGTCAAACTGAGGTTGTGAATCGCACATTGGGAAACCTCCTTCGATGTATTTCAGGAGAAAAACCAAAGCAGTGGGATTTGGCCTTGTCTCAAGCGGAGTTTGCATTCAACAACATGGTGAATCGCTCGACAGGAAAATCCCCGTTCCAGGTTATTTACGGACGAGTACCTCGCCATACACTAGACTTGGTCCCTCTGCCCAAGCTCCCAGGCATGAGCATTGCAGCAGAACATATGGCAGACAAAATCATGGGCATTCATGCGGAGGTACAGAACAAGCTACATGCCTCGAACGAAAAGTACAAGGAGCAAGCGGACAAGCATCGGCGACAAAAAGTGTTCGAGGTGGGCGACCAAGTAATGGTCCATCTGCGCAAAGAAAGATTTTTGACCGGAACGTACAACAAGTTGAAGAATAAAAAGATTGGACCGGTACCAATCATCCGAAAGATCAATGACAACGCTTATGTTGTTGATCTTCCAGATGATATGGCGATCTCACGAACTTTCAATGTTGCGGACCTGACTGAGTATCATGAACCAGCGCATAATGATAACTCGAGGACGAGTTCTTTTGAAGTGGAGGAGACTGATGTAGAGCGGGTCGCGGACAATTACATGGCAAAGATGGATCAGAAAAGGCCCGGTCGGCGACAGAAGTGATCTGGACCATCAGACCTTAAATCAGGCGTATCTCGCAATCCGGGATGAGTTAGCGGACGAAAAATATATGATTTTGGGGTAGAACGAGCTACTTTAGCCAACCAACCCCGCTACGTCGGGTTGCGACGCTCGGAATTGCGAGAAACCCCTGATTTGACGGTCGTTTCCCTGTTTCAATTTCGTTTTTACTATAAATAGTAAGTTTTAGTTTGCTTATAACTCTTCATCCGTCGGGCTTTAGGAGTTGCGCCCAACGTGAAAAGAGCTTAGAATAATTAGGAGAACGGGTTGGTGAAGCCAAATAGGACACTTACTATTTTTGGCCGAAAACCTTGCGCACTAGTAGACATCACGACCGTCTATAAATAGTAAGTTTACTATTTATAGTAAGTCGCGAATTCTAAGAGTCCTAGTTGTAGTTTGATTCTAATTTCTTTCCCATTGCTTAGTACCCTTATTTAAAGGGTTGTGAACTCGTTTTTATGAATTAATTAAGCTATTTAGAATTTATTTAGAATTTATTTCTATTTTCTACTCTCTTTTCTCGTGGATTCGAGAAGTCTCTGTGAGGAGTCCAGAGAAGTTCCGTGGATTCGGAATAGTTATCCTCTTGAGGAAGACGGTGCTCAACCTCACGTCCTCCCCTGCGTCAGAAATCAATAACACTCAAAGCTGTGCTCAAAAGGATCATCTAAATTCAACAGAAAACATTGAATTCCATATATGGCGAAGCCCATCTTATATATGGTTTGGATCATTGAACACAACCCTAAATATCATATTATCACATCGTGATTAGAGTTGTACACAAGTTGAACCAAGTCGAACTTGGCCTAGCTTGGCTCAGCTCAGCTGGGAGGCTACCCCAGCTCAAACTTAGCTCAGATCAGTTCTCAAACCTGATTGGCCAGCTTGGCTCGGTTAGTAGCTCAGGGCTAGCCTGATCCAAGTTTGAGCGAAGCTTGAGCTCGATCTTTTGAGCCAAATTGGAGTTCGTGCCTACAAGCCGAGTTTGAGTTTAGATTTTAGAACTTTTAATATATAATATATATAATTATTATAAATATTTATATTAAGTGAACCCAATCCGAGTCAAATCTATTCGAACTGAGTCAAGTTTTGAGCCGAGTTGAGTTGAGCTTGGCGTAGCTCAAATTCAGCTCAAAATTTTCGAGCTCAAAAAAACAGCTCCACTTGGCTCAAACACAATTTCAAGTCGAGTCAAGTTGAGCTTCTCCGAGTCAAGTCAAGTGGGTTAGCGGAGCTGATACGGTTTGCTTACAGCTCTAATTGTAATTCCTCTTGGATGTATTCGTGCCAAAAAACTTTTATGAGAAATGCTTCAGCACTCAGCCCTCTTTAAGTTACAGTGCTCCTGGTTGCATTGGGAAACTTTGACAGTCCAATCCATTTTTACTATTTATTTGGTCCATCATGCGTTTCACGGGATGGGCATGCAAATATCACACCAATCTTGCAAACGTTGGTCATTCAACCAATGACCATTAATATCCAAGGTCTAGATCAGTCTACACAAAAATAAGTCAAATCAACAATTCAATTCACTTTTTCTTAGGCAATTCTAACCATTCCATCCCTTAATTAGAAATCATCAAAAAGGACGACCGTCAAATGCAGGAGTGAATACAGGAGTGATAGCAGGTGCGATTGTAGGTGTGAATGAAGTAAGGAATACAGGAATGAATGCAGGGGTCAATGCTCCTGATAGGTAGTTGTCAATGTTCGCGACAAAGCAGCCGAGACCACCCTCCAGGTTGGGGAGCTAGGCAGAGTGAGTGCAGCAGTTAGCTCTACCCTGGTCTCTCCCCTTCCTCCTACGACTGTGACGGGGTCTCAGAATGAGGCCGGGCTGTCTTCCGTTGGCCAGCAGCACACTGGATTTCGTGGTCAATGCGGTAAATCTTCAACTCCTGCTAGTGCCAATAGCAGGGCAGATTGGCAATGGGGTCTCCTCAAGAGGCACTCCACTACTTCTTCCATTAAGGCCCGTTCGGTGGGTAGTTCGCCTATTTGCCCTGATCAGCTCGCAGGTGTATCCCACAGTAAACAGAGGCTACTCCATAACAATGCCTCTCACCTCCAAGCGGGGGAGGAGCAGGTGGAAAATGTTCGGCTTCCGAATGGTGCAGGGGAGCGGATAGACCGACTACAAGTTGATCTCTCGTCTTATTTCAAGCCCGGGTGAGCAGCTCTCTGCGCAGGATCGGTTGCAGGGGATGGACACTGCGTACAAGGCAAATACGCAGCTGGAGTCTATGGAGGCATTGAGTCAGTATGAGGGGTTCTCTGAGGCCAAGGCCAAGCGCCAAAGAAAGAAAGCAGTTGGTTTCCTTCATGCGGACAGACTTCAAGGCAGAGGCAGAAGGCGTTTTGTTTCCTCCAGGAAAATGGCCAGACTAACAGAGGAAGGGGAATGGTTCTGTCATCTGAGGAGACTCAAAAGAAGGACAGTAAACTCTGGTTGTGTCTCAGATGGATAGGGCAATTATCTGGAATGCCCGGGGGGTAGGAAACAAAGCGACGATCAGGACCTTGAGGAGGTTTATTCGTCTGCACAATCCAATGCTTTTAGTTATCCTTGAGCCTATGGCCAGGGAAGAAAAACGTATTACTATTGGTCTGAAGTTGGGTTATCACTCCTCTTTCTCAAATGTGGGTGCAGGTGGTAAGATCTGGGTTTATTTCCTAAATCAACTCGCTGTCACCGTCCACTCCTCGTCGAACCAGATGCTCTCTTTGAATGTCTCCCTGCAGAATGGTGCAGCGATGGGGTTGCTTTCCATTGTTTATGCCAAATGTTCGCATATACGCCGTCACGAGCTGTGGCAAGACTTGGTCAACATCAGTAGAACTATGGTAGGTCCTTGGGCTGTGGGGGGTGATTTCAATGCCGTGGCCAATGCTAGTGAGAGGAGAGGCGAAACTTCGTCAGGATCCATCAGTATGTCTGAGTTCTCGGATGCCATTCAAAATTCTGGTCTGTCGGATGCGGGTTTATGGGGAACTCCTTCACATGGAGCAATAACTGAGCAGGGCGTGCAAGAATCTGGGCCAGGCTGGACAGGATTCTAGTGAATGATAGGTGGTTGGCTGTCTTTCCTTCCTTCAGAGTCACCCATTTGGCGCGTGTATGCTCGGATCATTCGCCCCTTCTGCTCTCCTTTCCTCCCATTTCTCAGTCGTCTATCAAACCTTTCAGATATCAGCGCATGTGGTCTATGCATGGCTCCTTTCAAGCGGTGGTGAGAAAAGCGTGGGAGGGTCTCTGTTCTCATAATCCTTTGATAAATGTTCAATTGAAATTAAAGAAGACTAAGCAGATATTGAAAATGTGGAATAAGGAGGTGTTCGGTAACATATTCAACCAAATTAAAGAGGCTGAGGAGGAGCTGACTCACTTGGAGATCAGAATGCAGGATGATGTTTCGGAAGGCCTTATGCTTCAAAGCATGTCCGCTAGGAGGAAATTGGCTCAGTTGCACCTCATGGAGGAGGTGTTTTGGAAACAGAAGGCAAGAAATTCCTGGCTTCGAGCGGGTGACAGGAACACAAAATTTTTTCAGGCTTCTGCGCAAGAGCATGTTAAGAAAGCTAATATCTCCGAGATTAAGGATAGCAATGGGGTAACTATTTCTGACGTGCCTCAAATGAAACATGAAGCTGTCAATTTCTTCTCTGCGCTTTTTCAAGCGGACTACTGCCCTTCTTCAGATGATATGCTCGAGGCCATTCCACATGTGCTTTCACATCAGCAGAACGATGATCTCCTTGCCCCTCCCTCTCCAGCTGAAACGATTGAAGCGATCAAGTCGATGCCTATGGACAGTGCTCCAGGCCCTGATGGGTTTCCTGTCTCCTTCTTTGTGGACTGTTGGCCGACGGTAGGGGAGGATATCCACAAAGCCGTTTCTTACTTTGTGGAAGGGGGTCAGCTGCTGAGAGCGTTCACTGCTTCTTACATCAGCCTGGTTCCAAAAAAACCGTCTGCCGCTACTTTTTCCGACTATCGCCCGATCAGCCTATGCAACGTCATCTATAAAATTTTCTCCAAGCTCCTCGCTTCCCGGCTGGGTAACCTCCTCCCTAGTCTCATCTCCATGGAGCAAGGAGCCTTCGTGCAAGGTAGGTCCATTACAGAAAGTATCGCGATGGCGTTAGAAGCAATGAGGAACATTGACAGGAAAGTTAGAGGTGGAAACCTCATTATCAAGCTTGATCTGGAAAAGCTTATGGCAGGGTGGATTGGGGTTTTCTCAAGAAGGTGATGAGTAAATTTGGCTTTAATGATAGATGGATTGCTTTGATGGAAGCATGTTGGGGAAATTGTTGGTTTTCGGTCCTCTTCAACGGGGAGCCTACGGGTTTCTTCAAATCCTCAAGGGGCTACGCCAGGGCGATCCTCTTTCTCCGGCCTTATTCCTTCTGGCCGCGGAAGTCTTCTCCAGGAATTTCAAGCAGCTTATGGAGCGGGGATGGTGCCCTCCTTTCAAGCTTCACCGAGAGTGCCCCATTATTTCTCACCTCCTTTTTGCTGATGACACTTTATTGTTTGTGAATGGCAGCCAGGAATCCCTGCGTTCCATTAAGGCATTCTTGATGGCCTTTCAAGATGAGTCGGGTCAGCGGATAAACTTTGAGAAGAGTAGCTTTCTTTGCTCGGCCAAGCTGTCTACGGGAAGAATCCGGCAAACTAAGCGGACCCTCGGAATTCCCAAAGCTCAAGCGGGGGTGCTTTACCTAGGTGTTCCCCTATTCAAGGGCAGAGTTACCACGGCTTCCTTCTCCGCTCTTGTAGACAAGGTGGGGAGCAGAATCTCAGGATGGAAGGCCAGGTTCTTATCGCAAGCGGGACGCCTGACACTGATTAAGCACATGCTGGGTAGCATCCCTCTTCATACCATGGCCGCCTCAAAAATTCCTCTTAGGTTGTTGTCAGATCTCGAGCGCAGGTTTGCCAAATTTTTCTGGGGCTGGGTGGAAGGAAAGGAAAAGACTCAGTGGATTGCGTGGAACAAGATCTCCCGCCCGATTGACGAAGGAGGCTTAGGTCTTCGAAAGCTGCTGGAAGTGGTAAAGGCGCAGAGGAGGAAAATAGCTTGGAACGTCAAATATGGGCAGGGAGTCAGTCCTTGGGTGTTGTACATGCGTGCGAGGCAGCGGAGGGATTTGGAGGAGGGGAACGTGACTGGGCCATCGCCCTCGGCGTCCCCCTTTTGGAAAGAGGTTAGAAATGAGCTCCCGATTTTAGCAAGTAATGTCCAATGGCAGATCGGTGATGGGAATATGAATATCTGGACCTCCAACTGGACGGGGATGGGGCCTCTTCAATCCTTGGTTCCCACACCCATTCCTCAGGCGCTCCTACCATTAAAAGTCAGTGATTTCTTGGGCCCGGCGGGGCCTTGCCCGCCCTCCTCTGTCAATCTGCTCCTAGCAGGGGACCTCTTCAATTTCATCGTCAGCTCTGTTTTGCGATTACAGAGGATCCTCCTTCCTGTTTCTGGTCTCTGGACGCCTCAGGTAACTTCTCCACTAGATCAGCCTGGCAGCTGGGAAGGGTTAGGGGGCAGGGTCAGTGGTGGAACAACTGGATCTGGCATCCTTCCATTCCCCCTAAGATGTCATTGCTCGTTTGGTGTCTCCTTCAGGGGGCCCTTCCAGTGGACAGTCGGGTGCAGCGCAAAGGGGTCCACCTTGCTTCAAGATGTTCCTGCTGTCAGTTTGGCCCCGTATTCAGCCCGCAGGAGGAAACAATAACCCATTTGTTTCTGCTGGGTCAGCAGGCTATCTCTATTTGGCGTTATTTCTCGATTCAGTGCGGAATCTCTCTCCTCAACCACCTGTCGGTAGAGGAAAGACTTCGTCAATGGAAGGCTGCTGACGCGCCTGGGGCAGCTTCTGCGATTATTAGGCGTGTCCTGCCGGTTCTCATCTTGTGGGAGCTTTGGTCGAGCCGCAATGGGGCCAGGTTTAATGAGCATCCTATGGAGGCGAACTCTGCGATTGCCCGAGTCAGGTGGAGGGCGCTACATCTTCTTGAAGGTAACGTCGACATTCAACACAGGCTTCAGGGGGACAGATCGGTGGGGGTTTTCTCCACCAGCCCCTCGCGTGGTGTTCAAGTCATTCGATGGGAGAAACCCGCCACAGGATGGGTGAAATTGAATGTTGATGGTTCGGCCAATGGTAATCCGGGCCGCTCAGGAGGAGGGGGTGTTTGCAGAAACGAGGATGGGAAGCTCCTGTTTGCTTTTTCTGTGGGGTATGGGGTGGGCACAAACAACAAGGCTGAAGTTAGAGCTATTCACGATGGTCCTATGCTCTGTCTGGAGCGTTGTCTGCGATATATTATAGTTGAATCGGATTCCTCTGTGGCGATCGGCCTCATTACCTCCACGTCATCTGTTCCCTGGCAATGGAGCCCGTGGATCAACAGGATCAAGAGGCTAGGTTTGAGCGGGTCTTTTTCTTTTACGCGGATCCCTAGAGAGGGGAATGGTCCGGCAGATGGCATGGCTAGGGAGGGCAGTCAGCAGCAGGTTACCAGGGTTACTGAACATTTTACCGACCTCTCCCCTCATGTCCGCGACCTTCTCTTCCTGGACAGACTCGGCATTGGCTCGGTGAGATCCTCCCTTTCTTAATTCTCCCTGCCTCTTCTCCCAGTCCTTTGTTGGATCCTTGCTTCCTGTTCAGTGCCTTAGTGGGTTCGTGCTTTCCGCTTGGGCCTCCTTTGGGTTGGGGCACCCTGTTTTCAGCGGTTTTGGGCCCCCCGTCAAGCGTTTGCTGCTGCTCTGCTTTCGCCCGTCTTTAGCATGGGTCCTGTGTGCAGCGTGCTTTTGTTGGGGTTTGGCCTCCCTGTAATTAGAAGTTCACGATAGGTGTGGCCCGTTCTTTTTGTCTGGCCATGCCCGAAGGGCTGTACAATCCTTTTCGGTTTCAAATGAAAAAAAAAAAAGATAACGTTGAAAAAAAGAAAAGAAAAAAACACCGAGATTGAATCCCAACAAAAAAAAAAAAAAAAAAAAAGGACGACCGTCAAAACACTGCAAGAGAATCAAAATCTCCCTCGCGTAATACAGTAAAGCCGCTTACTGGTGGGCCCTGCATGTGTATATGCCTGGAATGAAATCGTCACACGTGTAGAAAATAAATGGACGGTTACGAGAAAGTGACCAACTATCCAATATACATGTGCGCGTGTGTGCGTGTGTGAAGGTGGACGGGACCATCATAAGCTTTATTAATAAAAAAGAGAAAAAAATACATAAGATAGAGGGGAGGGGGGCATAAAACCTGACCTCCAAAACAAAGAACAAGGTCACACGTTCAACCAACTAAAATACAATCAACATCTGATAAACATCTTAAAATTTAGAAAACAAACAAAAAAGAAAATGAATAAAAAAGAAGACGTGTTACAGGGAGAAGCAATACAATTCCTGTAAACAAAAGCAAAAGAAAATCCTATGCACCTTAAAACGAAATAATTGCTATGTTGGGGATTTGAGCAATCTTGTCCCGGTCTTCTCCTCCGTCTCCGTAGCGCTCTTCTAAGAGGTCACATTCTTCGATGATCAATTTTTGAAGCATGGTGAGCTGTTGCAACTCCTCAACTGGTAGAGACTTCAACTCCCTACACTCGATGATTTCCAGAGTATTGAGGGCTTTGAATTGTCCCAACCAACCACAAGGGAACGATTTCAGCCAATGACTCCACTTAATAATCAAATGTTTAAGATTGGGGAGGACGGGTAAGGTCCCTCCCGATGACAACATCCCTTCGTTATTACTTATCCGTAAAGTCAGCTTCTGAAGGAGCGGTAGAAGGTTGCTGGGCAATTCCTTCAGCTTTTGGCATCCAACTATTTCTAATTGGAGAAGAGATGGCATAACCTCTCCAACTTCACCTCTCAATTCCCACTCCTCCCAATTTGGCATGTTTTTTGAAGACGAGGGTCTCCAGCTTTGGGAATGAAACACGACCACCACCACTTCCGTCATTGTTATCATCCCCACTAAACTCAACACCCACCTTTCTTACCTCATACATGAACGAAATAGAAAGGTATTTAAGGGACGGCAGTTTTCCAAAACCTGGCAATTGTTTACAATCCAAACAAGCGTAGAGTTTCATCCTGACTAGATTGGAGAACACCGGATCCTCTATCCACTTGGGAAGCTTCGAACCTCTGTAAACCTCTATTGCCAACTCTTTCAAGTTGGTGTGGGGTTGGAGAATTTCAAGCACTTCCTCCATTCTCTTCACCTCTTCATCCAACAGCTCACCATCTTCATTCCTGTAGTCGAAGGATAGAGTATGAAGGTGCTGCTTCTTATTCAGTTCTGCCTCTCTAGCTTCCTCCCTGCTCCTGTTTTTGTCCAAGCCGGTAATCCAAAGACGTCCTTGAAGATGATTGAGGTGTTTCAGTTCTCCACATTCACATCCTTCGTTGCCACCCCCAACAATGAACTCTGTTACCGTCCGAAGGCTAGTTAGTCTCCCTATACCCTGCGGTAAGTACTTCAGATTGAAACATAATTCAAATTCTAGATGTCTCAGGTTAATCATTTTCTTCATCCCTCTAGGCAGTTTTTTTAGCTTCTCACACCGATGGAGTCTCAATGTTTGTAAATTTAGGCAATTACACACCTCCTCTGGCAACTCTTCTACGCCTGTGCGAGACAAATCAAGAAATCTTAAGTGTTTCAAATGTCCCACCGTTGGAGACAATTTCTTAGTGCTGGTATAACTCAAGTCTAATGCCCTAAGGTATCTCCAATGATTCCAATCATGGAATGACATTCTTGGCACCATGGAGATTCTTGAGTCAAGGAACAACGTCCGCAGCTTGTGGGCCTTATACAAGGTGGCCAAAATGTAAGCAACTTCATCACGTTCACTAATAGTTTTATCATGGACAAAAAAAGAATGGCGGACGTTGTTGAAGTTTAATGAGGGTTGCTTTCCGATCTGCACCAGTGAAAAGTCACTTCCTGCAACAGATTGTGCAAGATGATGAACTAAATCATGCATCTTGCACTTGAGTACGTTCTTGGCCAGGTCGAGTTCTGCATCTTGGAGCAATGACCGTCTTCGTAAATCTTCAAAATACAGCCCACCAATTTCCTCCACATTGCTACTTGTGTCAGAGCCGATGAAACCTTGTGCCACCCATAACCTTACCATCATATCCTTCTCTATCGTAAAACCTTTTGGGAAAATAAGAGAAATATGAGAAGCACTGCTTCAAAACCGGAGGTAAGTCACGGTAGCTTAATAACAAAGCCGGTAAAATATCTTCGAGGACATCACCTGAGTTCCAAATCTCGTCTTCCTGCACAAGCTTCCATTCCTTTTTCGTGTTTTTAGAGCACATGGCACTCCCTATTGTCGCCGCTGCAAGAGGCAACCCTCCCAACTGTTTTACAATATCCCTTCCAATCCCTTCTAACGCTGAACGCTCTTCTGTACTCCGATGCTCAAGGGCTCTACGATAGAATATTAACCAGCAATCATCATTAGATAAGCCTGCCAGTTGGTGTATGCGAGCCCTTCCCATCGCCATAGCAACGTTTTCACTGCGAGTAATTATGATGATTCGGCTCCCTACTGCACCGGTTTGGAAGGGAATTTTCAGTTTGTTCCACATCTGACTATCTTTACTCCAAATGTCATCAAGCACAAGCAAGAATATTTTCTCGCGCAACATTTCACTGAGTTTATTTTGCAATTGATCCAAGTTTAAATTTTCACCCTTAAACTCAGTGTCTACAGATTTTATAATTGATTCCGTAATCCTTTTCACATCAAAATCTTGTGAAACATACACCCACATCCTCATGGGGAAACGCGCCTTAACTTTCTCATCATTGTATGTGAGCTGAGCAAGGGTGGTCTTCCCCAACCCTGGCATTCCAACGATAGAAATAACCAAGGGCACATTTACCTCTCCACTACGCACCTCCTTTTCCTCTCCACTACTCCCCCCCACCAACAAGGGCACCTCCTTTATCTCTCCACTACCCTCACCCACCAACAAGGGCACCTCCTTTACCTCTCCACTACTCTCACCCACCAACAAGGGCACCTCCTTTACCTCTCTACTACTCCCCCCCACCCTTACCTCTCCACTACTCTCACCCACCAACAAGGGCACCTCCTTTACCTCTCCACTACTCCCCCCCAGCAAGAAGTCTACGACTAGTTTTTTATCATCTTCTCTCCCGACAATTAACGGCTCATCGAGTAGGGAGCTTGTCTCCCTATCTCTCATCTCACGCTTCCTAGCTTCACTATCCATTGTCTCCCTCTCTGCATTATATACTTTAAGACCCAATTCGCTAATCTTTTTTTCAATAGAATCCAATCTACCCCTTACCTTCTTTATCCTCCACCCAATTTCACAGCGGAACTTGAAATGATTGACTGAAGTAACATAGGGGAAGAAGAAAGTACCAAGGAAGCTGAAATAGGAGCCATCACCTTCATCTGGTGCCTGTGGTCTGTGAGCTTCTGTCGACCACTCATCTAGTATGTCGTCCACATCATAGGCCACGTCTTTGACCTTCTCTAACCAGATCTTCACTACTTTGTCCTTCGCACGCCGAGACTCAGCATCTTCAAGCACAGCTTGAATGCAGGTGAATGCACTGGAAAGCTTTTCGATGTCACTGGTGACATCCACAAACAAAGCTACCTGATCTGGGATGGTGGTCGTCAACTTCTTCACCACAGTCGAAACGAGTGAATCAACCATATTTTCTTCTTCTTTCTTTCTGCTTCTGGTATGTATGGGTGGGAAGGAGGAGGAATTTGATGTGCGAAAGAGCTCCGGAAGTCTTAGAAGTATCCAATGGTAAGGACTTTCGTGAGGCAAGAAGAGAGGATAAGAGAAGCAAAGAATGCTCTGAGAGAGAGAGAGAGAGAGAGAGAGAGAGAGAGAGAGAGAGAGAGAGAGAGATGCAAATGTAGAGAAGGATAGAAGAGGAGAAAGAATGCTGGGATCCAAATGGTGGAGATGGTTGAGAAGATGAGTATTGCAATGGTTGCCTTGACAAGAGAAGCAAAGAATGCTCTGAGAGAGAGAGAGAGAGAGAGAAGAGAGAGAGAGAGAGAGAGAGAGAGAGAGAGAGAGAGAGAGAGAGAGAGATGCAAATGTAGAGAAGGATAGAAGAGGAGAAAGAATGCCGGGATTCAAATGGTGGAGATGGTTGAGAAGATGAGTATTGCAATGTCTAAGGAGCGTGGTTGCTTTATAACAATACCAAATAGTTTAGGTCATGGTCTACGGACGCGGTTTGGTTAGTGTGGCTGCCACTAGCCCGGTGGTTAGTGGTCGGTGCTATGTGGGCCCTACTATGATGTATGCGTTTTGTCGATGCCGTCCATCCATTTTTACATATTATTTTAATATTATTTTAGGTATTGATTCCAAAAATGAGGGGTTATAAATCTCAGGTGGATCACTGTACAGAAAAACACTTGTGATTGAATGTCCACCGTTAAAATCCTCTTAAGGCTCATTATACTATTTATTTGACATCCAATCTTTTAATTAGGTGATACGGACCGGATGAAGGTAAAAAAAAAACAAAGATCAGCATGATACAAAACTTTTATGGCCCCAAGAAGTTCTTAATGGTGGACGTTAAATCAACACTCTTTCCTTTGATGTGGTCCACCTACGATCGGAATATATCTCAATTTAGAACTTTTATTATAAAATGATCTATAAAAATAGATGGACGGCATGGATGAAACACATACATCATGGTTGGGCCTATAAAGCACCCACCATTGGCTAGTGGCAGGGTCACTAGCCAATCCGCTCTCATGCTCTACACACAGTATTGTCGAACCAGAAATTCTTCCAAATGCTAAGGCGTTCATCTATGGAACGGCTGGGATAAGTGGACTATCTAAAATTTCTGTGGAGCGGATTAGCTGTTACACATTGTGGGTTTTATTCTTTCCCTGAGGCCTACGTTGAAGAATGTTTGCATATATCCATGCCACCCATCCATTTTTTAAGTTCATTTTAGACCCATATAAAAATATTTAAGCAGATCCAAATCTTCGGTGGACCACACCACTGTAAAAAGTAATAAATGGCCTTTAAAAACTTTGTGTAGGCGAAAAAGCCAGACCTTATTAACAGGTTGGATGACAAATAAATATTATGAATCGGTTTATGGTAGGCCAGGGAAGTTGTTAATGGTGAGTATTCAATAGCCATTGTTTTCTGTGGTGTGGTCCCTTAAAAGCTATATTCCAGATCTACTGAACGGTTCAGATTAATCAATTGGAATATCGAAATATCTCAATTCCGACAATCGTGAATAGAACAAGGTACGCTACCATGCGATAGCGGGTGGAAAAGGTTATAAAATGGACCGGGACCACAAAAAGGAAAAAAAAAAAATTATATGGCGGGAGCGGACTAGGTGAGAATCCTGATCCACCTCGGTGGGAAACGGATTGGCTACTCCCCTGGGCTCGTGGTAGGTGCTTGTGGGCCCCACTATGAAGTATGTCTTTTATCTATGCTGTTCATCCATTTTTAAAGATCATTTGAGGTTTAAAAACAAAAATGAGAGAAATATAAATCTCAGGTGGACCACACCATAGGAAAACAACAGGGATTGGATATCCACCATTAAAATCCTCCTAAGGCTCATTGTACTCTTTATTTGACATCCAATTTGTTGATTAGGTCACAGAGACCTAGATGAAGGGAAGAAAACAAAGATCAGCTTGATCCAAAGCTTTTATGGCCTAATAAAGCTTTTAATGTTCGACGTTCAACTAACACTTTTTCTTGTAATGTGGTCCACTTGAGATTGGGATATACCTCATTTTTGAGATCATATCATAAAATGATCTAGAAAAATAGATGGACAGTATTGATGAAACACATACATCATGGTGGGGCCCACATAGCACCGACCATTAGCCATTGGCTGGTGGCCAGGGAGTAGCCAATCCGTTTCCACCGCGGTGGGTGGGACCCTGACTGTGGGCCCATTGTGATGATGACATCCACACCATTTATACGTATTGAAACTTCATTTTAAGCTATGATCCAAAAATGAAGCAATTCCAAATCCCAAATGGATTATAATACAATAAACAATGGAGATTGACCATTGAAAACTTTAAAAACTTCTTGTGGGCCACCAAAGCTTTGGATCAAGATAATATTTTTGTGACCTCTTCATCTAGATGTTTGTGAACTTATCAAAGGGTTGGATGGCTAATATATACTTTGGTGGAATCCATGACCTTATCAAAAGGTTGGATGGCTAAAAAATAAACCTAAGCTTGCTATAAACTGCTGCTGCTCTTAATTTTTTATTTAATGGGAGCCGTTCAATCCCTACTGTGTGGTCCACTTGAGACTTGGATCAGTCTCAATTTTGGGCTTAGAGTATAAATGATTTGAAAAAATAAATGTAGAATATGGATAAAACACATTCACCAAAGTGGGCCCTACGAGCCTCTAACTTAATCCGAATTCTAGTAGAGGTATCTCCGCGGCTATTCTTTTCCGAATAGATCAGACACGAGAATCTCGTGACTCAAGGAGGACTCGAAAATCAACTTGATGCATTCACACTAGTAGGCCCAACGTGGATGTGCTCCGTCAAGAGAGATTATATTTGATAAATGATCGAGGTTGGCCCACCAATGATAGAAAATGGACGTTTGAAATTAAGATGAATAGTCGGTCGACTGAATTATTCTGTGTGTTACTTTGGTCACTTGGAATTTGCGCGAGTACAGGAAGTTCCTATAGTTGGAACCTACGTGGGGCCCACATATATTCCCGTGATGAATCCACTCAGTCCATTGGTTTCTAAATATCCTAATTAGATATGAATCTAAGAATCAGATAGATCTGTGACAAGGGTGGGCTACAAAACACACAAGAGTTTATATGCCATCCATACCATAATGTTCATAGAGTCATTACCAACCGTTCATAGAGTCCTTAAAACTCTGGTAAGCTATAGAACCGCCATAAAAAGCTTTCAATGGTGGGTGTTCAATCTCCAATGTATGGTTTGGCGTGGCCCAACTAGGTTGTGTATATGCCTGATTTTTGGATTCATGTCTTCCAATAATGTTTAGAAGCTTATAGACAAATTGGATTTATCACAAAATCTCTATGGGCACCACATAGCTTCCCACTATACCAAATTTCCTTTGGTAGGGGGCACAGGCTTTGCGCCGGCTGCATTAGGTTTCATGGTGAAGCATTCAAAATGATCGATCAGACCATCCATGTACAAAAATCAAAAGGAAAACCGAATGAACAGCATGGATATACAATAAAATGTTAAGGTGGGCTCCATGGTAAGGGGAACATCATAACACCTAATCCACTCACGGAGTAGGTATTATTCCCTTTCCGTGTGGGGCCACCTCAATGAAAGTATTATACATCCATGTGGCCATCCAATTTTTTTAATTCAGAGTAAGTACCCTGTCATTATTCCAGCTGTAATATATTAAAATAATGACTCCATTGTACATAAAAAAAAAAAAATACAAATATATTAAAGTAAAACTTCCATTGTATGTAGAAATACATATCATACAACCAACTCAAGTAAATAAAGAAATCTTCTCTCCTGTACATGACTCAAAAGACCCACCGCCCACGTGTATAAGTAGCCAACCATGGTCCCCACATGTTAGAACCATCATTGCGACACTTTGGACAGTTCAATCGATCTGCCAGGCTTCCAGTTAGCTCCTAAAAGTCATGCTATGGGCTACCAGGCAAAAATCACAATCATCAGACAACTTCAGGCATCCAATCAATATCTTATAAAATGTGAGATCGAGATTGTTCACACAAAAATAAGTCCAATCAACAATCTGAGCCATCCATTTGTTGGAGACCAGCATCGATTGCTTATTGTTTTAAATCACCACTTTTATCAAGCAATCCTATCCATTCCATCCACGACGTAAAAAAAACAGACGACTAAGTAAGGGAAGGAAAACTTATAGAATGGTTCGACCATCAATTCAATGTCAATTTTAACAGTAGCTCTTAAAAAACTATTTTCCAGATCTAGTGAAGGGTTCAGATTGATTGGAAATCTTCAAATATCTCAATTGTGTTAATCATGAACGTAACAAAGGTACACTCTTATGCGAGAGCGGTCAGTAAAGGTTAAAAAATGTAATGGGACCCACCGAAGGAGAAATGTACCTATATCATAGGAAGAGAGAGGTCCACGCAAGGGTATGTGGGGCCATCTTAATGTATGTGATTCATCCTCACTGTCTATTCATCTTGTAGGATCATTTTAGATTAGGATCCCAAAAATAAGGCAAATCCAAGCTCTAGTGTACCACATAGTGGGGATAAAACTATTACACTAGTAAAAACATCCTTGGAGCCACAAAAATTTGGAACACGCTTATATTTGTGTTTTCCCTTCATAGACCTCCATATGACCTTGTGATCAGGTTAGATGAAAAATAAAAATCATGGCGCGCCCTAGGAAGGTTTCGACAGTGGGCATTATTTTCACCACTGCTTCCAGTGGTGTGGTCCACTTGAACCTTGGATTTAATTCACCTGTAGGCTAGTGCCCTAAAATGATCCAAAAATAAAAAATAAAAAAAATTAGATGGACAGCATGGAAAAAACACATACATCATGGTGGCCCCAAAAAGCCCCCGTTTTGACTGAGTTGGAAAAGGATATCCAATGCAATGTAGGCGGCTACATTTTTTAAATCACAGCAGACACGGTAGCAGCGGCCTGGGAGTCACCCTGGACGGTGTGGGCCTTATATGGGGCATCCTGATGCATGTATCCTACATCTGCGCCGTCCCACCGTTTTCCCATATCATTTTAAAATTTTAGTTAAAAATTGAAATATATCCAAATCTCCAGTGGACCATCTTATAGGGAGCAATGGTGATTGACCATTAAAAACTTCTTGTGGGCCATAAAAGCTTGGGTCAATTTGATTTTTTTTTTTCCCCTTTCATCACGCTGATAAGTCCAATCAGCAATCTGAGCTATCCATTTATTAGATACCATCATCAATAGCTTATTCTTTTAAAGCAATCATTTTATCCAGCAATCCAATCCATTCCATCCACGGTTAAAAAACGGACGACCGTGTAAGAGAAGGAAAACTAATGAAATCCTTTAACCATCTGTTCAGTGTATGTAGCTTAAAAGCTATGTTCCAGATCTACTGAATGGTTTAGATTAATCAATCGAAATCTTTAAATATCTCAATTCTGACAATCATGGATAGAACAAGGATAAAATATCGGGAGAGGATTAGGTGAGACGCCAGATCCACCGCGTTGGTTGGGGCCACTGTAATGTATGTGATGACATCCAAGCCATCCATCCGTATTGAAAGCTCATTTTAAGCTTTGATAAAAAAATAAATGAATAAATAAATGAAGCACACCATCCATCCGTATTGAATGCTCATTTTAAGTTATGATAATAAAAAATAAATAAATAAATAATGAAGTAATTCTAAATCCCAGATAGACTATAGTACAGGAAACAGTGGTGATCAACCATCAAAAACTTCTTGTGTGCCACAAAAGCTTTGGATCAGGATGATATTTGTGTGGTCTTTACATTTAGGTGTTTGTGACCTTATCAAAAGGTTGGATGGCAAATAAACATTATGGTGGAATCCATGAAATTTGTAATGGTGGGGATTCAATCAAAATGTTTCATGTGGTGTGGTCCACCTAAGATTTGATTCAGCTTCATGTTTTGTACCATCACCTAAGATGAGCTTTAAAAATGGTTGGACGGTGTGGATTTAAGGTACATACATCACAGTGGTCCCCACAGTCAGAATACCACCCGCCATGGCGGATCCGGATCTCAACTAATCCGCTCCGAAAATACCTATCACACTATGGTATGTGGTCCATGTGATAATTACGTGTGCTTCATTTTGGGGATAATACCCTAAAATGATTTGGAAAAACGGACGGTGGATATAGAATACATACATCAAGGTGGGCCCACGGTAAGCTCTCAATGTTTTGGGTGAGTCCGTTGTCTCACTTAATCCGCTCTCCATGTGAGGATACATCTTTCGCACATGTTACACCTTTTGCTTTCAAAATGCAATCGAGTGAATGTAGTTGAACATTTCTCAAACGAGTCTTGCTTTTTGGTTAATCCACGTTGATGATTGTTGGCGCCATCAGATTTACGGTCCTGTATCAGAACTTTTTTTTTTTTCCGAACAAAAAAATTATATTCCATCAAAGAGGGTACACGTTGATGATTGTTGGCGCCATCAGATTTACGGTCCTGTATCAGAACTTTTTTTTTTTTCCGAACAAAAAAATTATATTCCATCAAAGAGGGTACCCCGGACGGCTTAATACACATTCGGGCTCGACCACCTCAACAAAAAAGGAAAGGGGTCCACCTATTTTCCAGGCGACAAAAAATTGGACTAAAAGAAAGGAAAGAAAGGATCAAAAATGAGGGGAGGGATCCTTAGGATTCCCTAACCGACCCAAGGCCGGTCCCATCCATAACCATCTCTCCTCGGAATAGGAGAGGAAGATCTGCTGGAGAGGAATATATATATATATATATATATATATATATATATATATATATATATTTGGAGTTGTATGTGAAGGGTCTGGGGGTGGGAATGAGTTAGATAGGCATTGGGAATGAGTTAGTTCGGGCCTTTGATTCAACTCACCGAGTTAGAAAGTAGGTTTGAATCAAGTTAAATGGGCAGTGGTTCGGGCTTTGATTGGAAAAGTAGTAAATTTAAGTAAATGAGTTGGGCTCTGTTGAACCCTTTCCAATCTAACCAGCCTGCATAAACATAAACAGGTTGATCCAAATGACTTGAAGAAAAACCTGAAACAAATTAAAAGAATGTGTATAAATACGTTCACATGATGTGTGTATCTACTAATTGGGCACGGTTAGAAATGCCTTTAGCCCATATTCCATTAATCAAAATTGAGTGGTAGTGTTGGGTCAGCCAGCCCAATCCAATCTAGGTTGGGCTTAGACTGGAATTCTCAGCCTATTTAGTAAATGATCAGGACAACGGGGGTGGCAATGGGTCGGGTCAGGTTGGCCCACGGGTCAACTGGCTTTACCCACTTTTGAAGCAAGCTAGGCCAAACTAAATAGGTAGCAAGTTGGGGTCAGGCTAGAAATGTGATCCTTTGAAGTAAATAGGGCTTGGATTTGAACCTTACCCAACGTTTTCAAAAGTCCAGATTTTAAAATTCCCCCAATGGAAAAATTTTTTAAAAAAAAGCACAAAATCAATCACACACCTTAATATGGAACGGACTTGACTTTGCCACGGTCAATCGTCCAATGTTAGAAGTCTCTGTTTGCTCTATCTCAGATATAGGAGCAGGGAACCACTATCAACCCTTTTGGTAGTGGCCAAGGACTGACCTGAGTCATCCACTAAGTGGATCCCACACACTCCTGAGCGTGCGCACATGTGAGAGGGTGGGTACAGCCCAGCTCTCTCTGTGTCTCTGCAGGTGGCATCATGATCTTTAGGATTTTTTTTTCCTTCTTCTTCCTTCTTCCTTCTTTTGGGTATGTGCAGGTGGAGGGTACCACCATAAGCTTTATTAGTAAAAAGAAAAATTACATAAGATGCATGCGGCTATTCTTTTCCAAAGAGATCAGACAGGAGGAATCTCGTGGCTCACGAAGGACTCAAAAATCAACTTGATGCATTCACATTAGTAGGCCCACGGTGGATGTGCTCGGTCAACAGAGATTATATTTGATAAATGATCAGGTTGGCCCACCAACGATAGAAAATGGCCGTTTGAAATTAAGATGGATAGTCGGTCCACTAAATTGTTCTGTATGTTACTTTGGTCATGTGGAATTTGTACGACCACAGGAAGTTCCTGTAGTTGGAAGCTACATGGGGCTCACATGGATTCTGGTGATAAATCCACTCCGTCCATTGGTTTGTAAACATCCTAATAAGAACTGATTCCAAGAATCAGGGAGATCCATAACTTGGGTGGGCTACAAAACACAAAAGAGTGAGAATGGAAACTTCACCAATGAAACCTTCTTCGAGCCAACCATAATGTTTACATGCCATCCATACCGCTCATAGAGTCATTACCTACCGTTCATAGAGTCATTAAAACTCCAGTAAGCTGTAGGACGGACATAAAGTTTTCAATGGTGGGCGTTCAATCCCGAATGTATGGTTTGGTGTGGCCCAACTGGGTTGTGTATATGCCTGATTTTTAGATTCATGTCTTCTAATAATGTTTAGAAACTCATGGACAAAGTGGATTTATCACAAAATCTATGTGGGCCCCACATAGCTTCCCACTATATGAAACTTCCTTTGGTAGGGGGCATTTGCGCCGGCTCCATTAGGTTTCCAGGTGAAGCATTCAAAATGATCAATCAGACCATCCATATACTAAAATGAAAACGAAAACCGAATGAACAGCATGGATATACAATAAACTGTTAAGGTGGGCTCCATGGTAAGGGGAATATCATAACACTTAATCCACTTGCCGAATAGGTATTACCCTTTCGTGTGGGGCCACCTTAATGAAAGTATTATATATCCATGTGACCATCCATTTTTTAATTCAAAGTACCCTGTCATTATTCCAGCTGTAATATATTAAAATAATGACTCCATTGTATAAAAAAAATTACAAATATACTAAAATGACAAGGAAAATGGAATAAACAGCATGGATATACAATAAATTGTTAAGGTGGGCTCAATGGTAAGGGGAATATCATAACACTTAATCCACTTGCCAAATAGGTATTACCCTTTCCGTGTGGGGCCACCTTAATGAAAGTATTATATATCCATGTGGCCATCCATTTTTTAATTCAAAGTACCCTGTCATTATTCCAGCTGCAATATATTAAAATAATGACTCCATTGTACAAAAAAAAATTACAAATATACTAAAATGACAAGGAAAATGGAATGAACCGCATGGATATACAATAAATTGTTAAGGTGGGATCCATGGTAAGGGGAATATCATAACACTTAATCCACTTGCCGAATAGGTATTACCCTTTCCGTGTGGGGCCACCTTAATGAAAGTATTATATATCCATGTGGCCATCCATTTTTTAATTCAAAGTACCCTGTCATTATTCCAGCTGTAATATATTAAAATAATGACTCCATTGTACAAAAAAAATTACAAATATACTAAAATGACAAGGAAAACGGAATGAACAGCATGGATATGCAATAAATTGTTAAGGTGGGCTCCATGGTAAGGGGAATATCATAACACTTAATCCACTTGCCGAATAGGTATTACCCTTTTGTGTGGGGCCACTTCAATGAAAGTATTATATATCCATGTCGCCATCCATTTTTTAATTCAGAGTAAGTACCCTATAATTATTCCAACTGTAATATATTAAAATAATGACTCCATTGTACAAAAAAAAAAAATATATACAAATATATTAAAGTAAAACTTCCATTGTATGTGAAAATACATATCATACAATCAACTCAAGTAAATAAAGAAATCTTCTCTCATGTACATGACTCAATTGACCCACCGCCCACATGTATAAGTAGCCAACCATGGTCCCCACATGTTAGAACCATCATTGCGATACTTTGGACAGTTCAATCGATCTGCCAGGCTTCCAGTTAGCTCCTAAAAGTCATGCTATGGATTACCAAGCAAAAATCACATTCATCAGACAACTTCAGGCATCCAATCAATATCTTATAAAATGTGAGATCGAGATTGTTCACACAAAAATAAGTCCAATCAACAATTTGAGCCATCCATTTGTTGGAGACCAGCATCAATTGCTAGCAATCCTATCCATTCCATCCACGGCATTAAAAAAACGGACGACTAAGGGAAGGAAAACTTATAGAATGGTTCAACCATCAATTCAATGTCAATTTTAATAGCTCTTAAAAACTATTTTCTAGATCTAGTGAAGGGTTCAGATTGATCGATTGGAAATCTTCAAATATCTCAATTCTATTAATCATGAATGTAACAAAGGTATACTCTTACGCGAGAGCGGTCAGTAAAGGTAATAAAATGTAATGGGACCCACCGAAGGAGAAATGTACATATATCACATGAAGAGGGAGGTCCATGCGAGGGTATGTGTGGCCATCTTGATGTATGTGATTCATCCACACCGTCTATTCATTTTGTAGGATCATTTTAGATTAGGATCCCAAAAATAAGGCAAATCCAAGCTCTAGTGTACCAAATAGTGGGGATTAAACTACTACACCGGTAAAAACATCTTGGGAGCCACAAAAATTTCGAACACGCTTATAGTTGTGTTTTCCCTTAATAGACCTCCATGTGACCTTGTGGACAGGCTGGATGAAAAATAAAAATCAGTGGGCCCTAGGAAGGTTTCAACCGTGGGGTATCATTTTCACCACTGCTTCCACTTGAACGTCCTTGGATTTAATTCACCTATAGGCTCGTGCCCTAAAATGATCCAAAAAATAGATGGACAGCATGGATAAAACACATACATCATGGTGGCACCATAAAGCCCCCGTTTTGACTGAGTTGGTGGAGTCAGGACCTAATCCAAGTTAGAAAAGGATATCCAATGCAAGGTAGGCTTACATTTTTTCAATCACAGCAGACACGGCAGCAGCGGCCTGGGAGTCACCCTGGACGGTGTGGGCCTTATATGGGACATCCTGAGGCATGTATCCTACATCTGTACCGTCCAACCGTTTTCCCATATCATTTTAAAGCTTTAGTTAAAACTTGAAATATATCCAAATCTCCAGTGGACCATCTTATAGCAAGCAATGGTGATTGACCATTAAAAACTTCTTGTGGGCCATAAAAGGCTTGGGTCAATTTGATATTTGCTTCTTTTTTCTTTTTTTTTTTTCCCTTCATCAAGCTGATAAGTCCAATCAGCAATCTGAACTATCCATTTATTAGATACCCTCATCGATCGCTTATTATTTTAAAGCAATCATTTTATCCAGCAATCCAATCCATTCCATCGACCGTTAGAAAAAGGGACAACCATGTAAGAGAAGGAAAACTAATGAAATCCTTTAACTATCTGTTCAGTCTGTTCAGTGTATGTAGCTTAAAAGCTATGTTCCAGATCTACTGAACGGTTCAGATTCATCAATCGGAATCTTTAAATATCTCAATTCTGACAATCATGAATAGAACAAGGATAAAATACCGGGAGAGGGTTAGGTGAGACGCCAGATCCACGGTGTTGGTTGGGACCCCTGACTGTGAGGCCACTGTAATGTATGTGATGACTTCCACGCCATCCATCTGTATTGAAAGCTCATATAAGCTTCGATCAAAAAACTGAAGCACACCATCCATCCGTATTGAAAGCTCATTTTAAGTTATGATAATAATAATAGATAAATAAATAATGAAGTAATTCCAAATCCCAGATACACTATAGTACAGGAAACAGTGGTGATCGACCATCAAAAACTTCTTGTGTGCCACTTGGATCAGGATGATATTTGTGTGGTCTTTACATTTAGGTGTTTGTGACCTTATGAAAAGGTTGGATGTCAAATAAACATTACGGTGGAATACATGAAAATTGTAATGGTGGGGATTCAATCAAAATGTTTCATGTGGTGTGGTCCACCTAAGATTTGATTCAGCTTCATGTTTTGTACCATCACCTAAAATGAGTTTTAAAAATGGTTGGATGGTGAATTTAAGGTACATACATCACAGTGGTCCCCACAGTCAGAATACCACCCGCCATGGTGGATCCGGGTCTCAACTAATCCGATCCGAAAATACCTATCACCACTGTTTCCTTATAGTATGTGGTCCATGTGATAATTAGATGTGCTTCATTTTTTGGATAATACCCTAAAATGATTTGGAAAATGGACGGTGGATATAGAATACATACATCAAGGTGGGCCCATGGTAAGCGCGCAATGTCTTGGGTCAGTCCGGTGTCTCACTTAATCCGCTCTCCAGGGGAGGATACATCTTTCACACATGTTACTCCTTTTGCTTTCAAAATGCATTCGAGTGATTGTAGTTGAACATTTCTCAAACGAGTCTTGATTTTTGGTTAATCCACGATTGATGATTGTTGGCGCCATCAGATTTACGGTCCTGTATCAGAACTTTTTCTTCTTTTTTTTTAACAAAAAATTTATATTCCATCTAATAGGGTAAGCCGGAGGGCCTAATACACATTCTGGCTGGACTGCCTCAACAAAAAAGGAAAAGGGTCCGCCTATCGTGACAATTTTCCCGGGCCACAAAAAATCAGACTAAAAGAAAGGAAAGAAAGGAACAGAAAATGAGGGGAGGGGTCCTTAGGATCCATAACCATCTCTCCTCGGAATAGCAGAGGAAGACCTGCTGGAGATGTGAAGATCCTGTATCAGAACATGTGGACGTTTTTGGCTGCATATTTGCCACATGTGTGCACATTTTCAATTATTACAACTAATAGGGATTTTTATTTTATTTTATTTTTTTGGGAGTTGTATGTGAAGGGTGTGGGGGTGGGAATGAGTTAGGCACCGGGAATGAGCTAGTTCGGGCCTGTGATTGGAAAAGCAGTACATTTAAGTAAATGAGTTGGGCTCTGTTGAACCCTTTCCAATCTAACTAGCCTGCATAAACTTAAACAGGTTAATGACTTAAAGAAAAACCTGAAACAAATTAGAAGAATGTATAAAAATACATTCACATGATGTATGTATCTGCTAATTGGGCATGGTTAGAAATTGATGTAGAGCGGGTCGCGAACAGTTACATGGCCAAGATGGATCAGAAAAAGGCCCGGTCGACGACAGAAGTGATCTGGACCATCAGACCTTCAATCAGGCGTATCTCGCAATCCGGGATGAGTTAGCCGACGAAAAATATATGATTTTAGGGTAGAACGATCTACTTTAGCCAACCAACCCAGCTGCGCAGGGTTGCAACGCCCGGAATTGTGAAAAATCCCTGGATTGACGGTCGTTTCTCTGTTTTAATTTCAATTTTACTATAAATAGTAAGTTTTAGTTTGATTATAACTCTTCATCCGTTGGGTTTAGGAGTTGCGCCCAACGTGAAAAGAGCTTAGAATAATTAGGAGAACGGTTTGGTGAAGCCAAATAGGACACTTACTATTTTTGGCCGGAAACCTTGCGCACTAGTAGACATCACGACCGTCTATAAATAGTAAGTTTACTATTTATAGTAAGTCGCGAATTCTAGGAGTTGTAGTTGTAGTTTGATTCTGATTTCTTTCTCATTGCTTGGTACCCCTATTTAAAGGGTTGTGAACTCGTTTTTATGGATTAATTAATCAGTTTCGAATTTATTAGAAATTATTTCTATTTTTTGCTTTCTTTCCTCATGGATTCGAGAAGTCTCTGTGAGGAGTCCAGAGAAGCTTCGTGGATTCGGAGTATTTATCCTCATCACGTTCATCCCTGCGTCAGAAATGCCTTTCGCCCATATTCCGTTAATCAAAATTGAGTGGTAGTTTTGGGTCAGCCAGCCCAATACAATCTAGGTCAGGCTTAGACTGGAATTCTCAGCCCATTTAGTAAATGATCAGGACAACAGGGGTGGCAATGGGTCGGCCACGGGTCAGGTTGGCCATGGGTCAACTGGCTTTACCCACTTTTGCAGCAAACTAGGCCAAACTAAATAGGTAGCAAGTTGGGGTCAAGCTAGAAATTTGATCCTTTGAAGTAAATGGGGCTTGGATTTGAACCTTACCCAACGTTTTCAAAAGTCCGGATTTTAAAATTCCCCCCATGAATATCAATGCGCACCATGCTTCTGAAAACACACACACACACACAAAAAAAAAAAAAAAAAAAAGAGCACAAAATTAATCACATACCTTAATGTAGAAAGGACTTGACTTTGCCACTGTCAATCGTCCAATGTTAGAAGTCTCTCTTTGCTTATCTCAGATATAGAAGCAGGGAACCACCATCAACCCTTTTGGTAGTGGCCAAGGGCTGACCTGAGTCATCCACTAAGTGGATCCCACACACTCCTGAGCGTGCGCACATGTGAGAGGGTGGGTACAGCCCAACTCTCTCACACACACACTCTCTCTGGCTCTGCAGGTGGCATCATGATCTTTAGGATTATTTTCCTTCTTCTTCCTTTTTGTGTGTGTGTGTGTGGGTACAGCCCAACTCTCTCACACACACACTCCAAAACAATTTACAAGATCATATGGAACAAACGAAATGGCAATTAAACATCTGATAAACAACTTTTGTTTATTAGCAGATACAAACAAGGCAAAAGAAAAGCTGTCATTGATTTCCTCTTATTGGGCTGGTTCATCAAAATTACTCAATTATGATACGAGGGATGTGGGCAATCTTGTCTCGATCTTCTCCTCCATCTCGGCAGTGCTCTTTTAAGACTGGACAGTTCCAGATAATCAATTGTCGAGTTTTTCATCTTCGGGTAATGAGCGTCTTAGTAAATCATCAAAATACAGCCCACCAATTTCCTCCATATCTCTACTTCTGTCACAATGGATGAAACCTTGATCTACCCATAACTTGACTATCACGTCCTTCTCTATATCTTAATGTTTTCGAGAAAATAGAGCAATACGTGAAGCACTGTTTAAGAGCAGGTGATAAATCATGGTAGCTTAGTAACATAGCTGGTAAAATGCCTCTTAGGACATCACCTGAGTTCCATATCTCACTTTCCAAGACAAGCTCCCACTCTCTTCTTGTCCTTCCCAAGCACATGGCACTCCCTATTTTCTTCGCTGCAAGAGGCACCCCTCCACACTTCTTTACTATTTCCCTTCCAATCTCTTCCAAATCAGAACGCTCTTCTGCACTCCGATGCTCAAGCGCTCTACAGCTAAACAATAACCAGCAATCATCATCAGATAAGACTCTGCCAATTTGTATATGTGAGCCCTTCCCATTGCAATTGCAACTTTTTCACTATGAGTGGTTAAAATGATTCAACTCCCTAAAGCACCAACTTGGAAGGGAAGTCTCAATTTATCCCACTTCTCACTATCTTCACTCCAAATGTCATCTAGTACAAGCAAGAATCTTTTCCCCTGCAACATGCCAAGTAGGCAAATTTGCAATTGATCCAAATCTAACTTTTCACCCTTAAACTCAGTGTCTGCAGATTTTATAATTGATTCTGTAATCCGTTTCACATCAAAATCTTCAAAAATACACACCCACATTCTCACGTCGAAATGCCCTTTGACTCTCTCATCATTGTAGGCGAGCTGAGCAAGGGTGGTCTTGCCCACGTCCCCCATCCCAACAATAGAAATGACAAAGGGCACCTTAGTTACCTCCTGCAAAAGCAAGTCTAGGACTTCATTTTTCTCATGTTCTCTACCTACAATTGACGATCAGTCAAGTAGGGAGCCTGTCTCTCGCTCCTTGATCTTGCCCCGCCTCGCTTCACTATCCACTCTCTCCCTCTCTCCACTATCTACTCTAAGACCCAATTAACTTGTCTCTCCGGCAATATAAAATAATCTTCTCTGTGCCTTCTTTATCCTACTCCCAATTTTGCGGCGTAACACAACATGATTCAAGCAGGTAATAGGCAAAATTAAGGTTCTTACCTTCTTCTTGCTGAAACAGGACATATATCCTTCATCAGGTACTTGTGATTTGAGAGCTTTCGTAGTCCACTCATCTAGTACGTCGTCGAGATCGTAGGCAACATCTTTGACCTTCTCTAACCAAATCTTCACAGCTCTGTGTTGGGGGGCCTTGCACAATACCTTAGGATCTAGCCCTCCAGAATAAACCAGAATTATGGATAACAAAGCAATGAAATAAATCAAAGCATTAATCACACACCACACATGAGATTTTTACGTGGAAAACTCTCAAAGAGGTAAAAACCACGGGACCTCGTCCAAATCAACAATCCACTATGAAGTAGAACGTTACAACCTTCTTCACTCACGCAGGAGTGGATAAACAATAAGAGAAACAGAGAAAACGGAGAGATCTAACTGATTACGAGGACATAGAAGCGCTGAGATATAGATTGCACAGTAGACAACCTCTACGAGCAGAACCTTCCTTCTATAAGCTTCCTCTCTCTGTCTCTCTTTTCCTCTCTCTCTCTCTCACCTTTGATAGCCCTAAACCCTTTAGCAAATCCCTTGTAAAGCTTTAGGAAACCCTCTTGTCATGCCTAGAAAGCCCTAGGTACCTCCTATTTATAGTTTTAGGAAACTCCTTTCCGCATCTCAATTGCGAAAGGACTTGTGACACGAAATCCGTGTAAAATCGCGGAACAAATCTGCGTAACTACGACTGGTCGTGACGAACCTACGACCGGTCGAGCGCCACCCACGACCGGTAGAGTACATCCTTCGACCGGTCGAGCACCCCGGAAACAAATAACCCAAAGTCGCAGGAGTTCGAGTCGTGTCAGGGCTCGTCTTCCACGACTGGTCATGTACAGCCTTCGACCGGTCGAGCAGGGCTCACGACCGGTCGACGACGGGTTAAAAAATCCATCAAATCTCTCCCTTTTTGACCCAGGAGGGATCCACCTTCTTCAAACCAGTCAGGTTTCTACAAACCTCAAACTCGCCCTTGAGCAAAGCCTTGGTCATCATGTCTGACCCATTATCGTCCGTGTGGACCTTCTCATGCTATAACACCTTCTGTTCCAAAATATCCTTGATCCAGTGATACCGAATCTCTATGTGCTTCGACTTGGAATGCTAACTTAGATTCTATCTCAAGTGTATAGCACTTTGACTATCGTAATAGACCACGTGCTCCTCCTGCTTCAGGCTAAATTTCTGTAGGAACCTTTTCATCTAAAGCATCTCTTTACATGCCTCTGTGACTGCAATATACTCGGCCTCTGTCGTCGACAATGCTACGACCTTCTGTAGCTTGCTCTGCCAAGAAATTGCTCCTCCTGCAAACGTGAACATGAACCCCGATGTAGACTTCCTAGAGTCTATGTCACCTGCCATATCTGCATCTGTGTAGCCCTCTAACACAGGTTTTTCGTCACCATAGCATAGGCTCAATCTAGATGAGCCTCTTAGATACCGCAGTATCCACTTCACCGCTGCTTAATACTCTTTGCTATGATTGGCAATACTGGCTGACAACACCAACCACATATGCTATGTTTGGGCGTGTGCATACCATAGCATACATCAAACTTCCTACAACTGACGTGTAGGGTATCTTCTGCATCTCTTCTACCTCTTCCTTCGTCTTGGGACACTGTCTGTCGCTAAATTGGAAGTGACCATCCAGTGGAGTACTGAACCGCTTCGCTGCATTCATATTGAACCACTCTAGGACTTTCTCAATATATCGCTCTTGTGACAGCCAAAGCTTCCTGCTGCTTCTGTCACGGGTTATCTCCATTCCTAGGATCTGTCTAGCCGGGCCCAAGTCTTTCATCGCAAAAGACTTTCCCAACTCCTGTTTCAACCTGTCGATCTTCTTGATGTCTTTTCCCATGATGAACATGTCATCAACGTATAACAGCAGAACTAAGAAATCACCATCTGAGAACTTGCACGTGAACACACAGTGGTCCGACTCCATTCTGTCATATTCATGCTTCAATATAAATGAGTCAAACTTCTTGTAAAATTGTCGTGGAGCTTGTTTCAGCCCATACAAGCTCTTCCTCAACCTACACACTATATGCTCTTTGCTCTTGACTTCGAACCCCTCTGGTTGGTGCATGTAGATCTCTTCTTCCAGGTCACCATGGAGGAAAGCAGTTTTAACATCTAACTGCTCTATCTCCAGATCCATGCTAGCCGCCAACCCAAGCAACACCCTTATAGATGTCATTTTCACCACTGGTGAGAATATCTCCTCGAAGTCTATACCTTTCATCTGACCGAACCCTTTCACTACAAGTCTGGCTTTGAACCTCGTTTGTGAATTCTTCTGCTCAATCTTCTTTCTAAACACCCACTTGTTGCTCAAAGCTTTCTTTTCCTTAGGAAATTTCACAATATCATAGGTGTGGTTCTTATGCAAGGATTTCATCTCCTCTTACATAGCTTTCAACCACTCTCCCTTTATGCTCGTCTGCTAGGGCCTCAGAATAATCTTCTAGCTCTCCCCCATCAGTCAGCATAATATACTCATGTGGCGAGTACTTCTTGGACGACTGTCTGTCCCTAAATAACCTCCTCACCTGTGGCTCAACAGGTGGATCAAGTAGGGGCTACTCCCCTGGTCCATCTTCTGAAGGAACTCCCTCGTCCTCTGCACCTTGTTGTACTCCCTCGTCATCAGGCACCACGGGAGAAATAACCGGATTCATGTCCTCTAGCTCACCTGAACTGGGCTGCTTCTTCTCTGGCTTACCAATGTCTTCTATACATTGATCTTCAAAGAAAACTACATCTCTGCTCCTGACGAGCTTCCTCTCAATCGGATCCCACAATCTATAACCGAACTTTTCATCACCGTACCCTAAGAACACACTGTCTAATCTTCGTATCGAGCTTAGACCTCTCGTCATTTGGTACGTGAACGGATGCCCTACATCCAAACACCATGAGATGACTATACGATGGATCATGTCCAGTCCACACCTTCTCAGGTACTTCTCCATTCAACGGGGCTGATGGAGACCTGTTTATCAAATACACCGCCGTGTGCATTGCTTCTCCCCAGAATGTCTTGGAAAATTTCGGATGGGATAACATGTATATGATTCTCTTTACAATGGTGCGATTCATTCGCTTAGTTACACCATTATGCTAGGGGGTCTTGGGAACCGTCTGTTCATGCAGTATACCCAGGGACTTACAATACTCATGGAAGTCGCCAATGTATTCACCACCATTGTCAATACAGATGCACTTAAATGATCTACCTGTCTCTCTCTCGACCATAGCATGAAATAATTTAAACACACCAAAGACCTCGTCCTTGGATTTCAAAGCATAAACCCAAACCCTCCTAAATGCATCATCTATAAAAGTGACAAAATACAATGCCTCACCCAAGGTTTTTGTCCTCATAGGACCACAAACATCAGAATAAACCAAATCTAATACATGCACTTTATTAACATGAGAAGCAGTTTTAATAAATGAAACTCTATGTTGTTTCCCTGATAAACAATCAAGACAAGTTTTGAGAGGTGTACCTAAAACGTCTGGAAGAAGCCGCTTCTTTGGTAGTACCTGAAGTCCTTTTCACTCATTTGGCCTAGACGCCTGTGCCACATGTCAATAGCTGAATCTTCTGCTGCGTTCAACCCACCCTTGCACATACTGACACTTGCCTTGTAAAGGGTGCAACACTTCTTTTCTCTGGCCACGATCAACGAACCCTTTATGAGCTTCCAGCGCCCACCAGCAAACCGGTTTCATAGCCATCATCATCCAACCTTCCTGTCGACATCAAGTTGAGGCGAAGGTCTGGGATATGCCTTACATCCCTGAGAACCAATGTGCAGCCCACATCGGTCTTCACACAAATATCACCGACTCCCACGATCTTCGATACGCCAAAATTTTCCATCTTCACGGTTCCATAGTTACCTGCGTGGAGTCGCTTGAAAAGAAGTTCGCGAGTCAATCACTTAGTCGGTGTCCTGACTCGTAGTCGTGAGACATACATCGTGATCTGCTGAAAGAATAACTACAACGTCGCCATCTTAAGCAACCGCAGTGAAATTTGATTCATCTTCCTTCCTTTTTCCTTTCTTGTCATTTTTCTTACCACGACATTCATGCTTATAGTGGCCCTTCTTGCCACAATTTCAGCAATCAACATCCTTTCTGTTACTCGACTTGTCTCTTGATTTATCTCGGGCCTTCTTGCCCTTCCTATTCTTTCCTCTTCCCCGTTCCTGTGTCACAAGGGCATCTTGCTGAGTAGACCCCTGAGACTTCCTCATTGTCTCTTCATTGAAGAGACAGCTAGTTACCTGTTCCATGGATATCTTTCCGTCTGGTGCGAAGTTACTTAGACACACCACCAATGTCTCCCAACTGTCAGGCAATGAACTAAGCAATAACAAAGCCTGCAATTCATCATCCATGACCATCTTCATAGAGGAGAGTTGGTTCACTATATTGTTGACCTCATTCATGTGCTCGGCCACAGAACCACCATCCTTGAACTTGAGATTCACAAGTCGCCTTATCAGAAAAATCTTATTACCGGTTATCTTCCTCTCATACAGCCCTTGTAATTTCAGCCATAGGCTAGCAGCTAAGGTTTCCGTAGACACATGGTGGAACACTGAATCATCCAACCATTGTCTAACAAACCCCACTGCCTTTCGGTCCATCTTCTTCCAATCATCATCAGACATCCTTGGATTTTGCTGATATGCCTAAAATTGGAGAATATAGGTCCTTACAATAAAGCAAGTCCTCTATCTTAGCCTTCCATATAGTCCAGTTAGAACTAGGGGTGTACACAAACCGGGCTAGCCCGGTTAGTTCGCTCGACCCGGCCCGAAAAAGCCCAGCTCGGCCTGACCCGGAACTGAGTTCAGGTCAGGACGAGCCAATTTTCTAGGCCCGAAAGTGAGTTCAGGCCGAGTTCGGATACCTCCCAGTTCGGCCCGACTTGGTCCGAAATCCGACTCGCCCCGGCTTGACCCGACCCGACCCGACCCGGCCCGGCCCGACCCGATCGGGTATATATATATATATATATATATATATATATATATATATATATTATATATATATATATATATATTAACCTAACCCTACCCGTCCCTTTCCCCTCTCACTTTCTGAGATCGTCCGACCCCACGGCCACGGTCCCCACCAAACCCTTCTCCTCTCTCCATGCCCGACGGCCCGACCCCACCAAATGTCTCTCTCTCTCGTCTCTAATCTCTCTCTCTCTCTCGTCCGACCAGCGGGGCGGAGATGCAAAACCATGTCCTAAAGCCTCAAAAGAAATCCAAGTTCTTTTCCAAGCAGTTCTTGACTCAAACAAAAAAGCTTTCACTCCTCAATCCACACTTTTTGAGGCAGAGAAGGAAGCTAAATTATTAGCATTGGAAGAAGAACAATTCTAACTCACTTTAAAGTGTAGTATGAAAGAGGCTTCTACACATCAGCGATGTCCTCCAAGACCACATGATGTCGAAGCAGGTTTAAGCTGCACAGGTAAAAAGAAGAATAGTAAGAATTCAGCTAAGTTTTTCTCCAGTCTGGGTGCGTTTTACAGGACATTGGGAACTACGTATAAATCTTCTCACAAAAATAATTTGAAAAATCTAATTCAAACTATACAAGAGGAGGGCGATAAAAAGCTATCTCCACCTTCTGAAGAGGGAGAGGTGAATGAGTACGTATATGAAGATTTAGATAGCAGCTCGAGCTCAGCAGATGAATTTCCCCAATAGTAGTAGTCAGTAGTGTATGACTGTATTTAGTTTGTATAAAATGTTTTATTTTATGCTTTGTCAAATGTATGTAAATGTCCTGACTAGTTAGATTTTTTGTGGAGTCTATAGTTCAACTATCTAAACCGTTGATCGAGGGCCTTGTAATGGGACGCGGATTACCTGTCAAAGCCCTTCCCATGAACTTGCTGTAAGGTTTGAAACTGCCCCAAACTCGAAGGTTCGAAACTGGCCCAAACTCGGCCCGAACTCGCGCCGGGCCCGGTTCAGGCTGGAGATGTTGGCCCGGTGACCAGGCCCAGTCGGGTTCGGGCCTTGTGTGGCTGTTGAACGGGCCTGGACGGGCTGAGGCCAGTTCGACTCGGCCCGACCCGTGTACACCCCTAGTTAGAACCATTGAGGCTGATCATCCTTGATGAGCCACCTTCCATAATTCAAAACCGATCTCACCCGTTCAATGAACTTAGCTTTGATACCACTTTGTTGGGGGGCCTTGCACAATACCTTAAGATCTAGTCCTCTAGAACAAACCAGAATTAAGGATAATAAAGCAATGAAATAAATTAAAGCATCAATCACACACCACACAAGAGATTTTTACGTGGAAAACCCTCAAAGAGGTAAAAACCACGGTACTTCGTTCAGATCAACAATCCACTATGAAGTAGAACTTTACAACCTTCTTCACTCACGCCGGAGTGGATAAATAATAAGAGAACAGAGAAAATGGAGAGATCTAACCGATTACTAGGACATAGAAGCGCTGAGATATAGATTGCATAGTAGATAACCTCCACGAGCAGAACCTCCTTTCTATAAGCTTCCTTTCTCTCTCTCTCTCACTTTTGATAGCCCTAAACCCTTTAGCAAATCCCTTGTAAAGCTTTAGAAAACCCTTTTATCATGCCTAGAAAGTCCTAGGTACCTCCTATTTATAGTTTTAGGAAACTCTTTTTCTAAAACTCAGTTGCGAAAGGACTTGCGACACGAAATCCGCGCAAAATCACAAAACAAATCTGCGTAACTACGACTGGTCGTGACGAACCTACGACCGGTCGAGCGCCACCCACGACCGGTCGAGTACATCCTTCGACTGGTCGAGCACCCTAGAAGCAAATAACCCAAAGTCGCTGGAGTTCGCGTTGTGTCAGGGCTCGTCTTCCATGACTGGTCATGTACAGCCTTCGACCGGTCGAGCAGGGCTCACGACCAGTCGACGACAAGTCAAAAAACCCATCACTCTGTCCTTCACCTGCCGTGACTCAGCATCTTCAAGCTCAACTTGAATCAAGGTAAACGTACTAGAAAGGCTTTCAATCTCGTAAGCGACATCGACCAACCAGGCTACCTCATCTCCAAGAATTCTGTTCAATTTCTCTAATGCAAATGAGACCAGCGAATCAACCATTTCTTTTTTCTTCTTTATTTCTCCTTTTTGGTAATGGGAAGAAAGGAGGAATTTGATGTGTGAGAGAACTGTGAGAGGATTAGAAATAGGCAATGATAAAGAAGAAAGGATAGACCAGCTGGATCGCGATGGTGAAGAAATGTGTGTTGCCTTTGAACAATAGGAAAAGATCAGGACCGTTCATCTATGGAACGGCTGGAATAAGTTGACCATCTAGAGTTTTGAAGTTGTACTCTGTTTTGTACTAGTTGTAATGTAATATACTAAAACAAGGATTCAACTGTCTATAAAAAATAATATGGTTGAAAATCAACCCACGGAAACGAGAAATATCCTCCCCTGTCCTTCTTCTTGCTAGGTTACGAAGCAAAAAATCACACTCATCAGACAACTGCAGGCATACGATCAGTACCTTATAAAATGGGCGGTCGAGATTGTTCAAACAAAAATAAGTCCAATCAACAATCCGAGCCATCCACTTGTTAGAGACCATCATGGATCGCTTATTGTTTTAAAGAACTCTTTTTATCAGGCAATCCTATCTATCCCATCCACGGCTTTGAAAAATAGACGGCTATGTAAGAGAAGGAAAAACTAACGGAATGTTTCAACTATCCGCTCATTGTCAATTTTAACAGTAGCTCTTAAAACTATGTTGTAGACCTAATGATCGGTTCAGATTGATCGATTGGAATCTCTAAATATTCCATTTCTGACTATGATGAACATATCACGGTACACTCTGACGCAGGGGATGACGTGAGTCGAGCACGGCTATTCCGAATGGGCGGAACTTCTTACTGTTTACAGACGGTGGTGATGTCTACTAGTGTGCCAGGTTTTCTTCCAAAAATAGTAGGTATCCTGTTTGGCTTAACCAAGTTGTTCTCCTCATTTTTCTAAGCTTTTTTTACTTTGGAAGCAACTGATCATAAAGCCCAACGGATCAAAGAGTTATAAGCAAACTAAAACTTACTAGTAAAAGTGAAATTAAAATGGGGGAAACGATAGTCGATCTGGCTGTATTTCACAAATCCGACTTGGGTAACTTGGCATAGCAGGGTTGGTTGGCTAAAGTAGCTTATTCTATCCCAAAATCATATATTTTAAGTCTGATAACTCATTTCGGATTGTGAGATATGCCTGATTAAGGTCCGACGGTCCGGATCACTTCTGTTATGGATAGGGCCTTTTCTAATCCATCATGGCCATGTAGTTGTCCATGACCCTCTCTACATCACACTCCCATGCGAGAATGGTCCGTAAAGTCATAAAATGTAACGGGACACGTGTTGCTGGCGGGACTAAAGCAAGGTGGGGCCACCATGATGTTTGTAATAAATCCACTCCGTCCATCCGTTTTTCCAGCTCATGTTCAGACATGAGCCTAAATTAGAGGCAGATCAAAAACTAAAGGAGGCCGCACGACATGAAACAGTAAGGATTCAACATCTACTGTTGAAACATTTGTGGGGTGTTAATATATTTTTGATTTCAGTTCATTCCGGTAGCAGTGACATTATGAACTTTCTAGATGACAGATAAACATAACGTCAAAACCAAGGAAGTTTTAACAGTATGCATTTCCTTACAGATTCCACTGAGTTATGCGAACGGTTCAAAGGAGATCATAGTCACATGGGCCCACTATATTTTATTTATCATATGCACACCGTTCATCCATTTAACTAATCAT
The DNA here is from genome assembly GCA_021015155.1 of Magnolia officinalis. Lineage (NCBI taxonomy): Eukaryota > Viridiplantae > Streptophyta > Magnoliopsida > Magnoliales > Magnoliaceae > Magnolia > Magnolia officinalis. The sequence continues at coordinate 72,033,129 of JAJHSJ010000009.1, read as the reverse complement.
TTCTTAGCATTAACTCTAAAATAATTCATATCCGAATTTCAAATGCACCACGCCACGATTGACAGCGGGACAATGATTCTCACCGTTAACACATTCATAGGGCCCACCATAACGTTTATTTTCCATCCAATCTGTTCGTAGGTTCAAAAAGACCTAAATGAAGAAGAAAAACAAATCATATTGATCCAAAACTTTTGTGACCCCACAAATCATATTATTTTTTGTCTCAAGAATCGCAACGAGATCTCCAAATGGACGGACAGTTTGGATATAATACAGACCTTATTATGAGACCCACAGAACTTGGTGACGTCAACACACCAGCCGGGTCGGTGGTGTGTGGTACACCAGGCAATCCGCTTCCTCCACATAGCTTCTGCCTCAGGAAACTCTCGGTACAGGGCAATCCGCGTCCGAAAAAATGCCGAGGACAGGGAAGGTGTCCCATGCCACGTGGGCGGCTGCTTTTTGTAAGGATAATCTCGGGACGCACGTACGAAAATTTAGCTTGATGGATTTCCACGTATGTCCCCACCGTCGATATGCCCTATGGGGAGAGTTTATACCCGATGAATGATCAGGTTGGTCCAGCAATCAATCAATATGAATAATCCGTTCAACAGATTACACTTTGCCTTAAAGTGATCCATCAATCAATATGGTGTGGCCCACTTGAGTTTTGAATGGGCCTGATTCATGGTTAAGAAAGTGAACACGATGATAGTGTGGATTGAGTGCCATGAAAACATTATGGTGGGCCACACACATCTCATTATAAGTTAACCTACACTAATTTCTAGTCAATCTAATCAAGTTAACATCAAAATTTCTAGTCACAAGATCTGAACTTCGAAGATCTCAGATCTTGTAAGATATCGACAACACGCCCGGGATTCAAATCCTACTACAATACATTCCTACTAAGCAGGGATACTTCTATTTATAGGCCGGTGGAGATTGCCTCTTACTCCACCACCCTCTCCGGCCTATAAATAGAAGTATCCCTGATGATAAAAGGTATATACAATTTTACGTCTAAAACCCAATTCATTATTAGACATAGGTTTCTTACCTGACTTAGGCATTGGAAAGTCCCCTACTATAAGGTCCTTGTGCACCTACTCAAAGGTCTAGGGAAAGCTACCTATATTTCTGCATCAACAAAGCTATCTTGTAAACGGTTTGGATCATCGAACAAAACCTATCATTAAATCATTGCGATTCTTTGCCAGTTTGCTCCGTGGGATTAAATGGGATGGAATTGTATTGATAAGATTAAAACCATTATTGCACAATGATCACATGTATGGAAATACCATATTATTTGGGGTTATCCAATCCCCATATTTGAGATAAAATTCTTATGATGGGAAAAATACTGGATTAAGCGACATCCCATTTGGTCGATCATGGAATTGTAAATTTTGTTTTATTTTATTTTATTTTGTGGGGGGGGGGGGGGGGGGGGGCATCTTGTTAGTACAAGCCCATGTCATTACACACACTCCATGGAGTTGTAATTAATGAACCAAATTCACAACTAATGGTGATCACTTGTACATGTGCATAGCTAGAATGTCACGTGTAAAGGGCGTATATGTATGGACATCAGGATAAAACACATGCATTAATGTAAGGCCCACATGTGTAGTGGATTTCAAATTTCACAAGAAATCCCGCATGTAACCAAATGCACATTTTTTGCACTAACGTTGACACGTCACAATTTACCTTAAATTTAATACATTTAACCCACGTGTACAAAATAAATGAACGGTTAAGAGAAACTGACCAACTATCCAATATATGTGTGGCCCATCTCATGATCTTATATAATTGATCTTGGAGAAGAGGCTAACCATACAGTTGTGGTCACACGATTCTTTTTGTGTGCAGGTGTGTGCATGTGTGAAGGTGACCATTATAAACTTTATAAATAAAAAGGAAAAATGGGCAAAGAACCTAACCTCCAAAACACTGAACAACATTAATTATATATGGAATAAGTAAAAGGCAATCAACATCTGATAAACAGCTTTAGAAAAAAAAAAAAAAAAAAAAATGGAAGAAGGAAGAAAATAAATAAAAAAGTACAGCAGTTAAAAGAAAAGGCAACACAATTTCTAAGAACAAAAGCAAAAGAAAATCCTTTCTACCCTTCATTGAATAAATGTAATACGAGGGATGTGAGCTATCTTGTCTTTATCTTTTCCTCCATCTTCATGGCTCTCTTTTTAGGGTGGACAGTCAAAGATCTTCAATTGTGGAATCATGGTGAGCTGATGCAACTCCTCTTGTAAAGACCTCAACTCTTCACACAGCTGGATTTTCAAAGCACCCTCCCATTACTAATTTGTAAAGTCAGCTTCTGAAGGTGCGGTGGAAGGTTTCTGGGCAACTCCTTCAGCTTTAGTTATTCTCATATGTCTGCATGTGTGTGCACATGTGTGAAGGCAGACAGTACAATCATAAGCTTTATTAATTACAAGGAAGAAATTTTACATAGGATGGAGGGGGGCAAAGAACCTGACCTCCAAAACCGAAAACACATAAAAAGGCAGCCAACATCTGAAAAGCAGCAACCAGCAAAACTAGACTTCATGGATGGCTTGATCATTGGAATTAAAAAAAAAAAAAAAAGCCCAACAGTTACACACAACAACAAGTGGGTGGATCCCTGACTGTGAGGCCCACCTTGATGTATGTGTCTTACATCTGTGCCGTCCATCTGTTTCGTCAGCTCATTTTAGGGCATGAGCCCAAAAAGCAGCAGATCCAAATCTGGAGTAGACCATACCACAGGAAACACAGCGGCGCGCGATTGGTCATTTAAAACTTCTTATGTTCCAAAAAACCTTTAGATCAAGTTGATAAGGTTGGATGGCAAATAAATATTACAGTAGGTCCTAGGAAGTTTTTAATGGTGGTCATTCAATCACCACTGTTTTCTTTAAGGTGGTCCACCTGAGAGTTCAATCTGCTACATTTTTGGAACCATGCTAGAAACTGATATGAAGAAATGAAGGACAGCGTGGATGTAAGATACATACATCAAGGTGGGACCCACAGTTAGGAATCCACTGAGGCCGCACCCCACAGCAACCACACAATTCTCCACTCCACCTCTTCTTATTGGGGCGGATCATTTAAATCAACAAATTATGATATTGGGGATGTGGGCAACCATGTCTCGATCTTCTCCTCCATCTTTGCAGCGCTCTTTTAAAACTGGACAGCCTAAGACCGTCAATTCCTGAAGCATGGTGAGCTTGCAGGGAAATTCTTTAAGCTTTGGGCAAGAACTTATTGTTAATTGGAGGAGAGAAGGCATAACCTCTCCATCTCCACCTTGCAATTCCCACTCCTCCCATTTTGGCATCTGGAAGAAGATGAGGGTCTCGAGCTTCGGGAATGAGACACCACCACCACCACTTCCCTCATTGTTATCATCCCCGCTAAACTCACCACCCACCTTTCTGACCTCTCCCATTCCCAAAATTTCAAGGTGTTTAAGGGACAGTAATTTCCCAAGACCTGGCAATTGTTTACACTTCTGACAAGATGAGAGTATCACCTTGACTAGATTGGAAAACATAGGATCCTCTATCCACTTGGGAAGCTTGGAACCTTTGTAATTATATATTTCCAACTCTTTTAAATTTGTGTGGGGCTGGAGGATTTCAAGCACAACCTCCATTCTCTTCACCTCATCATCCAACACTTCACCGGGTCTGTACCCATAATGCAAGTATAGCGAATGAAGGTGCTGCTTCTTATACAAATCTGCCTCTCTTGCTTCATCCCTGCTCATGACATTTTCCAAGCCGGTAATTTCAAGTCTTCCTTGAAGATTATTGAGGTATTTCAGTTCTCCCCATTTACATCCTTCGTCATCATCACCACCCACGATGAACTTTGTTAAGGTCTGAAGGCCAGTTAGTCTCCCTACACCCTTCGGTAAGTACTTTATACCGATACACCTTTCAAATTCTAGATGTCTCAGGCTAATCATTTTCTTCATCCCTCTAGGCAGTTTTCTAAGCTTCTTACAGTAATTGAGTCTCAAGGTCTGTAAATTGATGCAATTACTAACCCCTTCTGGCAACTCCTCCACGCCTGTGTCAGACAAATGAAGAAATCTCAAGTGTTTCAACTGTCCCACCGTTGGAGGCAATTTCTTAATGCTGGTGTTACTCAAGTCCAATGCCCTAAGGCGTCTCCAATGATGAAATAAAATCAGTGGCACCATGGAGACACTTGAGTGGAGTAGCAGCGTTCGCAGCTTGGGAGCCTTATACAAGGTGGATGAAATGCAAGCCACTTCATCAGCTCATCACTGACAATTAAAAAAGAATGGCGGAGATTGTTTAGGTTCAACAAGGCCTGCTTTCCAATCTCCACCAACGAACAGTCACTTCCTGCAACAAATTGTGCAAGATCATGAACTAAATCATGCATCTTGTAATTGAGTATGTTCTTGTAATAATCGAATTCTGCAACTTGGAGCAACGAGCGTCTTAGTAAATCATCAAAATACAGCCTACCAATTTCCTCCATGTCTTCACTTTCCTCGCAGCGGATGAAACCTTGCGCCACCCATAACTTGACTATCATATCCTTCTCTATTTCCCAATCTTTTGGGAAAATAGAAAAATACGAGAAGCAATGCTTCAAAGCAGGAGGTAAATCATGGTAGGTTAGTAACAAAGCTGGTAAAATACCTCCCAAGACATCACCTGAGTTCCATATCTCGCTTCTCAAGACAAACTCCCACTCCCTTCTCGTCCTTCTCGAGCACATAGCACTCCCTATTGCCTTCGCTGCAAGAGGCAACCGTCCACACTTCTTTACAATTTCTCTTCCAATCTCTTCCAAATCTGAACGCTCTTCTTCACTCCGATGCTCAAGCACATTGCGGCTGAACACTAACCAGCAATGGACATCAGATAAGACTGCCAGTTTATGAATGTGAGCCCCTCCCATCGCCAATGCAACCTTTTCACTACGAGTGGTTATAACGATTCGACTCCGTAATGCACCAGTTTGGAAGGGAAGTTTCAGTTTATCCCACTTCTGACTATCTTCACTCCAAATGTCGTCGAGAACGAGCAAAAACCTCTTTCCATACAACATTTCACTGAGGTGGATTTGCAATTGATCTAAGTTTAATTTTTCACCTTCAAACTCAGTGTCCGCAGATTTTATAATTGATTTTGTAATCCATTTCACATCAAAATCTTCAGAAAAACACACAACCACATTCTCATGTTGAAATGCCCCTTGACTTCTCATCGTTGTAAGCGAGCTAAGCAAGGGTGGTCTTGCCCACACCTCCCATTCCAACGATAGAAATGACGAAGGGCACGTTTGTTACCTCCTGCAGCAGCAAGCCTAGGACTTCATTTTTTTCATGTTCTCTACCTACAATTGATGATCGATCGAGTAGCGAGCCTGTCTCTCGTTCCCTGATCTCATCCCGCCTCACTTCATTATCCACTCTCTCCCTCTCTCCACTATCTACTCTAAGACCCAATTGGCTCTTCTCTTTTTCGATATCATCTAATCTACCCCTCACCTCCTTTATCCTACTCCCAATCTTGCTGAAACAGGAACCATCACCTTCATCAGATGCTTGCGATCTGAGAGCTTTTTTATGGGTATTTTTGACCCGTCGTCGACCAATCATGAGCCCTGCTCGACCGGTCGTGGGCTGGTGTTTGACCAGTTGTGGGTTCAAGTCGTGGTACGACTTAAAGTCCAGCGAGTTCGGACTATTTTTCTCCGCGGTCTTCGACCAGTCGTAGGTGAGCTTCGACCAGTCGAAGGTGGGCTTCGACCAGTCGTAGGAGAGCTTCGACCAGTCGAAGGAGGCTAAGACTAGTCCTGGAATTTTCAGGACTAGTCGTAAGTTACGCAGTTTGTTTCACGATTTTGCACGAAACTACGGATTTGAGTCCTTTCGCAACTGGGATGCGAAAGGAAAGTTTCCAAAACTATAAAAGGGGTTACCTAGGGTTTTCTAGGTATGACAAGAGGGTTTCCTAAAGCTTTACAAGGGATTTGCTATAGGGTTTAGGGCTATCAAAAGGTGAGAGAGAGAGAGAGAGAGAGAGAGAGAGAGAGAGAGAGAGGAAGCTTATAGAAGGGAGGTTCTGCTCGTGGAGGTTATCTACTGTGCAATCTATATCTCAGCACTTTATATCCTTTAATCAGTTAGATCTCTCCGTTTCTCTATTTCTCTTATTGTTATCCACTCCTGTGTGAGTAAAGAAGGTTGTAACATTCTCTTCATAGTGGATTGTTGATCTGGACGAGAGGTCCCGTGGTTTTTACCTTTTTGAGGGTTTCCACGTAAAAATCTCTTGTGTGGTGTGTGATTGATGCATTGATTGTTTTCATTGCTTTATTATCCATAATTCTGGTTTGTTCTGGAGGGCTAGATCTTAAGATTTTGTGCAAGGCCCCCAACAAAGTGGTATCAAAGCTAAGTTCATTGAACGGGTAGGATCGGTTTTGAATTATGGAATGTGGCTCATCAAGGATGATCAGCCTCAATGGTTCTAACTGGACCATATGGAAGGCTAAGATGGAGGACTTGCTTTATTGCAAGGACCTATATTCTCCAATTTTAGGCATATCAGCAAAATCCAAGGATATGACTGATGATGATTGGAAGAAGATGGACCGAAAGGCGGTAGGGTTTATTAGACAATGGTTGGATAATTCAATGTTCCCCCATGTGTCTATGGAAACCTCAGCCGCTAGCCTATGGCTGAAATTACAAGAGTTGTATGAGAGGAAGACAGCCGGTAAATAAAAATTTTCTGATAAGGCGACTTGTGAATCTCAAGTTCAAAGATGGTAGTTCTGTGGCCGAGCACATGAATGAGGTCAGCAATATAGTGAACCAACTCACCTCTATGAAGATGGTCTGGATGATGAATTGTAGGCTTTACTATTGTTTAGTTCATTGCCTGACAATTGGGAGACATTGGTGGTGTCTCTAAGTAACTCCGCGCTAGACGGAAAGATATCCATGGAACAGGTGACTAGCTGTCTCTTTAATGAGGAGACAAGGAGGAAGTCTCAGGGGTCTACGCAGCAAGAGGCCTTGTGACACAGGAACGGGAGAGAGAAAGAAAAACAGGAAGGGCGGGAAGGCCCGAGATAAATCAAGAGGCAAGTCGAGTAACAGAAAAGATGTTGATTGCTGGAATTGTAGCAAGAAGGGCCACTACAAGCATGAATGTCGTGGTAAGAAAAACGACAAGAATGGAAAAGGGAAGGAAGATGAATTAGATTCCACTGCGCGCTTCAGATGGCGACATGGTAGTTATTCTTTCTGTAGATCATGACGTATGTCTCACGGCTACGAGTCAGGACACCGACTGGGTGGTAGACTCGGGAGCTTCTTTTCATGCGACTCTACACAGGGACTCCTTCACAAGCTACAAGTCAGGTGACTATGGGACTGTGAAGATGGGAAATTCTGGCATATCAAAAATCGTGGGAGTCGGTGATATTTGTGTAAAGACCAATGTGGGCTGCGCATTGGTTCTCAGGGATGTGAGGCATATCACAGACCTTTGCCTCAACTTGATGTCGACGGGAAGGTTGGATGATGATGGTTATGAAAGCTGATTTTCTGGTGGGCGATGGAAGCTCATCAAAGGGTTCGTTGATCGTGGCCAGAGGAAAGAATGTTGCACCCTTTACAAGGCAAGTGTCAGTATGTGCAAGGGTGGGTTGAACGGAGCGGAAGATTCAGCTATTGACATGTGGCACAGGTGTCTAGGCCACATGAGTGAAAAAAGGCTTTAGGTACTAGCAAAAAAGCGGCTCTTTTCAGACGTGACTGGTACACCTCTCAAAACCTGTCTTGATTGTTTATAGGAAAACAACATAGAGTTTCATTTGTTAAAACTGCTTCTCATGTTAATAAAGTGCATGCATTAGATTTGGTTTATTCTGATGTTTGTGGTCCTATGAGGACAAAAACTTGGGTGGGGCATTGTATTTTGTTACTTTTATAGATGATGCATCTAGGAGGGTTTGGGTTTATGCTTTAAATCCAAGGACGAGGTCTTTGGTGTGTTTAAATTGTTTCATGCTATGGTGGAGAGAGAGAGACAGGTAGATCATTAAAGTGCATCCGCACTGACAATGGTGGTGAATACATTGGCGACTTTCATGAGTACTGCAAGTCCCTGGGTATACGGCATGAACAGACGGTTCCCAAGACCCCCAGCATAATGGTGTAGCTGAGCGAATGAATTGCACCATTGTTAAGAGAATCAAATGCATGTTATCCCATGCGAAGTTGCCCAAGACGTTCTGGGGAGAAGCAATGCACACGGCGGTGTATTTGATAAAAAGGTCTCCATCAGCCTATTGAATGGAGAAGTACCTGAGAAGGTGTGGACTGGACATGATCCATCGTACAGTCATCTCAGGGTGTTTGGATGCAGGGCATCTGTTCACGTACCAAAGGATGAGAGGTCCAAGCTTGATATGAAGATCAGGCAGTGTGTGTGTTCTTAGGGTACGGTGATGAAAAATTCGTTACAGGTTATGGGATCCGCGAGAGGAAGCTCGTCATGAGCAGAGATGTGGTTTTCTTTGAATATCATGTATAGAAGACATTGGTAAGCCAGAAAAGAACCAGCCTAGTTCAGGTGAGCTAGAGGACATGGATCCGGATTACTCCTCCCGTGGTGCCTGATGACGGGGAGTACAGCAAGGTGCAGAGGACGAGGGAGTTCCTTCAGAAGATGGACCAAGGGAGCAACCCCACTTGATCCACCTGTTGAGCCACAGGTGAGGAGGTCATCTAGGGACAGACAGTGTCCAGGAGGTACTTGCCACATGAGTACATTATGCTGAATGATGGGGGAGAGCCAGAAGATTATTCTGAGGCCCTAGCCGACGAGCATAAGGGGAGTGGTGGTTGAAAGCTATGCAAGAGGAGATGAAATCCTTGCATAAGAACCACACCTATGATATGGTGAAATACCTAAGGGCAAGAAAGCTCTGAGCAACAAGTGGGTGTTCAGAAAGAAGATTGAGCAGAAGAATTCACAGACGAGGTTCAAGGCCAGACTTGTGGTGAAAGGGTTTGGTCAGAGAGGAAAGCATAGACTTCGAGTAGATATTCTCACCAGTGGTGAAGATGACATTCATACGGGTGTTGCTTGGGTGGCGGCTAGCATGGATCTGGAGATAGAGCAGTTAGATGTTAAAACTGTCTTTCTTCATGGTGACCTAGAAGAAGAGATCTACATGCACCAACCAGAGGGGTTCGAAGTCAAAGGCAAGGACCATATGGTGTGTAGGCTGAGGAAGAGCTTGTATGGGCTAAAACAAGCTCCACGGCAATGGTACAAGAAGTTCGACTCGTTTATGTTGAAACATGGGTATGACAGAACGGAGTCGGACCACTATGTGTTCACGCGCAAGTTCTCAGATGGTGATTTCCTAGTACTGCTCTTATACGTTGATGACATGCTCATCATGGGAAAATACATCAAGAAGATCGACAGGATGAAACAGGAGTTGGGCAAGTCTTTTGCGATGAAAGACTTAGGCCCGGCTAGACAGATCCTAGGAATGGAAATAACCCGTGACAGAAGCAGCAGGAATCTCTGGCTGTCACAAGAACGGTATATTGAGAAAGTCCTAGAGCGGTTCAATATGAATGCAGCGAAGCCGGTCAGTACTTCACTAGATGGTCACTTAAGATTGAGCAACAAGCAATTTCCTAAGATGAAGGCAGAGGTGGAAGAGATGCAGAAGATACCCTACGCATCAGCGGTAGAAAGTTTGATGTATGTTATGGTGTGTACACGCCCAGACATAGCATATGCGGTTGGTGTTGTCAGCCGGTACTTGTCAATCCTGGCAAAGAGCATTGGACAGCGGTGAAGTGGATACTACGGTATCTAAGAGGCTTATCCAGGTTGAGCCTATGCTATGGCAGGTGACATAGACTCCAGGAAGTCTACATCGGGGTTCATGTTCACGTTTGCAGGGGGAGCGGTTTCTTGGAAGAGCAAGCTACAGAAGGTCGTAGCATTGTCGATGACAGAGGCCGAATACATTGCAGTCACAGAGGCATGTAAAGAGATGTTTTGGATGAAGAGGTTCCTACAGGAACTTAGCCTGAAGCAGGAGGAGCACGTGGTCTATTGCGATAGTCAGAGTGCTATACACTTGAGCAAGAATCCAAGTCAGCACTCCAAGTCGAAGCACATAGAGGTTCGGTATCATTGGATCAGGGATATTTTGGAACAGAAGGTGTTACAGCTTGAGAAGGTCCACACGGACGATAATGGGTCAGACATGATGACCAAGGCTTTGCTCAAGGGCAAGTATGAGGTTTGTAGAAACCTGGCTGGCTTGAAGAAGGTGGATCCCTCCTGGGTCAAAATGGGGGAGATTTGACAGGTACTTTTGACCCGTCGTGAGCCCTGCTCGACCGGTCGTGGGCTGGTGTTCGACCAGTCGTGGGTTCGAGTCGTGATACGACTCAAAGTCCAGCGAGTTCGGACTATTTTTCTCCACGGTCTTCGACCAGTCGTAGGTGAGCTTCAACCAGTCGAAGGTGGGCTTCGACCAGTCGTAAGAGAGCTTCGACTAGTCGAAGGAGGCTAATTCCAGGACTAGTCGTAAGTTACGCAGTTTGTTCCACGATTTTGCACAAAACTGCGGATTTGAGTCCTTTCGCAACTGGGATGCGAAAGGGAAGTTTCCAAAACTATACAAGGGGTTGCTTAGGGTTTTTTAGGTATGACAAGAGGGTTTCCTAAAGCTTTACAAGGAATTTGCTAAAGGATTTAGGGCTATCAAAAGGTGAGAGAGAGAGAGAGAGAGAGAGGAAGAGAGAAAGGAAGCTTATAGAAGGGAGGTTCTGCTCGTGGAGGTTATCTACTGTGCAATCTATATCTCAGCACTTCTATGTCCTCGCAATCGGTTAGATCTTCCGTTTTCTCTATTTCTCTTATTGTTTATCCACTCCTGCGTGAGTGAAGAAGGTTGTAACGTTCTACTTCATAGTGGATTGTTGATCTATACGAGGGTCCCGTGGTTTTACCATTTTGAGAGTTTTCCACGTAAAAATCTCTGTGTGGTGTGTGATTGATACATTGATTGTTTTCATTGCTTTATTATCCATAATTCTGTTTGTTCTGGAGGGCTAGATCCTAAGATTTTGTGCAAGGCCCCCAACACTTCTGTCATCCATCATTCTAGCATGTCGTCTAGATCGTAGGCCACATCTTTCACCATCTCCAACCAGTTCTTCACTGCTTTCTCCTTCACATGCCGAGACTCAGCATCTTCAAGCACAGCTTGGTCAAGGTGAATGTACTAGAAAAAGCTTTTGATCTCCTTAGTGAAACCAACCAAGGAGGCACCTCATCTCCAAGAATTCTATCCAATTTCTCTATTGCAAATGAAACCAGCAAATTAACCATTTTTTTTTTATCTTCTTCTTTCTTTCTCCTGTGATAATGGGAAGAGAGCTCTGGGAGGCTCAAAAATATATATGGAATGGTTCAATGACTTTCACGAGTCATCAAGAAAAGAGGGTGGAGAAGCAAAGATGGAGAATTGTTCCTTACATCCACGTGGCCATTTGTTTTGACAGATCATTTTAGTGAAAGATTCAAAAATTGAAGCAGACCCAAATCTTAGGTGAACTACACCACACGAAACAGTGATGATTGACTAAAAACTTCTTGTCGACCACGAAAATTTTAGATCAAATTTATATTTGTATAGTCCATTCATCCAGGTCTTTTTGACCTTATCAACAGGTTGGATGGAAAATAAATATTCCAGTGGCCCCTAAGAAGTTTTTAATGATGGGTATCAATCACCACTGTTTTCTGTAGTGTGGTCCACCTAAGATTTGAATTTTGTTTATTTTTTGGAATCGTGGCCTAAATGAGCTTTCAAAACGGATGGGTAGCGTTGATGTAAGACACTACATCGAGTTGGGCCCTACAGCTAGGGATCCAGAGATACTCCAAACCGCGATGGTTAAGAAGTGTGGGTTGCATGTGAACAATTCAACGAGTCTGGATCCTTGTCTACCCACAGCATATTGAACTAAAGGTTCTTCCAAAAGATCAGGACCGTTCATCTATGGAACGGTTGGGATAAGTTGACCATTTGTAATATACTAAAATAAAGATTCACTAGTGTGTGTGTGTGTGTGTGTGTATATATATATATATTGTTACAAATATATTGATTTTATAATATATTATAATAAAGTGTTTGAAAAATTTGTTTAAAAAACACGATTTTCAAGGTTTTGGGAATAGTCCCACACGAGAAAGGAAAGAGAAGGAAAATTGGTTTAAATGAAAACAGTGGAGTATTATAATATTTACCTTCATAGTCCGTGGACTATGGACCTTGCGTGTTCCAGTGCGAAGCACTGGAACACCGCGCGCCGCGCGCTCGGCTCGCGCTCGGGCACGGGCTGGGCTCGGTCTCGTCTCGGTCTCGTCTCGGACTCGGACTCGGGCTCGGTCTCGGTCTCGGTCTTCTTCTTGGCTCGGGCTCGGCTCGGTGCGGGGCATGTGAGGTAGTGTGGCATAGAGGCGCTAGTGGCGCACTTTGCACTTCGTACGTCCATATCGTGTCGCAGAGGGTCGCTCCTTCGCGACCTTGAGCGAACCGGGCGAGACGTGTCGCGGTGCGGCGACTATGTGGCTTAGGCGGGTGGCTGGTTGGCAGAGAGACTAGAGAACTGAGAGAGAGATCTCTCAGTATATATAGACTGACTGAAAAGAGCTGTTGCAGTAGAAACTGTAACAGCTGAGCCATTAGTGCAGGGCCCAGCTGTAACTGCTGCATGGCTAGCCCAACAGTCAGAAAACGGCTAGCTGCTGTCTCACAACAGTCAGCATGCAGCAGATTAATGGTCCATGCACAACAGTCAGAAAACAGTTATAAAACGGCTAGTTTTTCAACAGCCAGAAATGGCTTAATGGAATTTAAGTCTCTGGACCATAACTCCCTAGCCACCATAGCCTATAAAAGGAGGGGCCTTGATGGGTTTCCAAACCATCTCACAAACCAATCCAGCACTACCATACGAATTGAGAAAGCCCACTAATCCTCTCTTATACTCCAGTAATTTCAGCAACAAGACACAGTGTGGTCTAGGACGGTTCAACTGAACCAATGGGTGAAGACTTGACCAAAGCAGTGGTCTAAAACACAATTTTCTTCTTCTTTTCTTTCTTCTGGGATTTTTTCTTTGTTGCATTTCTGCCAGAAATTGTGTAATTGAGTTCCAATAGGTGGACCTTCGTGTTTGCTGAACGCAGACCCACACCAGGCTCGTCGTATCCTAGAAGCTATTTGCCTGTAACCTATCAGCTTACTCAATTCACTTGAGTAGGGGCAAATAACGCTTTAAGGACAGCGTTTTTCAGACGTGCTTCAGCCTGTCCTTATTTCTGATTAAAGTGATTTTTCGGTTTCCATATTATACAGAAATTACACCAATCTGTATAAAATTTTCAACAATCTTAAAGCGTTATTTGATGGAAGCCAACAGTGTTTCATCCATCAAGTTGATGAATCAGGACTTGATACGTCTTGATCGGTTCGATGGAACCAATTTTACGAGATGGCAAGACAAGTTGAAATTTCTCCTAACGGCGCTGAAGATCTACTATATATTAGATCCAAATTTGCAAGCGCTACCTGAAGCAACCGACGACGACACACCTGAACAGGTGGCCGCCCGCACCAAACGAACGAAGAGACGAACTCTTGTGTCGAGGACACATTCTGAACGCACTCTCCGACCGTCTCTACGATCTGTACCAACAGACGTCATCAGCAAAGGAGATCTAGGCCGCTCTGGAGTTCAAATACAAGGCTGAAGAAGAAGGTACCAACAAGTTTCTCATCGCCAGGTATTTTGACTTCAACATGGTAGATAACAAACCGCTGCTACCCCAAATCCAAGAATGAATTGCAGCTAATAGTAAACAAAATCAAAGCGATAAAGATAGATCTTCCTGAATCATTCCAAGTCGGGCTATAATCGCCAAATTGCCACCGATGTGGAAAGACTATAGAAAGAAGTTGCTGCATAAACTGAGGACTACACACTGGAACAAATCCAGAAACACCTCAGAATTGAGGAAGAATCCCGTAACCGCGACAGAAAGAATGATAACGGGAATACCTCGTCCAAGGTACATGCAGTAGAGACTCTAATAACAAACATCCCGAGAAGGACAATTCCCTGAAACCCAATAAAGGAAAATCAAGAAAAACACCCAAAAGAAGAACGGAAAGTTCAAAGGCCCATGCCATGTCTGTGGAAAACCGGGCACTATGCTCGAGTATGCCGATATCGCAAGTCTAAACAAGAGGCAAGTGCAGTAGAAGAAGGCGATATAGTGGCCATGATCAGTGAGGTGAATACCATCCAAGGCAAAGTTCCAGGATGGTGGTATAATACTGCCGCTATAGTATATGTGTGCTACGACAAATCAGCCTTTAAAACCTATGAGGAATTGACCGATGGTCAAGGAGTCCAAATGGGTAATGAAGTCCGATCGAAGGTCATCGACAAAGGAACTGTCGAACTGATATTCACCTCTTGGAAGAAAGTGATTTTGACTAATGTACTGCACGTCCCAGACATGAGGCGAAACTTAGTTTCTGAGGATCTTCTGGGAAAACCAGGGATAAGGATGTTGTACGAGTCAGGTAAACTGATTCTGTCTAAGAATGGAATTTTGTCGGAAAGGGATATGCTTGTAATGGGATGGTTAAGTTTTCTCTGAATGAAAGTAGCACTTTTGCGTATATGGTTGAATCCGCTGGACTGTGGCATGATAGACTACTAGCCCATATAGGGTATAGTACCTTGAAGTTCATGGCTAAGAATGGTTTAATCTCATATACAGATAATGAAACCGAAAAATGTGAAGTGTGCATACGATCCAAAATGACGAAGAAACCTTTTCCAAGTGTTGAAAGATCGTCCCAAGTGTTGGATCTTGTGCACAGTGATATCTGTGAGTTAAACGGCATTCTTACTCGTGGGAGGTAAACGGTACTTCATAACCTTTATAGATGATTGCTCTAGATATGTGTATGTGTACCTATTAAAGAGCAAAGATGAAGCATTGAACATGTTTAAGTATATAAAGCAGAAGTAGAGAATCAACTAAATAAGAAGATAAAAATTCTCCGTAGCGATAGAGGAGGAGAATACTTCTCAAATGAATTCGATAACTTCTGTGAACAACATGGACTGATACATCAATGTACTGCTCCATATACACCTCAACAAAACGGAATAGCTGAAAGGAAGAATAGGACATTAGTAGAAATGGTCAACTCAATGCTGATAAGAGCAAAGTTACCACTAAGTCTATGGGGTGAGGCACTGCTTGCAGCATGCCATATTCTAAATAGAATACATCTAAAAAGTATAAAATATCTCCATATGAAACATGGAGAGGTAGAAAACCTAACCTAGGATATCTAAAAGTGTGGGGGTGTCTTGCATACTGCAGAACCCCTGACCCAAAAAGAACTAAGTTAGGACCAAGAGCTATTAAGTGCGCCTTCGTAGGGTATGCACAAAATAGTAAAGCTTATAGACTTCTAGACATGGAGTCTAATACAATAATAGAATCAAGAGACGTTGAGTTCTTTGAGAACTCACTATCCTTGGAGTCTAAGGATAATGAAATCCAAACTCCTAATAGAGAACCAGATAGCACAGCTCCACAGATAGTGGAAGCTCCTATTGAACCTCGTAGGAGTCAAAGAACAAGAATAGAGAAGAGTCTAGGAGATGACTACATAGACTCACAACGCATCATTTTCCATCTTGTAGAAGCAGATAGAGAAAAATGTTATAAGACAAATACCTATAGTGATGAATATAGAAGATGATCCTAAATCATATAGAGAGGCTATATCGTCTAAAGACTCAGCTTTCTGGAAAGAAGCTATAAACGATGAAATGGAATCCATACTATCAAATCAAACATGGGAACTAGTAAACTTACCTCCAGGTTCTAGACCCATAGGTTGGAAGTGGGTATTTAGGAAGAAATATCACACTGATGGGACTATCCAAACCTTTAAAGCTCGACTAGTAGCTAAGGGTTTTAGACAAAAAGAAGGGATAGATTATTTTGACACATACTCACCTGTAGCTAGGATAACATCCATTAGGATATTATTTGCGCTAGCTTCCATACATCATCTTCACATCCATCAAATGGATGTAAAGACCGCTTTCCTGAATGGTGACCTCAATGAGGAGGTATACATGGAACACCTGAAGGGTTCATTCTACCAGGAAATGAAAACAAAGTATGTAGATTAGTCAAATCATTGTATGGATTAAAACAAGCACCAAAACAATGGCATGAGAAGTTTGATTCTAAAATACTTTCTCATGGTTTCATGCATAATGTAGCTGACAAATGCATATATTCTAAAGTAGATGGTAGTTGTATCGTTATTATTTGTCTGTATGTTGATGACATGTTAATAATAAGTAATAAAATGGAAGGTGTAACTGAAACAAAGAGGTTTCTATCTTCAGTATTCAAAATGAAGGATCTTGGACAAGTTGATACCATCCTAGGTATCAAAGTTAAAAAAACATTGTGGGGGTTATGCTTTGTGTCAATCTCATTATATTGAGAAGATACTAAACAAGTTTAACCATCTAAATATAAAAGAAGCAAAGACCCCATTTGATCCAAGTATCAAGCTAAAAGAAAATACTGGAAGAACCGTTGCACAATTAGAATATGCGAGTGTCATAGGGAGTCTTATGTATGCTATGCAATGCACTAGACCTGATATCGCATATGCTGTGAGTAAACTTAGTAGGTTTACTAGTAACCCCAGTACTGAACACTGGAATGCAATTAGTAGAGTCCTTGGTTACTTAAAAGCAACCAAAGACTTAGGACTATTTTATTCAGAGTTTCCGGCCGTATTGGAAGGATATACCGATGCGAGCTGGATATCGAGTGCAAGGGACAGCAAGTCTACTACGGGGTGGGTATTCACCCTAGGAGGTGCAGCTGTATCTTGGGGATCCAAGAAACAGACCTGCATAACGCATTCGACTATGGAGTTTGAATTCATAGCCCTGGCTGCAACAGGCAAAGAGGCTAAGTGGCTAAGGGATCTTCTATTAGAAATTCTTTTCTGTGTAAAGCCGATATTGACTGTATCACTACATTGTGATAGTGAAGCCACATTAGCTAGAGCCTATAACGGCACATATAATGGTAAATCTAGACATATAAGTCTTCGACATGATTATGTCAGACAATTGATTCGAGATGGAATCATTGTTATTTCCTATGTGAAATCAAGCAACAACCTGGCAGATCCTTTCACTAAACCTCTACCGAGAGAGGTAGTAAAGGCTACATCTAGAGGGATGGGGTTGAAACTCTTCAACCAAAGTTCCACCAGTGATGGTAACCAAACCTGAAGTTAGAAAATCTCTAAATTTGGGTTTAATGGGTAATAACAAGTCACTGATATGTGGAAAGTTTTTCAGCACTAAATTATAAAACCTCATCCATAATAGATAAAGTGTTGAGCGTTACGAAAGAGGGTTGAGTCTAAGAACTCTTAATGAAATCCAGTCTATAGGACAAGTGTCTTATAGTAACGAAGACACTGGAAGGATTTCACCTATATGAACGTAGAGATGGTGCCGTCTCTCATGAGAGTTAGGAGTTTTCTCTCGGGATCGTTCACGAATTAGGATAAGCACATGGCCATTAAATGTGCTGAGCAAGATTGTGGGAACTCTAACAACACATAGCGAATATGTGTGTGGTTTCTCCAACTCTATTATCTAGGAATAACTGGTTCAAAGCTGCGGCTACCAGTAATTTCGATAGAGTTTTGAGATACTTACACTAAGGGAAGATTAAAATCGAAAGATATCTTTCTTTATGCATATAAGCTGATTATTCTGGCAGAATTGTTTAACCGATAAAATATTTTTATAAAATCAAGTGGGGATTGTTACAAATATATTGATTTTATATATATATAATAACGTTTGAAAAAATTGTTTTAAAAAAAAAACGGTTTTCAAGTTTTGGGAATAGTCCCACATGGGAAAGGGAAGAGAAGGAAAATTGGTTTAAATGAAAACAGTGGAGTATTATAATATTTACCTTCGTAGTCCGTGGACTATGGACCTTGCGTGTTCCAGTGCGAAGCACTGGAACACCC